>OY757255.1:12478843-12985044 GCA_963584085.1 Pyrausta aurata
AGTGTCCCTCTATGTTTAAATAGAGCTCATTTGATAACAAGTACATACATTATGTACCTACTACTATCTTTAACCATGACCATATGAGTTAATGAGGGATCCAAAATTTTACTTACATTGCACTCAAATTTCGTACTTTATTAACGACAAATAAACAAGAAACAATTGAAACTAAGACATGCATCATAAAAATCATCTACAACCCATTTATTCACAAACTAAATCATTTCCTTGAGGCTTGGGAAAGCTAAACTAATCCTTTGAGCTAAGAACTAGCCAGCTTTAGCTTTTTGCCAAATCAGAATTTTCATTTTGGGTCGGGCTCAGCCCTCAAAGCTGGAGCAGTTAGTGATTATGTGATTGCGCCAAAATGAAATGCTGCTACTGCCAATAATTATTAGTGCTCGCTAGTCCCTACCTTAAAGGATTAGTATAGCTATCCCACGCCACAAGGAAATAATTTAGTTTTTGAATAAATGGGTTGTAGATGATTTTTATGATGCATGTCTTAGTTTCAATTGTTTATTGTTTATTTGTCCTTAATAAAGTACGAAATTTGAGTGCAATGTAAGTAAAATTTTGGATCCCTCATTAACTCATATGGTCGTGGTTAAAGATAGTAGTAGGTACATAATGTATGTATTTGTTATCAAATGAGCTCTATTTAAACATAGAGGGACACTAAATATCAGATTTGATAAAAACATGCAAAGGTAACAATAAAAATAAAAATTATGAAAATCAAGATATTTCCGATATGCCACATTCAACGGCCGATTTAAGCTAAAAATTACCCATTAAGTAGATCGTTTTTTGTATTGTAATGAAAGTTTATGAAGTCAAGCAGTTTTTAAAATTAGTCAGAAACTATGGAAAACCTTTTTTATATTTTTAAATTTATGTTGAAAATTCTATTCGGTTCTGCTTAATGCAATATTTTTTAGTATCGATCAATAATTTTGTATCTTGTGTCTAAGTTAGGATGGCCATTATTTTACTCATAATATTGCAAATAATGGGCATTCTATTGAGATCAAAATATCTGAGAAAAGTGGACCCAAAAAAAAGTTATAATTTTTTAAAGATATCGTCTAGGTGCATCATGAAAAATATCGAAAAAAAATTATAACTCCTAAACTATAAATATTTGTCTAACATACATGGGGGTGAAATGGATAGGTATGGTACTCACCTATTAACACGCATCGGCTTGACACGTTACATGAAACACCCTGTATGTAAGTTAGCTAGATATGTTTATTTTCGCAAAAATGCAAGCCTACATCTTTCTTTTACACAACTCCAAACGTTCTCAAAAAACGAGTTGTTAAAAACAATATTATTGTGTTCCTCTGAACAAGTTAACAAGTCGGTACACAGTTCTCTCTAACGAGGAGAAGTTAAAAAGTGCTTGTTCGAGTAATTGCATTAAAAATGTACTACCACTCGAAACAATGGGAGTTGAGACGGCGCACTGTTATCGTTAATATATATTTGGAACATTTTCAGCTTCGGCGTCATTCTGAAACAAAGTTTGTAGCGGCCGTAAAGCATGAACTAATTTGTCAAAGTTCTCGCCAGAAACGCTCGGAACAGTAGTCCGATTCGCGTGGGTGACGCCGCATTCGATACAAGCGGGTTTTGGTAATAGCTAAAAGTTTGAAAAATAATGGAAGATAAAAATATTATGTTGTACCTACCTCAGTTTAAATACTCACTCCCTCAGTTTAAATTATGTTGTGATAGCGAGTGTTAAAATGCCTCTAAGAACTAGCCTATAAAAAGAGCTACGTTTGTTATTAATCGCTATTCTGTCGCTATCGAATCATGAGGGATTCAGACTTTGGTATGTAAACCTGTCCTAATTAATGTTTTCTATAACCTTCAAAAATGTTTACCTCAAAAGTACTATACACGTGTACTTACATAATTTTTTAACAAGGAAAAGTAAAAAAAAGGATTGAAGAATAATGTCAATGTGACAGGCCGCAGTTATATAACTAAGAAACTCATATTACAAATTTAAAATTAAATACCTGTTCTTACAAAAAATGCCACAAGTACACAATAAAATAATTATGTACCACCATGTATGAATAATAAACAATGTACTTAAACAATATCTAACACCGTGTCGTTCACGAAACGCTCCCAGCGCCGCGATAGTGCGAGCGGGCGAATCGCGCAAACTTGTGCAATTGAAACTCCAATATTATAATCTCGATTGCACTGGCGGCTGTTTTTGCGGCTGCAACCCATTAAGTGTTCGTATCTGTACCGAGCACTCGCTACGTTTCACCACAATTGCGTTAGAAACGCTCGTTTAATACTCGAATCGTGATTTTGAAGATCGTTATCTAAACGGTCCGGGATAAAGCGGGTTTGATTGCTGAACACATGCTCACTCGGTTGTATATTCTGATTTTCAAACGGAATTTGTTGTGTGCTTAGTAAAACGAGATGTGTGACTTATGTTTTACCGGGTTTATCTTTTAAATAGACCGAACTACTTACGAAAGTTACTAAGAAAGATGGCGATTGCAACATGAATAAAATAATACCCTATGAAGTTCAAACAAGTGAATAGCGGACACCCGGTTTAAGCCCGACTATTTATAAAAACATCGTTAGTGATACAATTTAATAAAACGCTTCCTAAATTAAAGCTTACCACGAAATTTCACTGCGAAAACATTTTGTGTTTTGTTTGATAGCTATAACGAAATCGTACGTTCCTAACACAGCTTTCGAATTTCGTGTGCAAAACTGAAGTTGTTAGCTTCCAAAATAGAATGGCCTGAACAAATTTATCTATGCAAAAAAACAAATCAGTTGAAACTAAACCTTTGTTCTAAAAGTTTTGTTGGAATATTTTGAATCACGGTGGAACGTTTATGACTAAACGGTGACACCTGAATGCTAAATTGATGGGTATATAATTTTGCCTATTTTCCATCTACTCTTCAGGGAGTCATAATAATTTACAGCGTTTATCCCTCACACCTATCAAACTTTGCAGTCCTCCCGTAAACTAAAAAGAGAAAATACGGAAAGGACCCAAGCTAAGTTCGAATCAGAAACGCGCCTATAGGTTTTCTCTTCTAGCTCTATGGTTTTTTGCTAAATATAGGAACGTTGGTAATTGAAGCGTAACTTTATGTACGTACTCTACCAGATTGAAAATGCTGTAATAGTAAGTGTATAAATACATAGCCTATTATAAAGAGCTACTTTTGGTTTTTATCACGTCATCATCACCATTCTTTATCAAATCATGACGGTTTCGGAAAGGTATCACCTAACAATTAACATTGTATGTTTCGTACTACCTGAAGAAAGTAACCAGTATTAGTAGACCCCGTCACCAGACGGGACAATTGCTAGGAAGAAGAAGAAGAAGATTAGCTGAAGAAATTATGGTCATGACGAAAAATGCATGGTCACAGTGATTTCATATTTCTAGCGGTTCTAACGGAATCCCAAAAGCCGAGAAATAGTTCCAATATTGCGGTCTCACATTGGACCCGCCACATGACGATCGTAAAAAAATCGAATGGCGTATTGAAATATTTCCCGTGACCCTTTCTCCCCCTCCTTTGGGTTCAGTTACGGCGTATAAATCTGGTCGGTGGACCGTTACAACTTCGATTTGTGTGTTTATGGTGTTATATGATTATATGTTTGCTTTGTGCGCGAATTGTCGACCACCTGGTTTGATTTTGGGAGCTAGGGACTAATGCGTTGAACTAATAACGTTGTTTTGGGATTTGGTAAATGAAAGGAATGTGCTTCGAAATAAAACTGCTGATGCATTCTGTGTTTTAAAAACCGACACACAGAGTACTAAGAAAAAGAGAAATACTTAAAACAAAATATAATTTAAACTGAGTAATAGAAAAAATCGTGTTTTTTCATAAAACAAATTGTGCACAAACAGGAATGGCAATTACTTACTTCACCGAACGAAATACATGACTATAAGCATTTCGTTTGTTATTTTCTCTGCACGTACTTTGTTTTTTTTTAGTATTTTGGCAGACATTTGGCCACAATCTCACCTGATGGTAAGTGATGATATGGCCTTGGGTGGATCATGCCTGACTAGAAATAGCCTGTTCACTCTTTTCTTAAATTCGTCCAAATTAAAAGGCCAAGGAAACACATTAGAATCCCGCTCTCTAGCCATGCGCATGAGAAATGTAGATCGATACCTATTATTAATTGATTGATTGATATACTTAATAAAAATATTTTATTAGGTAGATCCTTTCGTTCATCATTGGGTGTGGTTATGGGTTACTACTTCAAGCTACGAGCCAAAGAAGCAGTGCATTATTATTTTTAATTAGGCTTAAATATATTTTTGTTTTAGTGATCAATAAATATATTTTTTAATCAATGAAAACGGTTATAAAAACAGGCAAACAAAGCTATAGGAACCGCTACTAAAATTGTTTCTGTGTGTGTGTTAACATCTATGCTATTTTCACTTATCCACATAGACTTTCCAGACTTTCACTAAAAAACCTGTCAGATATTCAACTCAGGATATTGTATTAGAAAAAAAAGAGTACTTATTTCGAATCAGTAATTTACTTTAACTGCCTGTTTCACAATGTCCAAATAAGTTATGGTATGGTTATCTAAAATGACGTCCCATATTTGAATTATTATATATTTAGTAAGTATTTATTTATTGATGTTGAAACAAGCCCTAAATAAACAAGGGCTACACTGCAATATCAAGTTAGTATTTGCAGATACTCGTAAAACACATTCAAAAAATCTGTTAAGAGTTCGCAGCTCATTAAAATAAAGAATCTAACATTAATAAAATGTTTTACGAATCGACTAAGGGCGTTAACGACGTTTCTCATTAATTTCAACAGCCTTCCTTCTCGTGTTACAAATACGAAATCAATTTAGTTATCAGAATGTCTTCTATTTTAATAATTTCGGAGAACATTTCATTTCAACGATTGCTTTTTGTTTTTCGCCCTCCTTTTGTATTATATTTTAATGGCCTTATGTTTATTTCATCGTCCCCATTCTTAAAATTTGGTCACAGTGAACGCTATGTTTATCTCCATATTCTAAAAACTAGAGATACTTATTGAAAGAAAATATAAACGGACAAAAAACTCAATAACTGTATACACTAATGCGATATTACTAATATTTCATATACCAATTTATAATGACTAATAGGAATGAAGCTTTAAATAAACTATTACTATGTTTTTCCAATCCGTTTTGTATGGCGCGAGCGATTCAGCTAAATCTCGAAAACGAGTAAAATGCAAAGTGAGGTTGTTTAAAAAAGAAAATGGGGTAATTTCGGCAACGCAATCTCATAAAATTATTTAAACGTCCTGTAATAAAAAGGCCATACGACGGGCTATAAAGGCTTCTTAATTGCATACGGCTGATAAAACCAGGATTTCTTCAATGTCTAAACAAAACATTTTACAGATCTAGCATAGTTATACAATAAATCAATATTGAGATAAAAAAAAAATATTGCATTGGAATGTAAAAACAACCTGACGGTAGATGGAAGGTAGAGCAGATATAAAAGTCATTTAGTCATTTTACACTTGCAGTCTGTGGGTGGCGTATACGCGAAAGCAGTTCGACGCCCTTCGTATACAGTACAATAATGCGTTTAGGATGTTGTTGGGGCTGCCCCGGCACTGCAGTGCTTCGGGGTTGTTTGCGGAGTATGGTGTCGCCTGCTTTTACACGACCCTACGCAAGCGGTGCACATCACTGGCACGCAGGGTCCGGGTCAGCCCGAACATTATTCTGAAGATGCTCTCCCAGATATTCGACTGTCGGTATATCAACCATTGTTATATGGTTCATATATGGACTAATACCCAAATGCAAGCTGGTGGTCGTCAAATTTAATTTATTTTTTATTTAATTGAATGTATGTGCAATTTAATCTAATTCAATAATTTAAAATGTATGTATGACTTAATTATGTCGAAATAAATGAAAAAACAAAAATGAAAAGGAAAAGATTAAAAGAAGTTATAGAAAAAGATTCAGTACTCTTGAATCTATTACAAAACATATTTTCAATATTGATAAAAGGGTGTCGCTGATTTGCCACCTTAATATTATTTGTAGATTTCCAAATAATTACGAAATTGCACTTTAAAATAAAAATGTAATAAAGTACTATTACATTGAGTAATTCGACTGTTTAAATACAATACCAAAAGGATAAAATATAAGTATATTAAGGTTCATTTCATTATTTCTGTACGAAGTTATTATTACCTATTATTTCTTGTTAACAAATGCAAAGAGCGTATACACCGAGCTCTGTCCGAAACCCGACACCTTAATACCCCAAAATGAATACCGAGACAATAGATTTATAATACAGTGTACTTACGTTAAATTCTAAAATGCAATTTGGTTTGGCGACACGGCCGGGGGAGGGGTACGTACTCCATTAGAATTTATGATACATGTTGGGGCTGGCTGTAATTAAAAGAGCCCACAGAGAGAAATAACACACCGAAATGCTGCGAAGTTACCGTATTACTGGAGTTACTAGTGAACTACTTCTAAAGTTTTCAGGTCAACGACCTACATGTTTTGGCTTTTAGCAAGGGTGATGGCATCGTTAGTTATATTCTTCTCCCATGACGATTGGGCACGAAATCTATTCAAGTGCTTTTTTCAGATCGGTGGCCTCGTTAGGGAAGTCAGGTTTTCAATTGATTGATGTATGATAACACATTTATAGACGAAAAAATAAAACTAAATCATTTATGAAACCATAAAATATTAAACCCAACCTTTAAACAGTTCTTTTAAGAAATAGGCTATGATGCTGGTTATGCGTTGCCGTGTATATTTCACAACAAAATTACTTCACATAATGTAACAAAAACATTACACAAGTATCAGACTCCAAGTCCCAAAACAAAACTACCGACGCATGATTATGGTTCCAACACGACGCACTAACATTTCATCAACTAAAGGAAATTACGGATGTCCCAATTGGATTCGACAATTCCAGTCGAGTGCAAATGGCAACTTTATCACGGCAGTAAATTATATAACGTAAAGCGTAGGTGTCCTAATGGATATGAACGAATTCGCGGTCCTTCGTTACTTTACGTTTAGATTTTACTCTGTTCCCATAGGTTTTTGCGTGATGTTTTATATTCTAGCCTTTGCAGATAAATAAGCTATGTAATTAAATGAGATTAGTGCAATTAAACAAATAATCAATAAGAATTAGAAATGACGCAACGCAACGCAGCTGAAACGTCGAGCAGTGAGTAGCATTTAGTCATATTTATATTTCGTGTTTAGACCTGTCATGTCTAATTCTAATTGTAATGCAACGCGAAAGTTTAAAATCTCATATAGCAAATAATCACTTCAGCTTTTAAGGTTTCCATACCCAAAGTGTAAAAACAGGATTCTATTACTAAGACATCACTGTCTGTCCGTCCGTCTGTCTGTCCGTCTATGCGTCTGTCTGTCTATCCGCCTGTGTATTCGTCTGTCTATCACCAAGCTGTACCTATCACAAGAACCGCGAAAGCTAGACAGTTGAAATTTTCACAAATAACGTATTTATGTTGCCATACAATGTACAATAAAGTAAATATTTAAGGGGGGGTTCCCAAACTACAAACGCGATTTATTGACCCTTTTTTGGTCAATATCAATTTAGGCAACAGTTAGACACTTGAAATATTTACAAAATAGTTAGTTGTATTTTTTTACTATGTAGTAATAAAAAAAATATTTAAATTAATTTAATTCTATTTTTTTCCCATACAAAACACGCCATTTTTGACTATTTACCTAGTCGACGGTACGGAACTCTTCGTGCGCGAGTCCGATTCGCACTTAGCTGGTTTTTAATATTAGTATAGAAGTATAGATATGGCAGAAACGGACAACAAGCCAATTGCACGTTATCGCCAGGGGAATCGGGGAACCGCTATAAATACAGCTCTAATTCGGAGCCAGCGGGGTTAGCAGGTCAATGCGACCGTCGATACATTATAATATACATTTCGACTAATGTGTGTTTATTTTTCGGGGGGTGAAATAATTTTAATGGATTTCCTTTTTTCTCATGAGACCCGGATTTTATAGCACTCTTAACAGCGCATCCGTGATTGCTATTGCTAGATATGACATAAGTATCTGATATACATATATGAGAACTGAAGAGCACTTTTTGTGTGGGAAAGTAACATTTAAAATTATTGATACGAAAAAAAATAGTTTCTATATGCAACCTCTCTTTATAATCATTTTTAATTAATTACCACTGGTTTAATGCTGGCGCTGCCATTCTTGCGGTGCGCACTATGAACGCGGTAGCCGAACTACTCAACATGTTTTCGTGTTCTCTGAGTAAGATCGCAAGAACAGCTTTATATGTTATAAGTAAATAGGATAAGTATAGATTGCTTTTACACTATTGAATAAGGTTAAGTCTACCTGTAATGATAGCAAGGAATTAAATAAACAAATAAATAATTGTTATTGTGACAAAAAATCTTATTGACCTAAATTTTAAATTTTTATAACATTTGTAAAAGTCTACTCCATTTGCTCTAAAAATACAAGTTCTAGCTCCAAACTGTACAATACTTAATCATTCAATGTGGAAACGAATGAAACAAAACATTTTTATGGTTACGGAAAACTGAATGAGTTATGATGCTTTCAAGCACCTGAAACTCTTTAAATCCTTTGTTAAACAGAATTCTAACGAATAAGCTTTCAGTTGTGTGAAAGCAACATATTTTGCGTTTAATGAAAACTGCAATGCTCTTTGAATTTTTTTGAAACACTATTTGTCCACAAAGTATGGTGCTGAAAAAAGTTTGCTAAAAGATTCTTATGAAACGTTTTGTATGACATTTTAGTTTCCATTGCTGTTATTTCGATGTTTTCACTTACGGGATGTTGGTGACAAAAGAATGGCGGCAAAATATACAATTTTATACTTACTTTTATTTACGATTTAATAGTTAGAAACTTGAATTGTTAAAGATTAAAGAATCCTACTTTATCTGGACTGGAATAATTTTCCGTACAGAATCATCATCATCATCATTATCAGTCAAAGGACGTCCACTGCTAAACATAGGCCTCCCCCACGGCTTTCCACGATGTGAGCGGTCTGCATCTAGTGCGATCCTGCGATCTTTACAAGGTCGTCTGTCCATCTTTTCGGTGATCGTCCTGCGCTGCGCTTTTGGTCAAATTTTCCACATGCAATTTATTTATTGGCAAAACAATTAAACTGACCTTATTTATTCAAAACTATTTTCTTTTCCTATAGCTACTTGCGACTGCTAATCCTCTTAATGCACCTGAGCAGCTCGTGCTCCTTACAATTATTATTAATCCTACATCGCAATGCTTATGATCTTTAATTTTCTTTGCTAAACCCTAGGGAAAGCTCGTTTACTAAGCGCAGTAAAACGTTTGTATATCAAGTCAGAGCTTAGAGAAACTATTCGGTAAATGCTATGCTGAAGTAACGTATTATTCGTTATGAAAGCAAAGGAAATCAGGAGCAAAAATGTTGATTGCGAATAATTGTCACATGATTTTTTTAAGCTAAGCAGATATTTGACCTATATTTGTTACATACAACTCAACTTGGTGTCTACGTGTATTACGTATGTAACACTTACTCAAATCTTAAAAGAATCAAACGCAAAATCGTCATGGACGTCTACTGTTGAACATAGGCTTTCCACAATGTTTTCCACGTTAAAAATGGATTTAAATGTAGTCTATATTGTACTCATATTAATTCAATAAAATCAGAGTTTTTTTTAATCTTATACGAAATCGTTTCAAAGGAAATGTATAACCTAAAGGAACATCCCGATGTTTTTATCGAGTAGTTTGGAAATAAGTACGCACGTGTGGTCAGCCGGTGCAGCTTAGCTGAACTTAACGGAATTACAACTGTGGGTAGTGAGATTACTTGTGACTGTGTCTTTTATTGCAACCGAGAGGTCAATTTCCATGGATTGTTTTCTGTACAATGCGCTTTTAATACAGAGTGACATTGCAAGGGTGTGTCAAATTTTCTTTCCAGTCTCTCTTCACCGGTTATAATTGCGATGGGAGTAAATACAAAATGAAAAAAAAGTAAACACTTTTCTGTTATATAGATATTGACTTTCAGTAAAAAAATCTATAAGGGCAATAAATTGGCAAAGACGCCTTACTCATAACTTTGCGCATCTCCTTATATCTGTTATATAGTCCCCCAATTGTCTTTTTTTGCTCAAAGGCGTGATTAACCACATAACGTTGACTTCATCCGTCAGAAACCAGTTTTGAAAAATATAAAAAAGAATACGACCCGTAACGTCTTATCCCCATTGTCAATCCAAATTTAAACAACAACTGAAATTAGAAAAGAAAGTAAAGTGTTGCGAAAACGTAACCCCATTTGATTTTTCAATTAAAAACTCAAAGGGTAAAACAAAAGGTGTCGAGCGGACAAAGCCTGAATGCCAGCCTTTTTGCTGCGGTTCCATAATTTCCTTATTTGCAGATGTCAACAGAATTTTTCGTTTTTATTTTCGGGGTCCCTCGGCAGTAGAACAAAGACTGCACTACTGGTATTTTGATCTCGTTCTCAATAATTTATACATGGTTTTATTTTCACATTGAGAATTTTATGTGCTTTTTTTATAAAACTTCAAAGGCCAAAATTCATAATTATGTCGAAGTGTTTTAACACGTTCACGGGACACTATTCCAGACAAGTGACACTATTCACGGGCCCGAAACTAATTTATATGATGTATTCTGGCAAATAAGCAATTGTATTTGTATTTAACACCACTTTTTGCACACCATTTACAAAAATGGCCATGAGTAGACTAGCTAAAATTGCAAGGTCGGGAAAATAAGTTATGTTGGTCTGTGAACACCTAGTAACAAAATAAAATGTACATAATAAAATCTTAATATCTTTTCCTAATTGTTATTATTGGGCTCTAACACAAAAACTAAAAAAGTCGATTTTTTTTCATTTGGTAAAAGTGAAAAGATATGCAGAACCCAAAGCTAGAAAGCTTCTCTATGCCACATTAATTTGAGCGCCAGCGAACATGGTTGGAGAGTTTTTCGTGATGCTATTTACATTAAAATAGAAATCTGCTTGCACGTGAAAGCAAAGCCAATTCCAAGCAAAGCGGGAAACAGTGTCATAAGGCCGATTATATTTTGCATTGTTAAGCTAAGTTTAAAAAGCCTTAAGAAAAAACATTGAAAACGCTGTCAAGATTAACCACCTCGCAACGGAACCTGAATCAACTATGAATTTAATAAATAAATATTATTATTTATTTATTTGAAATGGGTTCGCTCTTGTCAGACTAGACCAAACGCGGCATAGACAGAAATGTCGATGGAGCGAGCTAACCCAGAAAAAGCTTGTTCACTCTGACTTTGAATATTTTTAGGGTAATTCATTGGAAACACTGATGGTTAAAATTTTAAATACATTTTGACTTGTTCATAGCAAGGAAATTTTTAAATGTTATTTTTAAGGGTTATCTGGGAAAAAAACCTAATTAGTACGTTTTCTTCGAAACAGTTTTGATGTTTTCCCTAATTTTAAATACGGCATCAATATTCAACATTTGCAAACTACCCTTAGCAAAGAAACTCACATTCAAGTGTCAATACACAGTCCCTCTTTATGTTGCAGGAATAAATCCACTCCACCTATATGGAGCTATCGTGCAATACCGAAATGGACTGGGCAAATACGACAACGAACGAAATTCAATTTGTACTGTGGCGACGATGTAGCAACTCCATTGGGAATTTTTGGGTTCTTGTGACTTCTGAAGGGTGATTGGCCATTTTGTAAATGGAACTGAATACATGAGTTAGAATAGACATGTAGCTTGTTATGTGATTCATGTTATGCATGAACTGAAAATACTTAAGTACTCTTAGACGCTTACTTTTGCGTGACCAATTCTTTTTTGTAACTTGCAAAGTGAACTTACTCTAAAATTGATGGGAGTAAATTTTTTACCCCTATTTACTACGATAAATTGTCATTATTCGATTGAACATAACCATTATAAGTAATTATTATTATTTACTAGCGGTCCCAGCGAACTTCGTTTCGCCACCAGCCCCGTCCCGCCCTGGCCCCGTTTTATGGAAATTTTCTTTGCTATAAACCTCACGGAACCCCAAACCTTTCCAACGAATGCAAAACCGTGGAAATCGGTTAATGCGTTCTGGGGGCGTATTGCGATCCAACTTAATCCGTTCAATTCCGAGGCAGTTCAATTCAGACTCAGTGTAAACGAATATTATCAATATAATAATATTATAATAATACTACAATGGTATGAATATTAATCTTTATATTGTTATATTATAGTAATATTATCAATATAATGCGAAATTACAATAATAATTGCTAATTTGACAGTAAATCAGAGCGTTCTATCTGTCAAAACTGCATTGCAATACGCCCCCTGGAGTTATAGTGTCAGGAAGGAAAACCCGACTTATTTTTATAAAGTAGAATGATTAAGTATTTATTACACATATCAAGTTTTCATTGTTTTTAAGATGTATTCTGCTATTCGGGACGGAAACAAATCCAACAAATCAAAAACCATGGCAATCGGTCCAGCCGTTCTCGAGTTATAAGTGTTGTAACAAACACGACTTTCTTTTATATATATAAATATAGAAGATAAGTATTTATTATTAGTATCAATAAAAATTTTCATCTGGATCTCACATTAAAAGATATTCACAAATCTAGCTTATAAGCAATTGAGGACAAAATATCATTTCAAAACGAAGTCTTATAAAGTGAATTGTTAATTAAAAAAAAATATTTTATTTTATAAAGAGTAAATTTTAACTGCAGTTTTTAAGGAGATTGACATATTTAACAGAACTTAATCCAATACAGTCAAGAATGGCCAAGGAATGATGATCTAAGCACAGATAATATCTAGGGTACCAACGCCAAGATTTTAATTTTTTTGCCATCACAATAATTATTTTTGTTTATTTCTAATGAAAAAAAAAAATAACTTTTTTTCTTTTTTACTGAAACGGAAACACTGTATGTGGCTATACAAAATAAATACCCTTTTCATCTTTGAATACACCCTGAAAACGCCTCTTCACATTTCTTTTCGCTTCGCGAATTGAAACATTATCGATTTAATGCTTTCAAGTAGAGAACCAAACACGGCGAGCTTTGAAGTAAAGCTCGATCTATGTACCTGATAAGCAGAACACATACTCGCGGACAGTCAGAAAGAAAATAGTTTAGCGATTGAGAGATATTTTAAGAGTCGAGTTTCCGAGAATTCTGTACCCCAATAACGAACAATCGCGTCAAAGTATTCGTATAGAAACGTAATAATTTGTATGAAAATTGGAAAGCGCCTTTATCGGAAGTAAAAAAAAACTAAAAATTTTACACTCGAATAACATTAAATATTTCAATTATCTTAATAACATTACTATGACGACATCTGCTGTAATACTTTCGAGCTTACTACACGACACGGGAGTGCGTCGTGCTGCCGACTGACGTAAATTCGCTACGATTACGAGAGGAATACGTCAAATGTTCGTGATTGGGGTACCTACTGTTTAATACGTAAAAATTAAATGACAGTTTGATACTTAACGTCACAATATTTTTTTTAAGAGGGCTGTGTCCGTTTACTACGTTTGCAAGGTTGAAGAAAGTCTGAAGACCTTTCATATAACATTTCAAAACTGTCTTGGTTGATAAAACGGGGCATTGACCAAATCTAGACTTCATACTTAAAGACAAGCAAAGGAATTAATTTACACTACACAACTTCTTCATGACTGTACAAGTCTGTTTAATAGCTCTACAATACGATTGTCGAGTGCTTGCGATTCCATTGAAAGTTTCTAATTCGCAGTCAAGCGTAAATTTAATAACCTATTTAGCTCAACTATTGAGTATAACTGTATATTGGGCTTAAGAATAAAGATGGAGACCCTTCGACCAAAGGCGCAGCGTAGGACGTCCACAGACAAGATGGACCGACGACCTTGTAAAGATCGCAGGATCGCACTGGATGCAGACCGCTCACAACCGGTCGTTGTGGAAAGCCGTGGGGGAAGCCAATGTTCAACAGTGGACGTCCTTCGACTGACAATGATGATTTCGAAGAATAAAGTGTATTGGCAACGATAATACACAAAATTAAGTGTTATTTTCAGACATTATGTGTACAAAAAAATTGACTTGAAAAAAATAAAATATACTCGTAATTAAATTAAGTAGGCACTTTCTTCTAATTGCTAGAACGAGTACCTACTGTTGGCATTGTAAGTAACCAACTTAGCACAACCAAGTTACCTTTATGGGTCGAGTTAAGTCAGATTAAAGTTTTCATGTCACTTGGGACCAATGCTTAACGTTATCAGAAGAGGTAAAGGATAGTAAAATCGATCACTCATCGGGGATTTTGTATAGAGTAGCCGGTTCATGATATTAATCTTGTTCTTGAACGGACCTAGTCTAGACCAGAGCTAACTGGACTTTCGTGGCAATATTATATTGATAACTCCATTTGCGAGCGCTACAATAGATACAAATATTGTGATCTATAAATTGCGTAAGTGACGAAGCTTGTAAGTGACATTTATTTATTGAGTTGGCAATACCTTATTAGGTAACTTAGGTTCAACTTACCTGCTCAAACATAGAAAAATAAATAAATCTTTAAAATAATTATGATCACTATAAGATGGCAAAATAATCACTTACAAATTTTATTATATATATTTTTTCCAAATAATATATTTTTAACGTGTCAGACACAGGTAGAGTACTAACATAACTTTTATGAAAACACGCCTAATGATTACACATTTTTTCTCTTAGATATTACAGCTGTGCGTTCCTTAAATTTAGTTTTCATGATTTTACAATCATGTTAGTGTTTTCTGCAAAAAACAACAATAAGAACTACAGTAAAATAAACATGAAACACTGTTATATTTTAAATGAGCTTACATTCCGAATCAGAACAGCTTTCTGACATTTACAAATACAAAACAGAAATATTGGATCACGGCGCACGGATCCGTAATAAGCTTAACGCTTCATACCCCCGATTCATAATTCAAAATTTAATTCACTTATTCAATGCACCTCACAGATTCCGTTCTCTGCAACTGCAGTTATGCCCGAGTAATTATTTTTGCAAAGCCGCCGGGCTGGTGAGTCTGCAAAATAAATTACAAGGGGAATACAAAATGACTGGGACGTTGCGAAACTTACTGAAACTTCCAAGTTGTAAGACCAATGCGTTGCTTGTTTAATTTTGAATTGCTTTTTTTATCAAACAACATCAAAATATATTTTCTTAAAATCAGTTATGAATTGATAATGTGTGAATAAAAAATACTTTATTTACTTGACTTCATCAAATTTCATAATAAAGATTCCATTAAAACAGATCGCCGGAAATAAAAATGTTTTTTTCATTGCGAATTTGTGCAATCTCCTTTACGTCTGAGTAACATCTGTATCTAGTGGTTGCACACAAAACCATTTTACCTGATGCTATGCGCATAATTATAAATTCTCTAGTCAGTGTACTGACTAAATTGGATCTTGTGACTAGTCAGTATAACAGACAGTGTAATCTCGTCAAAGCAATTATAACTGACGTTGATGACTGAGGGGTTATTAGTCAAAGGGCGTCAGGTCAGCGCGTATGACGTCACGCGACATCTATCTGACTATATTAGATTCTCAGCTCTCGTTGGCTATGAAAAACTTGAAACCTGTAGCGACACATCGAGAAAGGGACTCTCGGTTCCCTGCCATTTCAGACTTTTCGCTCCTAATGCAATAGTAAAACGTGTTCAGATACATTTGTACCTTGTGTCTTATAAGGAATAAATAATCGGAACGGAACCCTAAAAAACATGTCGCACCGGAGACCGGAGCCCAATATGTGACTTTAAAAATGTTGCAGTGTTTCAAAGAAACTAATCAAGCCGTTCGAAAATGAAAAACAGGTTTTTTCTTTAGTCCGAATGGCCAGTAACATCACAAGCTTTGGACACGTTTTTGCAGAATTAATATGATACTCAAAAGAGTATCATTTCAAGGAAATTTAGTAATTAGGTACTATGATATTGCTTAAACTTTGAGTCTACACTTTTTATTCGGCACTTTTTTTGTATTCTACTAAATTGAAGGATTGGCGATCATCACATCCACAATTTTAGTAGAATTTGCCATAGAAAATAAAAATAACGGTACATAATAATGTGATTGTGCTCACCGACAGCTCAGCCACTCGCTCTGCTTAAAATTCCTCACATATCAACATACTTCGCACTGGCAAATTCGCGCGAATCTCAAACATTGCTCGCTACTGCAGAACAAAGGATCCGCCCTTACTATGTGTCCCAGTTGTGAGGCGAGTAGGAACTATGATAAATTTATCTCCGTAGGTACCCAATCGTTGCAAATAGTATTATTTAAATCAACATAAAACAGAAACTAAACGCTCATTTAGCAATTATAATAAAAAAAAGAAAATATTTTATTACTGTATGTTGTTAACTGTTGACTAAATTTGAAAAATACTGTGCCGACGTAGAAAAATATTTCACCAGTTTATTGCATTTTTTTATATTAATGTACGATATGGACGTGGAACGGAACATAAGACTTAAGAGATGACAGACGAGAGAGAGCGAGATAGGAGAAGAACGTATGAATTTGAATGAGGAACACGGAAGTTGACGTTATGATTGTCATGAGAGGAGTGTGAGGGTCGGAAGATGGAGTGAAGACGTAAAGACTTATCTATTATTATAAAAGACGCTCAATAAATAAAGTTAAACCAATCCGGAATTCTAATATCCAAACCTCGAGCCCCACATGATATATTTATTATCAGGCTACACAATATAATATAGCAATACATGCCTATAGTATAAATACCTAAGATCTGTTATAAAAGAAAGACGTCTTAGTTACACAGTTTGCAACTCTAGAACGGGTAAACCGATTCTCATGATTTTTACTTTGTTGGATTTGACGTGGCCCGGAGTAAGAAAATTTGGAGCGAAACGAACTTCGCTGGGACTGTTACTACTTGAATAATTATAACAATACGTATAATAATACTCATATTATTACCAGCCCATATGATAAAAGCTAAAGTATATTTATTTTAAAAAAACAATACCTACTACCCTGCGATTGTACTACTAATAAAACGAATTATTCAAAGAGCCTACTTCGATGGAGCGATTGTATCCCTCTCAAATAATAATACAACTTTTTATCGTTCGAGTTTCAATAGTAACAACAAACCCATCACAGTTCACACATTATTCCCGTGTCCGTCTCCCCGCAAATCCGTAGAAATTAAGTTCGGGGTATTTGCAGCCAGCTCCGACGTACACTGATATTTGCTGTTCCAAATGAGCACTGGTGGATTCAATAATGCCGACAGCGACACCACTGGTGCGAACATGTAGTTACGCCGCAGGTTTAGTTGTTATAATCACCATCTATTAATTAGAGATGACATAATATGGATCCAAAACATGGTCTCTAACTATGGGCCTTATAAAGAAGCTTAAAATCACACAACGAGCGATGGAGATGGCTATACTTGGTGTTTCTTCAGAAAAGAGGAGATACGTAGAAGAACTATGGAAACAGACCTGAACCAGAACCTGAGAATCAGTAAGCTCAAGTGGCAATGGGCAGGGCACATAGCGCGAAGAACTGATGGTGGTTGAGGCAGAAAAGTTCTAGATTGGAAACCCTTTGACCAAAGACGTAGCGCAGGACGTCCACCTACAAGATGGATAGATGACCTTGTAAGGATCGCAGGATCAAACTAGATGCAGACCGCTAGTGATCGGTCACTGTGGAAAGCCGTGGGGGAGACCTATGTTCAGCAGTAGACGTCCTTTGGCTGATAATGAATAAATTAGAGCTACTTTAATTTAATACTAGCTTTATTTATACTAATATTATGAAACTGAACAGTTGGTTCGTAGGTATGGATAAAACCCACTTATCACAATCATTCTTGTAGCTTGGTTATGTCCATTGATATACTTCAGTCAACTCTTAGTTGCCTTATGTAAGATTTGGAGGAGTATTGCGCACGGGCACGTCACGTCACGCAATGACGTATCCATGAGACCAAGAATTTCGCGCGGTCAGACCGACAGCACGGTAGTTCAATTGCAAGAGCAGTTGGCCCGGTTCTGATAATTTAACGCAACTTCTAAAATATCAACAGTGGGAACAAAAAGTAAATTAGATTTAAGAAAAAACCTGCAAAACTAAAAACATAAAAAACACAGGGATAAAACTGACTATGCTTAGTTTTTAGGGTTCCGTACCTCAAAAGGAAAAAACGGAACCCTTATAGGATCACTTTGTTGTCCGTCTGTCCGTCCGTCTGTCAAGACCCTTTTTCTCAGGAACGCGTGGAGGTATGAAGCTGAAATTTATATCAATTACTCAGGTCTACTGTCCCTTGAAGCTGTGAAAAAATCAAACTTCTAAGCCAACGCAATCAAAAGATACAGCCGTTTATGCCGCAAATTTTCGACACTTGCAAGGGAATCAAAACCTACAGGGTGCTTCCCGTGAACTCAGAATCTTGAAATTTGGTACGAAGCAACGTCTTATAGCATAGATAAAGGAAAAATTACGAAAACCATAAATTTTTAGTTACATCACATAATATATATTTTTTTAATAATTTTAAACTTACTACCCATTCCCTCATAAACGCGTAGAGGTATTAAATTGAAATTCATACCAAATACTCAGGTCTATAATACCTTTAAGCTGTAACAAAATCAAACTTCTATGTCAACGCAATCAAAAGAAACAGCAATTTAAGCTGCATATTTTGAAACTCGCAAGTACTCGCAAGGGAATCAAAACCTAAAGGGTACTTCCAGTCGACCTAGAATCTTGAAATTTGGCATGAAGCAACGTTTTATAGCACACATAAAGGAAAAATTCCGAAAACCTTAAATTTTTAGTTACATTACAAAATATATTCAACGATAAAGAGATTATGTCTTAAATTTATGCTCCTCCATCTTTCCCCATTGTAATGTTATGAATTTCATTTTGCAATAAAAATACCATAATTATGACTCGATTGTCGTAATGAACGAACTTTGTAAACCTTGCAGGTTTGTACGGAACCCTCGGTGCGCGAGTCCGACTTGCACTTGGCCGGTTTTTTTACATCAAGACGATCATGATTCCCGTACGGAAATGAAGATCTTCGTAGTGACCGGTCGAGTCACGTTGGGACAAAAAAGGTAATTTCCGAGACATTTCGGGGTTCTCTCGGTTGACAAGTGATGCGGTGAAAAAAAAAATGCTTAATTGAACCAAAATGTAGGTTTGTGGGTTAAAAACTAGCAAGATGACAGACACGAACAGCGATTTTAATTATTAAACTTGTATAAACATAATATTCTTGATATACTTCAAACTATTTATTAATTTTAAATTCATAATTAATAGGCGTAACGCAATAGGGCTTAATGCAGCCATACGATAAATTTCCCAGAACGGACGATTTCTTTTTAAATATCTCCCGTTCCATATAAGAGCCGACTGATTAATTTCTCATTTTAAAGCCGAGAAATAAATGTAATATCCCTATTGTCGGAGATACGATCTCGAAATACCTTTGGACGTCAGTGAATACGCATTTGCCAGTAATTGTTGGTTATTGGCGTGCGCAATCATTACTGATACTGCGAGAATGGAACCAGTTACGTGGAAAAGTAGACGATATTCAATTTCGGATTAGTGAAGTTTATTTTTATCCAAAACTTTTGTCGATAGACAACGTTTTCTTCTCTGAATCTGTTTTTAAACTGAATGGTAACTTTATGTTTTACATAGTAACCGTTTTTTGTTTCTCATGAAACCGGAAAAAAATAACATAGTTCGAGGGACATACTATTTTTCATTACTTATTAGTTCAGTAAGAGATGAAAACTCAAGATGTTATTCAACGTCATTACAGTTTATTTACAGTAGTTATACTACAACACACGATGAGAAGTAGTAACGGCACGGAAGAAAACAGAGTAAATAAATAAACCGGTTAAGTGCGTGTCGGACCCGCGCACTGAGGGTTCCGTGCCACCCTTAACTGAATTCAGGGTCCACTTACTTTCATTTAACGAAAACATCACAATATATTGCGACAGCAAAAATAACTTTGTTTTTCATAGTGTTTGTATGAAAGACAAAGTTATATTTGCGGTTGATAAAAATGTGCAATATCTCAAAAACTACTGGTTCGATCTCCTTCAAACCAATTTTCGTTGCAAGTTTTTGTTGAAATCTACATCATATATTTTTTTCAAAATTTTTACTTTCTTAGTTCAAAAGTTAGAGGGGGGGGGACGCCCATTTTACCACTTTGGAAGCGTCTATATCTCAAACCTTACACTTTAAGAAAAAATGGTTTTAGAAACCTCAACATCATTTTAAAAGACCTATCCATAGACACCCCACACGCATAGGTTTGAGTAAAAAAAAATTTTTAGGTTTTAGTTTCATGTATGGGAGCCCCCCCTTAAATATTATTTTTTCTTACTTTTTGTATCTGAATCGGAAAGCGGTGAACAAAATACACCTACCTACCAAGTTTCAGCTATGTGATGCTTATAGTTTCAGAATAAAGTGGCTGTGACATACGGACGGACAGACAGACAGACAGACAGACAGACAGACAGACAGACAGACAGACAGACAGACAGACAGACAGACTTGACGAAACTATAAGGGTTCCGTTTTTTGCCATTCGGCTACGGAACCCTAAAAACGCGGAAGATATAAATTAATTTCAGTCGTTGTTTAAATGTTGTTCGAAAATACTCACAGACAATAATTCATAAAACTAAAAAATATTATGTAGACATTGCCTCAAAGACAGAAAAGAAAAAGTGACAAAAAAACAGAAAAAATATGTCGTGACAGCTGACTTTGGCGGGCAGGCGAATATTTTATTGTTACTTTTCTGTAATTTCAAGAAAAAACATGTATATTTTTTTATCAATGATCGACATACACGTTTTTTAACGTTTAGCTCAGCAAAAAGTTATTGTGAGCTTTTATTTTATTAATATGATGTGACTCAATTATTTTTGACTCCATGCCTGATTGTAGCAATTGAAAATAAATAACTTTCCATCCTAGGGAAGGAAAAACTAGTTTCTACCCGGCTGTCTTCACATGCAAGTTTCCCTTTCTGAACAGGAGACATGAAAAAATATTACAGAGTTTACTTAAAGATTAGCGATACACGTATCACACAACACTAGCTCGAATCCGTTCACGCATGGATTGGTAGTTAAAATGTCGGATATCAGTCTGTCTTTGCTCAAGTGAACTAGACTAGAGGATTGTGTTTAATAGAGACGTTATCGCTGAAATTTGGTTTTAACTGTCGGACTCGGACAAGTGAGAATAAATCAGATGTAATGGAAAAGTTTAGTGAAACACATTTTAACCTTGAAGTCATAACGTTCTCGTCAAGAAAACTAAATCAGATTCTAATTGCGACTGGTATTTAAACGTATTTATTTTTATTAATATTATATTACTAAATGCGAACGTGTTCTTGCTTGTAGCTGGGTCTAATGTAAAAACACTTAAGTAGAAATGTTTAAGTATCATGCACAGACAACCGTTTATGCGCCGCCGTTTACCGCTGCTTTGTATTTTCCTTATTAATGCCTTATCGCATTGTAAGTATATTACCATCCCCGAGCCTCGGAAAGCACGTTAAGCCGTTGGTCCTGCGCCTGATCTCTCACTGGTCATGTCGGATCTGTCGTCTCACCGAATAATGAGAGTGAAGGAACAGAGAGTGTTTTTGTATATTTCGCACACACTGAGATACATACATGAGCACTATAATCAATGCCCTGCGCCGATGTGATTGAACGTCGAATACGACCAGCAGGACGTTATTACCAATAGTCCTCCAAAACATAACCTTCTCTTTACACACGGAATTCAAATCCATTCTGGCCAGTCACAAATCCGACGCATTCGAAACTGAACGATGTTCATCTGTTACTAAATCACATAAATCTGACTAAACTGGATTTTCGGATAGCCAGGCGATTAGTTCTCGTATCTGAATTTCAAGATATCGAATGAATAGAACCTCCTCTGTGGTAGCAAATCATTTGTTCCATCTATAATTGAGGATTATCGTCTACCAAAGATAATATTCACGACGTTTGAGCAAAATTATTGTACTGTACCTTTTCGTCAGCAAATGCTTTAGACAGAAATGACAGTTCTATTTTCATTGATATTGAAATTGATAACATTTAAAAGTTAAAACACATCTATCCAACCGTTATGGGAACAACACCATATCAACTCGAGGCGTTCAGTATTATTTGTATGAACTCCATATTTCAACGTTTATTTATTAAATTCGTAGCGTAACCACCTCGGATCGAGACAGACTCGGGGCCCACTCTTAAATAGCGTCACATACGCTGTCCCGCGCTTACGTTATAGTCGTCCACTGTTTGTCAACTATCGGTCCTGTAAAATGGACTTACATTCAAACAGCGTCACTCAAATAAGAAAAACTTTAATAAATTGTAGCAAACAGATATTGAAAGCAGCATTGAAAGGTGACACTCCGCTGTCAGAATAAAGATTCAGTGATGATTCGTTTAGCGGAATTGAGGCCTCGACACCGACACACTAAACTTATTTAAAGAAATAAATTATTTACCATAATTTCGATAATATTAAGCTAACATTGGGTTTCATTGCAAACAATTGGGGCGTGTTGAAACATAATATTATTCGACAATGCTAGCTTCAATATTTGAACTACCATTTTAGCTCCAATTTGATTAATCTACAATCATGTGTTTTTTTTTTCTTATTGGACCCCCGATCTACCAGTTCGGCTATTAATTTTTAAGCCGCGTAAGTTTGATTGTCAACGTATGATCACACCGTGAAAGACGAAAAAACTAGTTAAAATTACACTCTTGTTTTCGCATATTAATTAAATATGTTGTACGACATAAAAAAAGAAAACCTCTGTTAGAGTACAACATAATTACATATCTCATAGTTTAAGATAAGATAAGATAACTCTTTATTGCATTTCCAATAGGTTCATTACAAATTTGTTAAGAGAAATTGTACAATCAAGGCGAGCTTATCGTTTTATATTTCCCGGACACCCTGTATATCACAAGCTTCAGAGTAAACACGTAGAAGTGTGCGGCATGTAAAGTTTTACGAAAGTGGCTGAGTCTATGTTTGCTTTGAGGCCAAGAGACCTGGCTGTAACTTCTTGGTGAGTTTGTAAATGGCCAAGTTAGGAGAGAAAGGCGGAATTCTTAAGAACAAATAATTGGAATAGAAAAATCAAATCAAATCAAAATACTTTATTGCTCATCATGAACATAATTATACAGGATATAATCTTAATCTCATCATCATCTTCGCTAGTGATCGTAAATCCTGTAAAATATATCGTAACATACAGTGCACTTAGTAACTAATACAGGGTGTTGATTTCAATCCCAACAGTAGTTTCAGAGGTGACTCTGTACCTTACACTGACCACAAGTACAAAGTTTTTATAATTTTCTGTAATTTTTGCCAAAACTAGCGAAAATTTTGAACTTTTGGCAATTATTTATAAATAAATAAAATATTTTTTATATGATTCGTGCTCAGTATACGATATAATATCACCTCTATCAGTATGGGTGGGACTGAAATCATGTATAAATGATGCTGGTAGCTTAAATAAGATTTTGTTTTGTTTTATTGTAAGATTTTGTAAGATTTTGTTTTATTGTAGTGTATTTTGTTTTATAGTCTTTAAGTGTTAGTAAAGTTTCTAAAAAACAAACCCGAAAGATGCAATTCTCTCCAATCTTACGCCGGTATCGGAATTTGTTCGAGTTCACATTGGTTTATTTGCTAAAAGCTCCAGGTATTGTATCTGCGGAACTGAAGATCCCGGTAGATCTGATATTCACGTAGATCCAAGTTTATGGTGATGTAGCATAATATTTAAATCTTGTTGCCAAAAAGTTGCTGTTAGCGTTTTTCATTTTAACTCTATAAAAAATGAAGATAACGCTACGGCGGATAATTGGGGTTTTATTTAGGGGCTTGGTACCCAAACACATTGAAATAAAATAAAATGGACCAAGTACAGACTGATACTAATAAATAAATAAATTTAAATATGCTCCAGACAACACACCAATTATCTGGTTTCACGGTAAGGAATTTTCTTCCTTATGTTACGAAATACCAGACAACGATTATGAAGGGAGCGTCTCCCATACATACTTAAATACATAGGTATACCTCCATGACTAAGGTACAAATATTCGTTCTTATCACACAAACATTTGCCCCTAGCGGGATTCGAACCCGCGACGGCCGGCGTAATAGCCAGGAGCGCTAACCAATACACCAAACGCGTCGTCAAGTAATAAAAACTAACTGATAATTATATTTTCATTGCTTTTTTTGAGAATTATTATAATTTAATTTGGCAAATTGAAATCAAAATGAAACTCCAGTTAGTAACTTATCATCACGTTAATCTATATTGTCTCAAAAATTAAGAATACAAGATTGGATCTTCAATCATTTACTCTTAAAATTTTGAGTCCACAACTATTGTTAGACTCCAAATATGAAACTGGATAGTATAAAAGAATTATTCTTCATCATACTCCAGATCCACTTGGATAGGCCTAAAAGCCATCGTGCAGAGCGCCTCTTGACTCCAAGCCTTGATGACACTTGAAACATCGTCGCGAAAAATTATGAAGGTCCATTGTTTTTGTGGCTATTATTTATTAGTTATTCTAAAAATAAAACAAAGAAGTAACTAGCAATTCTGATGTGAACGCCACTGAAAACGATGTTTTATAAAATATTTATTTACATCTCTAGCAACAGATTAACAAAACCATTATGTTATGATGTGATCTGGCCTTTCCTCTTTTATATCCTATAATTCATAATTTTAATCATTCGGTAAATTCATATCATTTATTTATTTTAATTTTCTATTTGGTCCTCTTGAAAATCGATTTCTACTCAATCAATTATGTAAGATACGTACTTTATTTTTATGAGTTCAGAGGCCGACTAAGGCCCAGGCCAAATCCAGTTTTGTGAGTAATCGTTAACTCAATAGTTAAATGTCGTTACCAACGGTAAAAAAATTACAATTGTGTGTATTTACCAGGAAAAAATACCTAAAACAAATGTCTGAATTGCTATTTTAATGACCATTAGCTAGGACTGCGTATTTTTAGGAAAAAAATATCTTTAGTATATGCCAATCATAAATGTTCAAGCGTTGAGCTAACTAAGAATCACGGAAGTGGGCACAATAGTCTTGAAAACACCATTCACTTAACATAACCATTACTGTCAGTACATTACTGTCTCAGCTTATTCGGAAAAAGTCTCTCTACCCGCGTCAACGTAAAATTTTTGGTAAACGTCCTGCTATTATTTTACTTTTAAAATTGAACGCCTTTTAGGTCATTTCTTTTTTTCTTCGGTACACGGAAACGTCTTCTCGTAATTTAACCCTTGAATTGACATTGATAATGGCGGTCTATTAATGCAGAGTGGCTGCCGAGTGGCGGGCCCTTCTAGATGGATGGGACAAAAAGTTAAGCATACTTCCTCATTGATATTAAGTGCTGTACAACTTTTTGGGTTCGCAAAATTTTGTGTACACAAGTTCCGTGACCTTCACTTGGATAACGTTACGCAAAGTTGGCGGTTTCCTTTTGTAAGTTGTGTTATAATTTTACAAATAATAATGCATGTTCTAGAGTTTTAATGAATGACAAAAGTTGAAATCAATTAAAAGCACAAACATTAAGTGCTTTACAGGGTATAATAAAATTTTAACGCATGCTTATTCAGGATTCGGTACATTTTTAAGACTTAGCCATGTTTTAGAGCATTGCTAATTTGACTTGACACGTAGCATACAAGTGTGCAAAATGAAGTAAAAGTCCAATGCTGCTTTACTCGAAATTGGAAATATATTATTAAAGTACAGATGACATTAATCTATGAACTTTGGAATACCGAAAATTTAAAACACATTTTTTTACACGCATTTCCTCAAATGTTCTTATCTTATTATGGGAAAATTTAAGTTTAAAATACTTTTTATTCAATAATTTTATTGTTATACAAACGTAAAGAAATAAAGTATTTTCATATTACTCCAATAAATAAGAATGAGTATTTTTTTGTAAAGCAGCACCAGCTTCACACCCTTTTCATACAAAGTATTTTATCGACCAGCTAGACTAGCACGCAACAACCTGGCAAACAAAATGATGGCGTTCAGAAACACCCTCCCACTTCACACTATTTTACAATGTGCGTATCCCGGAATCAGCAACGACATTCACCAAAACAAATTCTAAAACGCAAAATATAAAGACCATTTTCCCCTGCACCTCAGGAAGTCACCTTAACATAAGTTTCCGTCATATTTTTCTTACAATCCTGATACACATTTTTATGAGGGATCAGCTATGTCATGATACTACCAATAAACTTGCACAACCAATATGTTTTCGTCGTACCGTTTTACGATGGGAGTCCAGAAAACCGTACCGATTCCTGTATTGTTAAGTTTAGTTTTGGTATTAGGCAGGTTTTTTATGGCGTTACAAGGTACGGGACCGTTGTTCGTACTAAAAAAATTTGGGATAAGACGTCGTAAAAGACGGCCTATGATCTGTTGAACCCGTTAAATAGATAATCGAAACTTACCTACCTACACAATTATATGCACAAATAGTAAGGCTGCTGTCACAATTACATTTATGTTTAATGTTTTTGGTTTCTAAAATTACGAACTTTAATTTTCACTGGTCAGAATATTCATCAGTTAAGTTACTTTATTAGTAACCCACTCTATGGTCAGCAATTTCTAGATATTTAGCAGTATAAGTTATTAAGATAATTGAAGCTGTTAAAAAATAGTTTTGATAACTCGTTAATGAAACCCAGTGCAACAAACTTTTGCAGTTTATCAATATAAAGTATAAACTAAACATCCGGACTGCCACAAACAAAGTTCGTAAATAATTCCAGCTGTTTAGATTTGACGTCCAAAATATATGGTAGAAAATCACTCACTTACCTGTATTTTGAGTGAGGTGACGTGACCCTGAAATGAAAAAAAATATATATTTATCATCATCATCGTTATCAGCCGAAGGACGTCCACTGTTGTACACAGGCCTCCACTAGGCTTTCCACCTAGCGAACAGTTTCAAGCGGTCTGCATACGGTGAGACCCTGCGATCATGTTATAGTAAATTATACATAGTGTAACAAGGAGACTTGTAGTTAAACAGCGTAGTTAGCAGTTATGGGTTTTATTTCAGAACTTTCATGATTTACATACAATCGATGGATGGGTTATTCTTGATAGAGCGTTCCAACAGCTTGAATGCCGCTCCATTGTATGACCACCTAACTAGTGCCTTGTAGAGTTTTCAAATAGTTTGAATGCCACTCCTAGGTCAGTAGGGTCTGTCACTAGGGTCCCTTAGGCGAGACTATGAATAGAGACTAGTTTGAGACTAGCTTGAGACACTAACACGACGGGTTTTCTTCGCCCCTCTCCTGGGCGGCTCGGGTTCGAGCTCCAGCTCCTTCCCCGGGCTTCTTCTCGTGGGTCTACTGGCCCACGGTGTTAGGTGCCGCGTAGGCGGCCGTCTTGCGACGACAAGTCTGCTAAGTCTTCTTCTTCTGCCAGAGCCGGCTGCACAGTCGCTGCGGGCTGCCCATCAGGTGAGACCCCGTTCGGGGAGGCCCGATGAGCAGGGCAAGCTGGCTGCGGCTGACTCTGGCTTAGGAGGGGACTATAGCTGGGGGGCGGGGGGGGTTGTGATTGGGGAGTGGGTGGGTGGGAGGGCGGATCGAGGGAGCAGACCTGTCGTGGGGTAGGCCTCTTGCGCACCTTTGGTACCGTGGGCATGGGGGCTATACCACGTAGCCCGGGGTGCGGCCCGTGGTCCGCTGCATCGTACATCCTTTTGGATGTACGGACCACAAATTCCTCCAGGGCCTCGATCTTGAGGTCCCTGTGGATAACAGCGTTTCGAACATAGCGCCCGGCCCCCGTAATTATTCGGAGCGCTATGTTCTGCTGGGACTGGAGCTGTGACCGGTGGGCTGCGCTTATCATTGCGTACCAGGCTGGGGCCGCGTATGTCAGCCTGGAGCGCACGTACGTCTTATATATGCCCACCTTTGTTCTGGTGGGTAGGCGGGACTGGAGGACGGGGCGCAATCTTGCGCGCGCCCCGCGGCTGGAGTTGACCAGGTGCTTGACCTGGTCTTTCAGGGTGAGGCGCTGGTCCAAGTGGCAGCCTAGGTACTTGGTACTGCGCTGCCACTTAATCTTCTGGCCGTTGAGGACCAGCTCGGGCATCTTCCTTCTTTGGGTGCCCGTGTAGATGGCGGCGGTTTTGCCCACGTTTACCGCTATCCGCCATCTCTCCAGCCAGTTCGGCAGTAGGTCGAGCTGCTTCTGCATCCTTTTCACCGCCGCCTTGACCCATGGGGCGGTGGTGTAAAATGCGCTGTCGTCCGCGAACAGCGCCAGCTCGACCTTGGGTTCCCACTCATGGAGGCGGTCGTTTATGGTGGGAACGTCGTTGGTGTAGGCAGCATATAAAGTTGGAGAAAGGCAGCTGCCTTGGGGGACCCCTGCGTCTATGGGGCCCTCTGCGGACGTAGCGTCCTCCACGGCGACCTGGAAGGAGCGTCCTTGGAGGAAGGACGCTATCAGGTGAACTAGGGCGGGAGGTAGGGCGGTCGTGGCGAGCTTGAAGATTAGACCGGGGTGCCAAACCCGGTCAAAAGCTTTCTCCACGTCGAGGAATACCGCCACCGAGGCTTTATTTTGGTTTAGGCCCTCGGCTAGACACTAACACAAAGTATTAGTCGAGTTTATAAGCATCCGACAACAGCAATAATTGCCGCGAGTCAATGTACATCTAACGCCATCTAGCGGTTGGTAGTGGTACCAAATAATTGTGCGTCTTACAATAGTAATTTTAGTATTAAGAACTGAAAAGACGGACTTAAAAAAGGCGGCTGTCAATATTCAGATATTTTTTAACCAGATTGCATGGCTTAGGTCGCACAAAGTATGTACTAGAAACTACTGTATGTACTTATCATGTACTAGTATGTTTAACGGTCCAGAGAGGAGAAACAACCCAATAATAGAATAAGATAGTTGGATTATAGACGTGAGACGAAACGGAAAAGAGTGACAGACGTGAAACGTAATACACCGAGAATGGAGATGAACATTTGATTTGTATTTGAATGTGGAATGCAGAAAATGTTTTTATGTGTAAGGGTGCAAGAAGAGTTTGTTTTGATGATTGTGTGAAAGTGGGAGTAGACAGTTTTAGTTATCCTGTGTAGTAATCATATTAAAATAAAGAAGTTTTACCAAAAAGACAAGTTTCCCGTTCCCAGATATAACGCGACCGCCGGTGTTCTATCAATCCCTTAGGCTTTCAATAAACGTAGTTTTATTTTTGTTTTTTTATAGTGTTTTGTCACCATACAAACTTAATAATATAAATTGCACTTGTAAAAAGACAACTGTGAACTTTGTAAAAATATTTTCCTTCGGATATTGTGAGAGCAATCTCACAACATTGATGATGTCACGCAGCCTACGCGTTAAAAAGCACTTGCAAAAATTCAACAGGCTTGTTAATGTGACGGTGGCTGAGTGGTATAGGCATACGCCCGGATAGCGTAAGACACGGGGTTCAATTCCTCGTCTGTCACAGGTTCACAGTTGTCTTTTTACAAGTGCAATTTTTTTTTCAATAAACGTGTTTGTACAAACGTCGCAAATAATAACCCGTATGTTTCCACAAGTCCGTTTTCCTGCAGCGTCCAGTGGAGCACCCGGTAAATATTTGAGCAATCCACGTTTTACAATTTACACCCATCCCGGGAACGGGGAGCGTTCCTATCAAATACGGAATCTGGTAATTAGAAATGTTTTAGTGCTCATTCCACTTGGATTGGCACTGTTTGCTTAAAGGATTGCGATGCGTCAAAGCTATGAATACTCATGTAGCGTGTTTCAGTTCTGAAAGATGATTTTAATTATTACTTACTCTTATGATAATCTTATTAGGCCTGAATCTTGTTATTCACTGACTGAAGCGTAAACTAAAGTAGGTAAATGTTTTTAAGAGACACAATTATCTACTATGATTATGAGACATCAAACTAAACAGCTGTCATTGCTCGAAAAAATACTTTTATTTTGATTAGCACGGCTTGTGTATTTGCCACGACGAGGTAAAGATAGGGAAACTGTTTGAGGGAGAAATACCCGGGAAGATAGGATAAAAAAGGATCATAATAGGATAGTGTAGGAGGAAGTTTTTTAAACTACATATTACTACGTAAATTACAAAATTTTTATAATTATTAGAGAAATTATACATAGGATTGCGTGATTTAGTGTAGTCCATAGACAATTGGCAACCTCTTGATGTCCTCGCTAAATTGTCTATGGATACAAAAATTATCTTTGCAACTGACAGCTGTTTAGTTTCATCATCATCATTATCATCAGCCAAAAAAGAAAAGATACAAAGGGGCAGAAAAGTCTTAGATTGGAGACCCTTCGACCAAAGGCGCAGCGTAAGACGTCCACCGACAAGATGGACAGACGACATTGTAAAGATCGCAGTATCACACTGGATGCAGACCACTCACAACCGGTCGTTGTGGAAATCCATGGGGGAGGCCTATGTTCAGCAGTGGACGTCCTTTGGCTGTTTAGTTTGACGTGGCTAAATTATTATAACCGATGAGCTCTGAATATCACCAATAGATACACCATTTTCAAAAGACCAGAGTAATTTAAATCTCGGTTCATTGGCACAGAAATTGAAAAACTATGTATTACGTATAATAGTTCATCACGTAGACGTCTTTTTATCTCAACTATCTGTAAAGCGTCATGTTTCTGCAAACTTCATTACTAACGTTATTCACCCAGAAAATTTTAATGGACGCGCAGTATTGAATCTGTAAAGCTAAACAGCGCGCACAATAAATTTTCATTAGAGAATATCGGAATAACAAATGCCCCAACTTCGGTCTGGCAAAGTTTCTCTTTCGGGTACCTAGTCACTTGGATTCGGAAACGCTACCTTAATATTGGTTTCACATACTCGTGCTTATTTTGAAATAATTGTAATAAATGTTAAAGATTTTATTATTACAGCAAATGAGAATAAACAAAAACGTTGCATATCGTTGACGGAATAGTAACTTTTCATTGTGAATTGTTTTGGGACCTCAAGTTTACATAATATCACTGCGAGCTTTGCATCTATCATTTTCTATAAATGTTAATGCACATTTATCCACCCGGTACGGGAGCAACACCGTATCGACTCGAGCTGTTCAGTATTCTTTGTATGAAACTCCATACTAAAACTTACATACAATCGAGATCAACTCGAGACAGTCTCGACCGGCGCCGCACACATGATAAATAAATATACTTCAATCTTAAGGTGGTAACGGGGGCTATATACTGAAATACTAGTTTTGAAATGAACGAATGACAAAATTTTGTTACTGCCACAAAAGTAGATAGTTCAACGACCTTCCGAACGTTCTCCCAAATGACAAACAGTTGCAAATGTACACAGTGATTTATGTGAGGTGTCGGCGCGATTAACATCGAAGAGGCTACCCATCGACTGCCCGTGCATTTCAATTACCACTACGCCTCCGGTGTACCCTGAATAATGTATGGGGTGTCCTGATTGAATCGTTCGGTGCTCATGTTGCTCTTAATTTTTAGGTGTTTGATCAATTATGTGCATATCAATGTTGGGACACCCTCTAGGGAATGTTTTGGTAGCAATTTTGAAGATAAAACGTTTTTGGGATTTAAGTGTTTAGGCCCATATGGCCCTTTGGGCGGCTTGATAAAATCTGACAGCAAGGTTGGTCGCTTGCCTTGCAAACACCCCTCCGCCAATCCGCACTGAGCCCGCGTGGTGGAGTATAGCTCATACTACTTCATACTTGAGGTAAGGCCTTTCTTTGCCCAGCAGTGATACTTACAGACTAACTTTATTTTTTTTACTAAGTGTTTAGGGTTCTGGCTGGAAAGGAAATACTATTAATGCGTTTTTTTTAAAAACGTTGTTTTGAGATACTTTATAAATATAAAACAATCTTTTAAACATTTGTTTTACTTGTATAAACGTTTTGATAAAAGTATATTTTCTTGCAGCACATACCATTAAGTTTTTTTAGGTGTGAATCAAAAGGTTTTAAACATGACATACACTTTCGATACTATTTATAAAAATATATATATTTTTTAAGTTATTTAAACGTTATTTGGTTTAAATAACTATACTTAGCATCTTACCTATTATGGATATTACTAACAGTTATACTATTTTACGCGCACTATTTTTATTTCCTAGGTACTTTCATTTAACGCGCATTAACTATTTTTTGCTTTTTTATAATGACGCAAAGTACTTTTTATAAAAATCGTAACTCATGAAAGTATCAATTGATATTTTTTTGTCTGTTTCTCGTATTAACAAAGTTAAAACGCTACGCGTCTACGAGCAATGCCGTGAGAATGGGACTACGGCGAATGCTACGGGACTACGAGATTGTTACGCGGCTGCAAATAACGCTACGGAAAGGCTTTTCTACACTTGTGGTCCTATAGTTAGCTTTTTATGCGCTGACGTAAAACATTATCTCGTTTGCACCATATTTGTTTTCAACGACAATTGACAAACTTTTTTCGTAATCTACTATATTAAAATAAGTTGGGTTTTCCTCCCTGACGCTGTAACTCTAGAACGCACGAACCGATTGGTTTTGCATTCGTTGGAAAGGTCTCGGGCTCCGTGAGGTTTATAGCATAAAACGTGGCCGGGGCGGGACGGGGCTGGGAGCGAAACGAAGTTCGCTGGGACCGCTAGTTATTGTTATATTTAAAGAATTGAATTTATAAAAACATCTAGCTATGAAAGTGTGAACGCTACAACAATAGACAAATGCCGAGCACATGACGGTAATCAAATGGATTTTGCATTTATTGTGGTCGTGTACGTATTCTATTTTAGAACATTATTTACAATTACATAAAATAACATGATTGGTTTCAATGGTAATTTACCAAAATTAATACATCATAATATTATGCAAATTCGGTTTGCGGTTCAGTAATTAAAAACATCAGGAACTAATGCTTCACTAATGAATAAGTTGCAATAATTAATGTTGGACCAAATTTATTACTAATTATTTTATAATTGCAATGGGAGTTCCCTTCCAAACTATTGAATTTGTAATAGACGAAAAATGTTGGTTATTTATTTATATATATGGTTATTTAGTTAGTTATTTTGCTAGATAAAAGTACTTACATGATGCAGCAGTAAAGCAGATGAGACGTATATTCTGTTGTTATAAGAAAGTGAATTGGGTGCAATTTTAATTTATCTGAGGGCTGATTTTTCCATAGTCAGATAAAAAAATATTTTTCAAACAAAATACAATATGGCTAATTTGAAAACGTCACTTCATTGTCAGCAATCACACGTAACTCTAATTTTTATAAATCCGTCGCTGTTTTTTTTATCACTCTGTTATGTTTTATCCGACCATTGAAAAATAAGACCTAATTAAACCATTATTAATTTACATGTGTGATTTCAAAAATAAAAAATCTAAGGAAATATTTAGGCCATGCCTTTTACGTGATGTTATTAAAAAACTTTCCAATTTAACTTTATAGCATTCATAAATAACGTTTTCTACGATGTTTATCGCGGTTATAACGACGCGATAAAAGATCCATTTATTTTTTAAAACTGAAAAACATCACCCAAACCTCGGTATAAAATTATTGGTTACTGCGAACGAATTTATGGTCTACACCTCCCTTTACTGATAGATTTATAGTCACGAATAAGTACTAGATGCTTGCCGTCTATTCATCTTGAGTTAGAGGTTCTATTACTAATACTGGTACTATTTGAAATACTGAAAAGTTGATAAATGTTTAGAATTTTCTAGTGAAAACCTTTAAAAGTTGCTCCGAAACTACTGTCATTACTCTCATTCCCGCTGGACTTTACTTACCTACTCTATTGAAATTACGAGTATTTATCAGATCATCAATATACAAATTAACAGAATTTTCTAGATCGACAGTAAAACTATTTAAGTTTTAAATGGAATTTATGATAAAGCAAAAAATCGTCTACAAATACATTCGCAATCAAACACCGTTGTTACGTTTTTATTAACTCCGTAACTGAGCACGACACTGGGTTTCGAAACATCGCCACTCCGAGGTTCCGTCTTCGATTTCCGGTCGGGTCAATATATAAGGTCAAATCGTTTTAAGTGATAATATTTTAACAGTGTCGTTGTATATATCATAGAAACAGAACGCTTTAATTTTTTTTTTTTTGGAAAATCGAGATTTCATTTTTATTATTTTCTTTATCAAAGACATTATATTTTTTTTCAAAACAGCACCCTGACAATTTAAAAAAATATCTACTTCATCGGCTCGCCTCTCTCAATTCAATGCCCAAATCGTCATTTTCTCTAAACTTAACCTTAATAAAAATTAAATCTGAAAAAAAAAATACCTTAGTCTCCAGTTTTTTTAAAAACTAGCGGATAAAATCCCAAAGTGTTTTCTACGAAAAATGATTAATTTATTTATCACATTTTTTGTATTTTCTCGGGTTTGGAAGTTCTGGTATCACCGTTCCTTCTGGTTTCCATAACACAATTTCATTAGCTACTTACTTCAGGATAAAACGTCCGCAAATGATGTCTAATATTTACTAACCTTAGTTACAATTATTAGAAGACTGATCTGTCGTGTCGTAATATGTACTGAAACGAATAAAAAATAAATAAAGCTAAAGGCTATCACAATTCATTAATCATAACTACACTTACATTAAAATCGTGAAATCATTAACTTCGACCCGAAAGCCGATCAACAGGAGCCATAAATAGTTGACTCAGCGCAGGCCATTACACGTAACACACCAACTAGTACTAATCTGTATCGAATTAACTGTTTATCTGTACAGTAAAGATGGAAACAGTAGTTTCATATTATTTAACTACTATTAGTAGCGAATGGAACTGACACCACGAACAAACTTCGTACCACATGAATTGACGCCATTTTTTATCAACTGATACATAATGGTACACAAAAAACAATAACGGTGTCAACATAGGTTTGTTCACGCTGTCTTCGACTCGCCGTAGTCTGTGGTCAACTAGATGACGGCTATTTGTCGACGTGTGAGGTCCTAGATGTCATGCCATCGACACGCCTTTCACGGTGTATAGGTACACACGGGCTGGCGGCTTTGCCGGCGGCATACGGCAAGACTTGTCAGATACTATGGAAAATGCCGCTGCGACATGACGGCTATGCCAGCGGCCATGCCGCCAAGCCCGCGGACGGTGTGGATACAGCATGGCATAGGTATTATCAAAAATTCATTAACACGTTCCGGGACACTACTCCAGACACAATAGATGTTTTATTGTTTTCACGCCTGTAGGCGGGCACTGTCCCGGAACGTGTTAACGTGGTATATTGGTGTCGTTGATTAAAATGCGTCGTCAAATGCCGCTCGTGTGTGAAGCCTTTTACTTATAAAAGCGTTCTTACTGAATCTCTATTTGTTGTGCTTGTGGTATGAAATATGGCTGTAGATGAGTAGAATTAATATCACTTTGGGTTAACGAGTGGCACATATGCGGCCTGATGATCGTTTTGGTTGAATGAATCGCGTTATGGTTTTGTTGTTATGTACTTTTGATGAAGCGGTATGGTTTGTGGTTAAATATTTAATTGTATTTCCTTGGCACATGAGAAGTTGGTATTTATATTTTTTAAATAATGATCATGTCTTCAGCGTATCCCTTGATTAAATTAGATAACCACGTTTTCAAAAGTTGTTTTTAATAAGCATTCATGTTATAACCAAAATTAATACTTAGGGCCTATTTAACCATTTCCAAATAAGCACCTAACCCAAACAACGGATAGTAAAAATATGGAACGTCATTTCGTATGAAGTATCTGGTAGAGACCACTAACCATACCTTATTGAGAAATTGTAAAATAAGCTACGAATATTTAATAATAAAGAATCCTTTCGAGTACGGTCGTCTCCACTTATTTTTTGCATCAATATGTATAAAAAAATCTAAGCCACTAGCTAAGCCCTAAAATTACTATTTTGAACTGATACAATAATTATGATTAGTAAAATCTGTTTTAAAGTAATACTGTGTGCCAATTTCATAGCGCAAAATCAAAGATTTACTCTATCAAAAATATCTCCACCAAGACATTCTATCTTGAAAATTGTGTGCACCCCTCATCTTTTAGCTCGGTTGTAAACTCCACACACAGAGCCCGACGCTTATCTTAAAAAAATCTTATTCTGTGCCACTGTACAAGTAATACTTCCTTTGAGATTTCCCCAAACAGCCAACATTTTCCACGCATTAGGGAAAAATCAGTAACAGCGCCATCTCTTCAGCAGATATTGAACTTCAATACAATGCCTGTGCGTATGCTTACAGGCTATTTGAACAGCCTCAAGTGATGTTTAGTTGTACAAAACAAAACTAGATGTATCACTTAGTCCTAATAAAGCGTGAGTCAATAAGCTTTGAAATTTTAATTGTGGTCAGATGATTTTAAGCTTGGCTGGTATGTGGAAATGTATTCAGCCTGCGCTTCGTAATTGATAGCTTTTGTAGCCATTGGTTAGGCTGCACTCAAATATACTATTCATAAAACGAGCTCTTACTTTCCTTCGCTGCTTCAAAACGCAGCATGCTATAATTGTAAACTTAAGCTACGTACCTCACAATTTTATCTAATGTACCTGTGATGATGGATATTTTTGAATAATACTACAAAAAAAGCAGCACTCTGGAACGACATTTTTATAAAAACGAACACTGTTAAGCGATCACTAATTTTCTCGTTACGGACTTTACTTCTTTCTCTCCAAATGATGTACATATTTTAGCAAGCAAAATGATAAAATTAAACACAAATTCCATCACCAAGGCAACCTACTCTTATGTTAGCAACGCGCTAAGTACATCATTAATTAGTCATATTTATAATATACAAACGTTAACGCACATACATTATAAATAGCCAGAAATTGATTAAACAAGCTGTTTAAATTAATTATGTAATGTTATAATTACGAAGATCAAGGTGGGCTAGAGTTGGCGCAATTCTGGTATTTACGTTCAAGGGATATTCAATTGTACGCGTACGAAGTCGAAACGGGACAGAATAAGAAGCCGTGCTTTAACCAATCAGGCTTGGCAGTTTTGACACAGTTTTACCCGTCAAACACCAGTGAATATAGTCATCCCTGTCACACGCATACACGGCCTGGTGTGAGTGACAGGAATGGCTATAATCATTGGATCGGGTTTTGTGTCCAGAGTAAGGCCTCTGGTGGCGATCGAAAAATTTTGAGAAAAAAAACATGTTTTTGTGTGTTTATTGATTTAGATCATTTTTTGATGCAGCAAAAAACAGAGGATGGAATTTTTCGAGGTTAAATGAAAAAAATATGACATTTCGTTTGCTCCAGACTGGCCGTAAAATAGAGATGGATATACCAATATCAAAGACTAAAGTTAATCACCGTTAAAATTTTAAATCGTTTTCAGATTTAGATTCCTGAATATTAATTGTGGATACTTCCCAGTTCTCTAGATTTTTGATAATTTCTCAGGATTTATGCAACTCTCTTGTTTTCCAATGACCTACGACTTCTCTAATAGTTTTCAAAATATTTCAAATGCGTATGTTTTTATATTAGATAGATATATCGATAAAAAAATTATCGATAATCATTCACAACACTCTTTCCCAGTAAAGCTAAAGAAGGTGAATCGTTCATGAGAATTCATTCACTCGTGAGTGGTTTGGTCTGTAATTCTTAACCAATTTAGTTTTAGCTAATAGATTAAACTGAGCAATACTAGCTTACATAATGGGATTGGTACAAAACATTTAACTTATTCTACGAATAGATACAAAGGTATAATATAAATATAATTAAACATTCTTAATTGCTAATGGTTGAATTTAGTTTCGAAATATTTTGTTTTACACATTGACAAGATTTTATACGCACCGACTACTTTGTTCATCTTTATTTTGTTACAGTTTGTGTATCAGCAAGCTCAAAAGTCTGGAAACTCGATGAGACATATTTTTTATCAAATATAACTTATAAAAAAATGCATATGATAACTTGCCTTTTAAAAATAATCACAGTATTAAAAAAACTTTCATCACCTTAACTCTTGTCATATCCGAATGGATTTTATCTCAATTGATAGTTGTTAATACAATTGTTAATACCCACATTTATTGTGAACAGGTAAATCAATATAGGGATCTATAGTGTACTTACATCAATCTCTTACCGACCGAGGTATATTCAGTGTGTTAAAACTATCAATTGATGAATGTACGAGTGATCAAATCGGTTAAGTTTAAAGTTGGGCAGGGTAAGTAATAAAAACGGTAAGTAATGAAAAATATGGTAATTTATGGTAAAGAATGGTAAAAAACACTTTTTTTACCAAATAGCGGTAAAATACTCAGCAACATGATCGATCGGTTTATTGGCACGATAATAAGTAAACTCTTGTCAAGTCAGTATAAAATGTGTGAAATGTTATTTATGACGATTTGGTAAGGGATCCTAGTGAATTTATCCATTAAATTGTATTAATTGAAACCATTTGAGTATTTTCCCGGTCATCGGTAATTTTACCGAGTTAATTATGTGTTTTTGGTAATTTACACATTTCGTAAATTACCGGTCACAAACCCAACCCTAGTTAAGTTCGATCTTCAGCGGCTCGTAGTCTGCAACCTTTGAATTGCTTGAACGACTAATTAAAATGTAATTTTAGGTACTTACCACCAAAAAATTATGTTAAGTAGATAGCAATCAGTTCAAAAAGGTTTACAGTTGGAGGCTTTTCTTCGAAAGCTTATTTTCGAAACACGAAATCATAGTTGAAATCGACTTAGACACATTTAAGTAATAAAACGAGGCTCAATGAATTCCAGTTCAGCCAACGGTAGATAAGAAGTTTATTAAATCTTGAAATAAATTTGTTTGTACTTAAATATTTTAATTTGTTTGCATCTCTAGGTAAAAATATAATTATAAGACTTTTTTAGATTTCATAATACATAATTCGTCTTTTGAATATCGAAAAAATATCTACATTAAGCGATAAATTTGAGCGATAAATTGTTTGATATTTTCTTGTTTGCCTTCTTATTTGCTTAATTCTATCTCAGCCTAAACCTCCCCATGAGAATATTATCGATAAAGTATTATATGGAAATCAAAGCAATGGGTTTCCATTTATTTTAAATTCGAATTTCAAACCTTGGCCTTTAAAGTTTTTCTAACTTAGAACGTCCTGAAAGTAGAGGTTTCTTTAAAACTAACAAAGGCATGTTATCAAAACAAAACAACATTTTTCCACGAAATAATTTCAAAAAAGTAGGTTTTTATTTAAGCACAAACCTATCCCAATTGTATTAGCATTACACTTTTTAAATTCAAAGTGTTTTCATACTTATGGCGTATTTCAAAATATCTTAATAAGTTTCAGTTAAAGTTATCTGCCACGTATTTCATACTAAATGACTGTATTATTCGTATGTTTGTATTATTCGTTGGCTTCGTAGGTTTATTTGATCATAATGAAAAAGGTCTTTAAAATTATTTAATTTTACAAAAACTAAATAGCATTACATTAAAAATTTAAATAATATGAAATCCAGTTTAAAGGAAAACATATCAATTTAAAAAAACCCGGTAGGTATACAGTGTGACTTTGAAAACATAAGCATTTTTTTATAAGAAACTATCACATATTAAAATTAAAAATAATTGTAAAACCGAGAAAAAATGTAAACACTTTAGAGTATACGCATTATATAAAACACTTTAGTGCACTTTATTGCTTCAAATTAAACTAATCAATTAGTTTAAGATTTTTAAAATTTACAAATAATATTAAAGTATGAAAATAAATTACTCCGCCTAAGCAGATCCCGGAAATCGGAGTAAAACTTTATGATTTTTCTCGGTTTGATCAAAACATTTGATTTTCATTTGGAAGGACTATAAATCATGAGTAGGTCCTACATTTAAAATATTGCCAATGTTTTCAAGTCACCATATATTTTTCCATAGTTATACCGCAGTATTTGATCCTCAGCAAGCCTGCGGAATTAATTCCGAAATACTCGCGATCGCTCGAGAGCCCTCGACTCGAGTATCGCCCTTCGATCCACTGTATTAGACGCAGCCCACGAATTAATAAGACATCCACATAATCATATTACTACTTAATTGACTGATACTTAATACCGTAAGAGTTTATTTACACGCGTGGGAAGACGGGCAAGTAAACAAATGCGATTTGCAATAATTATAAAGCTATCACGCCATTAATCGTTTTTTACTGGAGACTTCTAGCACAAACTGTAGCAGTATAGAAGTCAAACTCGTACATTTAGGTACTTCAATTTTCATACAGATGACCCTAGACTCAAAGTTCGCGCTAGGGTTGTCTACTTTGACTTATGCACAAAAAATAATCGGGGTCTTCTTATTCGAATTTAGTTATTGGATTTTTTATTGAGAATGAAAAAGAGGAAACCAAAACATCTATGTTTTGTGCTTCTATTCATCAGCCAGTCTTTTATGTACAGTACTGAAATATATTATTTAAAGAAAGCAAAGCGGTGTATAGTTTACCCACAGTTTGGTAGAGGCAGCCCTGTCGATGATGTTTTTTTCATTTTTTTACGTGTGAGTTTGTGAATTTTGGAGTTTATTGAGGTTATTGAAACTACTGAATTAATTCAGGAAGATTTTTACAACTAAAAGATACAGTAGCTTAGTGACTACCAATTTATTAAAATTTTTGAAAACCTTCTGTGCATGTCTAGGTCTTCTGGTACGAGCATAATAATAAAGCTTATAACATACTCCTAACTCTGAAGATGAAATTAATTAGCAACCTTCTTCCGATTCTAATTAAATATCACAATGGCCGCAGGTCCTATTCATTCAAATTAATTCTATAATTCCCTATACCCTGAGCGCTGTTAAGGGCCCTTAAGGACAACGGAGTCCTCTCTCCCGTTGTATTTAATACAGCATTGGCGTATAATCAGGTGATATCATAAATATGCGCCGTTTAGTCTGGGCGTGCGACTAAGCTGTATCGTGAGATTTTATGGCGCACTGCGAGAAAAAATGTGAAAACATTCTCATAAGGTCTGCTTAGAAAAAGCTAGGAGCACGATTGTAAGGGTATAGATTAACATTATGCTATTCCAAAAGTAAATAAGAATCATCAACATTCTGATCCTTGAAAGAGGTGTTTAATTAAAGACAAATTTATTTAAGGTTTTTAAAAAAAGTTAATTTGTTACTTTTATTTGGTTTTAGCAAAAACATAATGGCTTTTATACATTCTCGCGAATTTTAAGTGAGAATATCCGAATATGAAGAAACCATTACTAATTCTTGCAAGTTGATCAAAAAACATACTTATTTTGAAGACTGAAATTTGATATCTCGAGCCCAAATTCAAAGATGATTCCCATTTAAATGTAAAAAATATATTATATGTAATAAGTAGTTACAGTATGAAAATAGCTCTCGCGATTGTTAATAGGGTTTCGCTCCACGCCAAAATGAGTAGCAATTCATCGATTAACATTTTCTAAACTATTAGACCCCTTACACACTGCGACTTTTACTCGTAGCATCGATACAAACGCGCGTTTTAAAAACGCGCGACAGCATCGCAACGTACCTACACATGAACAGATTTAATTAGAATTAATGCAGAAGCGCAACTAACGCGCGTTAGCATCGATGCAGTCACCAATATACAGTACATTATATGCCAATGCCCAGCTTCGATACTAACGCGCGTTTGCATCGCGACTTTATCGATGCTAAAAGTAGCGCAGTGCGTAAAGGTTGACATTTTGCGACTGTATCGATGCTGCATCGCGACTGCATCGCTGCTAAAAGTCGCAGTGTGCAAAGGGTCGAGCAATTCGGGAACGATTTAAATTTCCGCAGAGAAACGTGTCATATGCAAAGCTTGTGGGCAGCCGCTCCAATGGCTTCGGCTGAACGGCCACTCACTTTATTTTATCTTTTGAGCTAGCTCTTCAAAGGTCGAAAAGATTAAAGGGCCTGATTGCTTCCACTGACTGTTTCCAAAAATGAAAAAAACCCAGCGAAGTTCAAGTCAGAATCGCACACGAATAGTTCCGTATCCGTCATTATTGATATCGAGCAAAAAAGGCCCAAAAAATCACCTTTGATGTATAGGAAAAAAAATATTTGTTTTTAGTATTTGTTGTTATAGCGGCAACAGAAACATGTAATTTGTAAAAAAAAATAACTATCGCGGTTCTTGTAAAACAGTTTGGTGACAGATAAATGGACGGACGGACAGTGTAGTCTTAGTAATAAGGCACCGTTTTTAATCTGTGGGTACGGAACCCAAAAAGATGGAGTAGTAGGTATCAGATATTTTTGCTTTAATAACTTCCTTCTGCTTTGGACATGGGGTCAGCTAAGAGATCAGACGGTTATTTTAAATTTTTGATCGGAAGCTCTTGTAAAGTCAAGATCTATAAAAAAGAAACAAAGTAAATGTCAGCAAGTTAATCTCATGGTCACTTGAATATCAAAAAAAAATTTTTTTTACTAGAATATTGCTTGAAGATTTTTTCTGTTGACATTGTAAAAATAAAAATAATAGGTAATATAGATATATAACTATTGCACGTCATAGGGGTTAATTACAAATTCTCTTAGCATGTACAATAAAGGCGGTCTTATCTCATATAAATATTATAAGCATGATTATGCTTTAAACATGATACAAAATTATCGTATGACTTTTCGTTTCTCTGATTGCTAAATTATGTGATCATCGTGGTTATGTGCTTCCGAAAATAAATGCGAAGCGAACGGCTAGATAGGTGTGCTTCAATCTGTATTCACCAAGATTTATAAACAGCCGTATAATTTATGCCATCACTCAAAAAACAAACAAGGATCTTACTCAAACAAAGATGACTATAGAAAGAAAGGCCTCAAAAAATTCTAAATTTATTTCGAAATGCTAAAAAGAGGTGCAAATCAGGGGTGATATACATTAAAATGAAAGAACAAAGGGAGAAACAGAACGGGTTGGTATAATTAAACGTGCTGATTTTTAGAATTCGTTTTATGACTACGCCTTTGTACGGGACAAAGGATCACGGGCGACAATAGAGGTCACCTATATTGGTGGAGAAGTAGTTTTTGTAGCTACATAGGTAGGATGATGAAGATATATGTTTGTATCTTACGGGAAAAAATTATAAGGCCCAACCATTTCCAAATCAATTTTAAGTAACTAAAAATTAAATTCAACGAATATCAAAAAGATATTTTTAGTGAAATATGAACTTATGATATGGCATACTCGCACGCTCAAAGATGGAAATGATTATGTTAATTATTTAATGTTATTCGGTAAATGGACATTACAAACAGACCGAAGGGTTTAATAACGGCACAAGGTGCCGTCCTTACTAAGCTCAAGATGTCGCTTTGTGGCAGTTATTGCATTTTCACTGTGGCCAACGTCCCACTCTGAACATAGTAGCTAAACCACACTATTCAGTGGAATTATAATACATAACAAAACAAATGGGTGTTAAACATGTTGTTGCAATATTTTAAGACTGGGCTAGTCATTAAACGTCAAGTAGCTAGATCGCTCGTGTGAACATGTAAGTAAAAAATCAAATCACATTAAATCAATCAACGAATGGCAGAACTTGATAATGATAACTGTAAAATTAATGAATGACCGTTCGTCATTCTTTAAGTTTTATCAGTTTTTTTTTTCATTGCAAAAAAGTATTCGAATGGTTGACACACTAACATTTACTTGCCACCCTACAAAAAACTTTTTTCACAAATACATAAAAAAGTTTTTTTTTTACGAAAAGAAGTTTAATCGCTCTACTTACTTAAAAAAATATCTGTGACAAGAACAATAGCAACTTGAGAGATGACAAGCCTGACTCTGACGCGATTCTATGAGATCATGCCCTCTGGAATAGATTATTTTTGTCTCGGACGACTCTTACCTACCTATTAAGACCCTTTACACACTGCGACTTTTAGCAGCGATGCAAACGCGATGCAGTCGCGTTGCAGCATCGATGCAGTCATAACATGTCAACCTTTACACACTGCGCTCCTTTTAGCATCGATGCAGTCGCGATTCTAACGCGCGTTAGTATCGATGCAGTCGCGATGCAGAATCTTGACATTGACAAATAATGTACTGAATATTGGCGACTGTATCGATACTAACGCGCGTTAGCATCGATGCCAAATTGAATCTGTTCATTGCTGTCGCGCGTTAGTATCGATGCTATAAATCGCAGTGTGTATGGGTGCCTAGTTTTAATTTTTTGCTCAAAGCGCCGAAAATATTCAAACATTTTTGAATAAACCAGGCCACGAATAAAAACCGGCAAATAATATTTTCAGTCCGATAAACAGCGAGCTGACGTATTATTGTCACGAATTTACGGATTTTGTGTCGACGTTGATTAAAAGAATAAAGGGAGGTCGTTTTCCTTTGTAGGTATTAAGAACAAAAGACATTACCTCAAGGCACTTTAATTGTGTTAGGAGCTAAGGTTATTTACCATTTTGAGACGTGATCTTCATTATTTAGGATAAGAAGCTACAAAAAAACAAATGAGAGCAAGTGTAATGAAATTGGAATTAGTAACATTACATTTTAACAGTAACGTACTTTAAGTCAAGATGTAGGTAAAATTAATGATTAAAATGACATTAAATTTTATCGTTATTGAACGCCTGTTTTATTAAAAATATATAATAGTTTAATCAATGACAGTTGACAGATAAACATTTTTGTTTGCGATGAACCTTATCTCTCTAATTTAAAAGTTTTTATTTTATTTACTTATTTAAACTTTATTGCACTTTGAATTGTACAAACAGTTATTATTTTTATAAAATAATATTTTCAATAAATAACCGTGGCAGTGTGTCAAAAGTTTGTGATAAAAACAGTGGGTAAGAACTCTAACTAGGCATTACATATCTCCAAGTAACGATCCTCATTTGGCACATTAATTATGTATCTATTAAACGTTTCTTTTCCCTTATTTTCCCATCAACTTCACCATTTCCACCTCGTGCACTTAAGAAAAGCTGTTTATTCCATCACATAATCTGTGTTTGGGCATAAATTACTAGGTTTTTTAAAGTCTTCTCCCAAAAGTTGAAAAGAGTCCTTACCTACTAATATAATCGGTGCGTTAGCAACTCCCTAGCCCGGTGACGTAATCGATATTTAACTGAACTAATGGTTAAATGTCGTTACGAACGGTTGAATATTTACTATTGTGCGTGTTTTGAAGAAAAAAACCCATACTGAATGTCAGACCATTGGTACAGGTATTTTTTATATCGCTCACGTAACCAGTATGTGTGAACAAGAAGACATGAGTCTGACAGGACACAATTAGAAACACAACGTCCGTAGTAGGTGTGTAATGTGTGCCTAAAAACACTTTTCTTTCGAAGCGCTTCCATTCTGATTTCGTTTAAATTTAAAATAAATACCACGTCATCAATTGTCAGTATTATAATTTTATCATCAAAATGCGCAAAACAGCATTCCTTTATATTTCTTCAAGAAATGTTTTCTTTTTTGTTCACGAAGATATATTCAATTTTCTGATTTTATGCTGCATTAATATCCTTTCAACTAACGTTTGAGCAGCCATCTTTAATAAATCGTAAAAAACAATTTGCATTTTTTAAGCTTAATTCAATAAATACACGAAAACTCCAATTTTGTCGCAGCGTTTTTCGAGCGCCAATTGGTTGTTCGACATGGAAACTATGTCGAGACTTCCGACACTGCAAACAACAGAAGTAATAAATGTGAAAGTGGTAGGTAAACATTTGTCTAGACTTGTTCGTTCCGAGCAGTAAAGACTTTACAAAGCTAAGGCTTTTGAGAGAGGGCAGTGAAAACAAAGCTATTTGGATCGTACAGTTAGACGCAATAATTCTTAGGTCTGTCGAGAATTACATTTGAGATTGCGGTAAAACTGCATTTTTTATGTTTTGTTTGGGTTCATCCGGATAGTATTAACCCATATTTGTAGCTCTCTAAAATGTTAGCACATTGAGTTATTAAAAAAAAATCTTTATTTGAGTTTATTGAAAAAAATGTGACATAAGAAGGACCTGCTGAGGTATTATGTTCAATAAATATGGTCATAGCTTCTAAATGAACTTCTCAGAGGACAATAAAAGGTAATTAGTTGTTAAAAAAAAACATTAAAAGATGAAATATGACAGTAGAATACAAATATGCCACATTTATTTCAATCTTATTTAATGTTTTTTTTTTCGTAACTTAAGATAAGAAATGAGTAAAAAAAATATGTGTTTTAAGGTAATAATATCGTATGAACTCAAAATTATTGATTATTTGTGCCTTAATCTAATTCTTTAAGTCTTATTGCTTCCAATATACAGGGTTATAGGGCTTCCAATTTTCTATATTATCTTTTCGACACGACACTTTTACAAACGATAGAGAAAACTCGGTAAATAACGCGTCAATATAATAAAAGTATTTTACTCATAATTTTTTTACTCATTTCTTCTCCTAAGTTACGAAAAAAAAATGCATTAAATAAGATTGAAATAAATGTGACATATTTGTATTCTACTAGCATATTTTATCTTTTAATGTTATTTTTTAACAACTAATTACCTTTTATTGCCTTCTGAGAAGTTCATTTTGAAGCTATGACCATATTTATTGAACATAATGCTGAGTGTGGAGTTTTCTATTCCAACTGTACTTTATAAAACGGAACACCTTCTGAAACAGTTGATTTGCCAAAATGGAAAACAATTCAAACCTAGCTGTTTAATATTGCGTCTTTTGGTATAAATCAAATAATAAATGGAGATCCGTACCGTTTATTGTAAAGATAATTTTGTAATGTCACTGTAAGGCAAAATACATGTTTTGCGGATTGATATTAGCATTTACTAGGTAGCAAAATGCTCATGACGCCTACATGCACTTTAGCCAGCAACATGATTTAAAAAATCATAAAATAGTAAATTAAAAAAGTCCGTTAATTTGCGATTATTAATGTGGTGATTCGGTGTAAGTTTAGTTTACATTTAGTTTTTTTTATTATTTATTTTATTTCACTTTTTTACATATTAGTAAAGTTTTGATTTATTTAAAGTAAAAATAAGATTGGCGTGTTGAAGCATGTTGAAGCTCCTGTTTCTGGATCAATAATTTTAGCTGGAATTATATTAAAATTAGAAGGTTATGGATTATTACGGGTTATAATAAAATTTTGTGCTAATAAAACAACTTTGTCAAATACAATAGTAAATCGATTTGTATTTACTACACGGATAAAATATTGCCCTGGCGTGCCCATCCATTTATCCGAATCAAATCATGTGAATATTATTTTACATTATCTTATTACATCTTACGTCGTCTAATGTAAGCAATACATTGCGACCTCTTAATAATACATTAATTAATTGGGTAAAGGTATTACGTCTCAACAATATTATTAGGATAGCATTGTCGTAAAAAACATTCTAATTAAGCCATTGTCGTGACCATGTTTAATAAAACATAAAGTTGTTTAATAATATAATTTACCAAACTAATCAGGTTTTTATTAGAAAATCACTTTTGAATTTTGCAACACCTATCAAGATTTAACCAGTCAAGTCAATTAGAGTAAAAAATGCGAAACTTTAACTAGCGCATGCTATGCTATGCTTTAAACCGTCGTGGGTCGCCGGTGGTCTGTCTATCTTGTTGGTGGACGTCCTATGCTGCGCCTTTGGTCAAAGGGTCTCCAAACTAGGACTTTTTGCCCCAACGGCCATAAGTTCTACCACCAGTGCCCTGCCTACTGCCACTTGAGCTTACTGATTCGCAGGGCTACATAGTCCTGCGAATGTTAAGATCGCAGAATCGCACTGGATGCAGATCGCTTACAAACGGTCGTCGTGGAAAGCCGTGGGGGATGCCTATGTTCAGCAGTGGACGTCTATTGGCTGCTAATGATGATGATGATGATCACTGATTCAGAATCCATTGCACGATTTTAATGACGTGTATGGTGAATTATAGTTCCAATAACTGATAAAAATTGTTTTCACAACACAATTCACATTCGAGTATAGTAGTAATCTCAAACTATTATTTTGTTCGAAAACAAGCCCGCATAGTTTTAAAACAAGAATAAATTAACCTGTTGTCTGTAGGGTACACATTTTGTGAAATTAGTAACATTTGCATTTGATCCTCAAACATCTTTACAAACCAAGAGTGTTTGGGAGCTTCCTCCAACATTTAATTATGTCCGAACATTTAATTATGTCGTGCACAATTAAGTACAAATTCAGACATTCAAACCAAATGCACAGATTAAATAGTCTTCTATGTGTCTTCGCCTATTCGCAGTACCAATGTCTAGTGACATCGCTAGAAATGTAATCACATCTGAATTCATGCACTGAAACTGTAATTTCATTTGTCAATACTCGTTGAAGATTGAACTTTATCATTAAACCTTCATAGTTGATTATCGAATACACTGAAAGTCATTCCAACAGATTAGGAAGTAGTTTTGTAATGTGAATGCGACAATCTCAGAACTTATATGGGTGCAGGGGTGGACAACATTTTAAATGCCAGAATCAGGTGTATGGCTTCATGTATCGGTCCGTGATTTTCGTACAGATAGAGATTAGTAGATTTTAGTAGATAGTTTTTGTTTGAAATAAAAAACACTAAAGGACACGGTCGACCCGCCATACATTGCTTGCCCCAAAAGTTAAAATCCATGCGTCACGACCAAATCTAATTTTATGGGTTCGTTTCTTCGCCTTTTAAAATAATATAAAGTAATATAAGCCGTAAATAGCGGGGTTTTCACATAAAACGAAATAAAATGTGTGGGGTCAATTTCTTGCACATAGATAGTGTGTAAGTGTGTGTAGTGTGATAAAAGCAAAGTAAATTAACTATATTGTATTAAAAATTCAATATATTTTTTGCAAAATGATATAGTCAAGTCTCTTAATGCTTTTCTTTAATCTAACATAAAACGACTCTGGGGCACGATACGACCGTGTCATTTACGATGGTCAAACGACGTCTAACTTATTTTTACGTTCAGCTATTCAATGTACGTCATAATAACAAAGTGTTTATTTCTGTCGCAAAATCGAAGCTCCCACGGAAATACAATTATATCACTAGTAACTACGTCACTTCTAAGTCCTTTCCACCACATTTCTCTGAGCCCGTTTAATACAGGTCGAACTACGCAAAACTTGCCCAATATGAAACTTCCGCCATCATTGCTGTATGTAAGCCGCGTAATTATGAGAAAAAAGGCTGTCGTTCCATTAGGCCTTTGCCACAGTCTAAAAGAGTATCCGCTGACCCAAAACAATTCGATATTAAAACTCTTAATATCAACACAAATAAAAAAAACAGTTTTACTCATCAGTAGGTATATTTGGTACATAGTAACATAAAATTCAATTTTTACTACATAAGGCGGAAGGCGGAAGCCTTCGACTCAATATTTAAAAATGTAGATGGCAGATAAAGAAAATGTTTTGTGTCGAGTCTTATAAGAAGGTCAAGATAATAGCGAAAAACTGGAAAGAATAGTAAAACTCCACCGACAATAGCTAAGATCTTTGATGATATAATATCTACTGTATAATATTCGCAACCCATAAAAAACTCCATTTTGATATTATTATGGTGCCATTATACTAAGGTGCTACAGGGTCAGGAAGTTCCGAGGACACCCGAGGTGGTACAGGTCGAAGGCCATGGTCCATGTGCAATAACGTCTGGGTGTTGTAGTTGGACCCAATCCAAATCTCACATATCACGGTTCAGAATTGTATGCAGATTCCGATGTTGTATGGAGCTGGTTAACAGCACCATCTATCCGTGAAGAGCCGAGTTGTGTATCTGTTATTAGTTGACAAGAGACAGTGTAGATAACGCCACAGATTTCTGCATCAGTAATCGTCATGATCGATTTCAATTGCTACGAGTAACTCTCTTTTGTCACTGTAACAAAATAGATGCTGATCCTATAGTCTGTGGAGTGTGTGTATGGAGGAGAGTCTTTGGACTTGTAAGTTTCAGAGAAACCAGTCTGATGTTTTCCAAAGTAATATCAGCTAGAGAACACGGAATAATAACGCAATCGCGGTGTTAGTTGGGCGAGCTGATTGTGGAGACCCACTTTTTTGTAGCCAAGTTTGTTGTCGTTTATTGACTTTTTTAGTCGTCAAGATAAAGCCAGCTATCAAAATAATTCAGGCAGCTATCAAAATCAAGATATACAGATTGTTCTAAAAATAGTTAACACTATTTTTTTATTTATCCATCAAAAATTGCAGAACATACAAAGAGGTGATTCAGAAAGCCTTAGTGATGCTTTACCTCTGGGCTTTGACTTGACACTATATTTGAGGGCATTCTGTACAATTTTAAAAGTGGTTGACAATCGGACATGGCAACCGTCGTTTTCATTATTCATCAAAACTGTAGTGCAATGGTTAAAAGATTATTTTATGAAACAGGTTGATATCGTATTATTGCAATCAAACTTTTTTTGGGTTAGAATGTTTTAAAACACTCACAGTGTCATATTTATATTCTTAAAGATGAAATAAGAAACCAAAAATTGCGCACGGGCGGGATTCGAAACAGCATCTTTCTGGCTTACCGGGCCAACTGCTCTTCCAATTGAGCTACCGTGCTGTCGGTCCGACCGCGCGAAATTCTTGGTCTCTTATCATAGATTTCCAAGTTGAACTTATTCTGTAAAGAATAACTACTTGGCCCGCTGTTGCATAAACAGACGGGTAGATGGCGCTAACGTCACGCAATGACGTACACTAAGAGATCAAGAATTTTGCGCGGTCGGACCGACAGCACGGTAGCTCAATTGGAAGAGCAGTTGGCCCGGTAAGCCAGAAAGATGCTGGTTCGAATCCCGCCCGTGCGCAATTTTTGGTTTCTTATTTCTACTTTAAGAATACAAACTTTTTTTATTTATTTTGTCGATGTCAAATTTGCCAGATGTAGAATTTTACGGTACTTGCCTTCTTAATAACGTTCATAATTTCCTCCAAAACACATTATTTATCCATCATATCGGATCCAAATTACATATTACAGAAATTACATATTGAGTACCTCCCTAGAAAACGTATGAGGAAATAAACACATTCTCACGGTACAGAGACTATCTAATTCGAAAGTTCTGCGCGATAACCGAGTGAGTTGGTGTTTGTGAACATAATTACGGCGGGCTGCGATCGAGCGAGCTCCTTGTGAAATTGGTACACGCAACTTGAAGGCACCACTTGTGATGTGGACTTGAGAAAAATACTACGCTGCTCGTTTTCGTCTTCTTATTTCTCTTTGGCTGCAGCCTGGTGACACAGAATGAAACAAAATCATATAATTACGCCAGTAGCACACCTTCGCTGCGAAACTGCATTCGCGGAACTGCTGTAGAAGTTTCGTTGCGATCAAATGTAGTTCGAATAGCGGAACTGGGCATCGGAACGCCACGTAAATCAGTTGGTTTTGAGTTTGAAAAGGCGTAAAACTCATAGATTTTGGGTGCATGCGATTAATGAAAAAAAGAAAAAAATAGGAAAAAAGTGTTGTTTGCATGGGTTCCTGGATGCCCATACACTTTCTTGATAGACTTGATAGTAGAGAAAGAAGTAAAAACACTTCTTGGTACTTAATTGTTATTTCTTGATAATGATGTGTCGAACGAGAACTGACTTAAAAGCAATGAATAAAATAGCGCCTAAAATTTTTAAAACAAAGGTAAGCCAAACAATAAGTACTAGGCTTGCCTCAAACGGGTTAATTAAGGCGATGCAACTTTGTGAAATATACAATTTTGGACCTTTTTTCAAAATAACACAAAAACGCACATTTAAACAGAAAAAAATGCGGTATCATTTGGAAATTTGTAAAAATTGGCAAATGAATTTTGTTATAAGTTACTTCAAACGTGTACCAAAAAAAGACTTCACATCTAACCCGCTACTATTTTAGTAAAAATTCTGAAAATAAAAATAATAAGATCAGGATATTTTCGGATTTTTTGACTAGTTACTTTCTTGAAACAATTAGTCTTAAAGGTATTTTAAATATTTTTAAAATTCCAAATTCCTATAAAAAAGTTTTCTTGATTGACATTTTCTTGTCCTCTTTAACTTGTCATACTTCGATGCTTTAAAGCTGAAATTGAACGTTACAAACTCAATAGTATTAGTAGTGAGCAAAGCGTATAAAGCACAAGATCAGTACTTCCCACTTCTAGCAGTCATCTATTCCCGTACTTTGGTAGCATGTTGACGACTACCGATCAAACGTTTCGACTAAACTAAACTATCTTAGTCACCTCCCATGATCATTCCAAATTAGGCTCTAAACAAAACACCGTAGAGATCAATTGGAATCTCCAAGATCCTAGTCAATATGACGTTTCGGTATTAACGAGTAAATAGGTGAAAACCCTTAATGCATTGTTAGGGTTGGCGTCCACTGAACTATAAATGGATCGACATGAGAGTATACAGGAGAGGATGCGTTAATTTATAGCGCCATCTTTGTCATTGTCTTGTACTTAGGTCCCTCTGTTGGGAAGATACCCAATACCTTTATTTCTAAGCGCCCTTCTGGGGTGTCTTTGTGAAGGGAATCTTTTGTGTGGCCATAAATTCATTTTGTGCCGTAATTCAGTAATAAAGATGATTTATTTTACAATACAAGCTTCATTAAATTTACAATCGTAGAAGGTTGAGGAAGAAATGTGATGATGAATCTGGTAACAGAAAACAATTGTAATTATTATAAATAAATGTGCCTGAATTCGTAAGTGCAAGAACAATAACAAAACATTGAATTGACAAAAAAGGATCTCAGAATAGCGTGTCATTTTGTTAGCATGGATGCTTTGAAACATATTTTATTTATTTGCATCAAAAAAGTCACATAGACAAATTCACTAAGACACTCGAGTTCCAATCACGGCACGCTGTCGCTTCAAATTGGATAAACGAATCAACACTAATCCGGCCCAATCGAAAGTAACTATTTGTCCCAAATAGTGTTATATCGTTACTGGATCGCGTAGTGGGGCGTGATACTGTATCGATCAGGCTGATGTGATTTCAGGCAGGCCACAGGTAAGCTGGTTACGGATTCAGCAGATAGTGGGGTTGCAATACCTAATTGTGTTACTAAACGAAGAAGTTGCTTTGGCATATCTGACTGAAGTGATATTTTAATGACGTGTACGAGTTTTAGTGCGACTTCACATTAGAGCGCTCTAATGTGAAGGGCTTACTGCAGTGAGCTATGTATGAAATGACTGCAGCTAAAGTCGCCTAAGTGTGAAAGCGCTCTTAGGTCTCGTCATGGACGCCAGCGGGCGGAGCGGGCGGTATGGGCGGTAATACAGCTCAACACTCGCCGCCCGCTCCGCCCGCACCGCTGTCGTCGAGAACAGCTTCACACAAACCTATGAAATTGATCAAGACGCGCGCGCCGTCGCCTTCTCCGCCCGCTCCGCCCGCTGGCGTCCAGGACGAGGCCTATGTGTCATTTTTATACATAAATTATCAGCAGCGCGGCTGTCGCGCTTAGTGTGAAAGCGTTCTTACTGTCAAAAAAAGAGTCAGAAATTGAAGAACTGATTCTATGTCCACGTCTAGCTTAAAATTAAATGGTGCAAAAACAGAACATTATGAAATATGTGACAAACATAGGTACCAACACACGTGCCTTAAGCCCTCGACCAACAAATGAACTTTATTGTATACCCAATTGCTTTATTATATTTCAGTTATCACTTGCCCGGTGCCCCGATAAGTTTTTAAACCAACCTCAAAAAAGGAGTAGATTATTACATGCTAACCCCAAACCCTCGCTCGTGGTTATCTTCAAATAACAACCAGGACACAGAAAATATACTTAAAGTAGTCTCATAAATCAGTCAAGGTTTGCTAAACAATCTTATTTAAACTAAACAAACTCATATCATATAAAACGCAAGGCACTCGCTTCTATGTCACATTATAACTTTTGGATTTCTAGAATTTAAATTTAATTATCTTGTTACCAACTTGTAACTTTATTTTATTGCACTATGGTTCAAAATTGTAAATCTTACCTTTTTTGGCCTCCACGACACAGGCGTGGCCTAGTGTGGAGCCCAAAGCAAATTTTTTTCACTTACATAATGTCTGTAACTTATTTTGCTGTTTGTTACCTGCAGCTGCTGTACTACATAATATTCATTAGTATGCTAAGTGAACAAACAATTAATATGGTGGCAAATAAAGTTTTTTTTTAACCCTGCGTATGGTCATTTATATTATCCAATTCAAATAACTGTCAAATTATATACTATAACTGCGTTATTACTCTCTTTTGTAGTACTAATACTCTCTTATTCATTACTTCCTCAGCAATTAAATGAAAATTTGCCGCTTCTAACTGGTAAAACTTTGAGTCAAACGTATTGCTTCCACTCAAAGGATCTTGATACACCCTAAAAAGAGTCATATGTACGAAAGGAATTCAAACTATGTTCCTGGAGTTATGGACATACTCGTAACACCGAGTAGTGCTAACGCCATTTTTAGATACTATCCTTTGATGGTCACTCCATGTGACATGTCACTCCCGGTGAGTTAAAGCAAGGCCTAGCGTCGGCGGTGCATAGTTTCCAGCGAGTTTTATAGGCATACGTTGGATTTTTTCATAGTTTGTGACATGTTATGAAAAGCTCGAAAGCCGGGTTAATGCAATGGTTTTTACCAGTATGTTGAAGAGAGGGATCGCATAAAGTAGCAGTTTCTCTTTTTGTCCGTACCTATGGCGTTGAATCATTTTGCGTAAGTGGATCGGTTATAAAACAATGTTTTCCCCGTGGCCAAATAAAATTTCAATTAAAAAAAATTTGATTATACAAACAAAAATATTGGTGCAAAATGCTGACAAAACAATATCGTAGCTTACAGTTAAATTTATAACTGTTCTAATATACAAGACGTGAATTTTACATCAAACAAGACAAAACACGGACCGACAGTTTCAAGCTCAGAATAGGCAACCTAGAAATCAAGCGAACCTCGCTTCAGTTTGCCGTATTTATTTTAGTCTTGTAACATGACTTGTTCCAATATTTGCCCGTACTCTGGAAAGATAATATACCTAATACTCCGATAAATATTGTCGGAGCTAAAATTACAAAATTCAGCAATTTATTTACGCACACTTAAATAATGGCCGAAAATTAGGTAACAACTCTTTTGTTTTGAGGTGTTGCTTTTGGTCTTGTATATACATATTCAAATCACCTGATTAAGACCCAGTTGCGTGGTCAATAGTTAACTTAACTAATTGTAAAATGTCGTTGCCAGCAGTGTAATATTAACGATTCAACGCGTTTTGGAGAATAAGTACATTTACCAATAGTAAATACATTTAAACAGCCATTCTGATATTTGGTTCAGGTATATTTTCTTCCAAACACGCACAATCGTAAATATTCAACCATTTGCAACGACAATTAACCTTTGGTTGAATAAATTATCGATTACGCAACTGGGCCTTAGTGTACTCTCAAAAGATCTTAAAAGGCAAATTAATTCTACCAAACTAAATGCTACCAAAAATAACAATCCCTATTCAATGTACTTCACTAAACTACAAATGAAACTAACACGAGTAGAATATTCTGTAGTTTGGTAGTTACACCAAATTGAAATTCACTCAAGTATCGTTTAGTTACGGGTTCTTGTATTGAACACCTGAGCAACAACTTAGTTCTGGTCATGATTCTGCTTGCTTACGCAGCAAAAGACGAGAAAGTCTAAGAATACTCGCAATATATTAAAATATACAGAAGGTTCTTTGCTAAGATGATGACTGAATTTGAAAATGATGCGTAGGCTGACGGAGTTTGTTTAAAAGATACATGTTTTAAATTGGAATGGGTTTGCTCTTGACACTATCGCTTATTTTTGTTTTTTATTATATATCAAAATACTTTTATAAGCTTACAGAACTTGTGCTCAAAGTAAACTAACCGAAATATGACTATATCTTTTTCCAGCTGTAGCATGGATCCTCTCAAAACAATTTAGGCTACCATGAACACAAGTTATTAAATCTTCTTATAGGGATGTTTATTTTCTAAACATGCTGCTTTTAAGATTATTTTGCTAACAACTTTGAGTTTCTCGAGGCATTTTAATACGTAGAAGTACTAACATTATTCATGTCGTAGGATTTTATGACCATTCAAAGTGACCGAACTTGTGTCAAAATTAGCTTTTACCACTGTGAAATTTTCAGCTTTTTTACCTACACCATACGTATACGTCCACTTAAATAAATTTGCCACGCCTGCTAAGTCCAGCCCAGTTAAAGTAAGGGCTCACAAAAAATCCTGATTGTCTGTCCCTTCGTACGATAAGATGATATCAACTTAAAACAGTTTTTGACATTTTAAAGGAATATTAGACTTAAAATCTTACAAGGAGCTCTTATTCTTCAAACTTACGAACGTTTGATTACAAAAAACACCATACTCATTTTTGAGGTACATCGAATTTTTATGCCTAACCATCACTGACATAACTAAATCAGCACAAAGCTCAACTAATGAAGTATATATTAAGAAAAAACATCAGCCAATCACTAATTACTGTGCGCCTTCAACGAACACTTAAACCTCAGTTTGTCGCATTGATTAGTTAATCACCTTGTCACATGAACTTAACTGACATGATTGGTTCAACGATAGCTCATCATCCAATTTCGCAATCAGCGCCTGATTGAACGGACATGGCCGTTAGTGCTTTGGTCTAATACACACATACTTCCCAAATTATTTTGGGTATCTGCTGAAATAGCGTTAGGCAAAAATGATCCCAACAGCTGTCCCAAATTCATACGTGGTGGTTCAATTTCGACGTACTTTAGCTGGGTTAACGACCTTCGCCGCATGTTGGTGCGACGTGATCCTAACTTTGGTAATATGAGATCCCGACCCTCAGTGCATAGGCCAAATATCAATCTATTAAACCAACCCTTGCGCCAAAGATGGGCGCTCGCGTGACCAATCAGTTTCACGCGTTATTTTTTTAGATACTCAAAGTCCGACGCAACCGTTCTTATGTTAATGGTGATAAAGTTAAATATTGCATGGCAGGGTTAAATGCGATATCATGATAAAGGTTTTCACGGCGCTGTCTTTTTACAGGTAGTAATTGTTTTTGACGGTTCAACTGTCTTGTTCAACGGGAATATTAATGACTGGCAAAACGTTCGTGTTGGTCTACAAAATAGTAGAGATATGGTTGGTAGTGCCCTATTTTATTAGACCAAATTTTTATGGGGTTTTATGTTATATGTTTCGTTAAACTATTTAGCTTGAATTTTTTTTAGAGGTAGTTTTTCCTCCGCCATCTTTACGATGACACTTATCGAACATTAACATTTTGAAATGGGCAGGGCTTTCAATAAAAGAGTTAAATATAATAAAAGCAAAATGTTTAGTTTAGCTTTAGGTTTAAGCAAAACTTTGTTAATAAAATTTTGTACCTCGATGTTGGTTGGTACTGAATAAACGTTTCTTTCTTTCTTTCAAATTATTAAAATGGTCGAAAAACCAAAATAGGGAGTAGGAGTTAGTAAATAATATACATACAAAGAAATCGTGCATACTAGAGAAGTATACTATATCTTTTGACGCTGAAACGACTGAACTGAATTCGATAAATATAATTTTTGAATTTTTTTACGGAAAAATTTATATTTTCGCAAGCGAAGCTACTAGAAAACGATTCAACAGACTTATTTTTCTTCAAACCCTTACAAACGTATGAAACTTTCATTCTTTGGCCAACAGTCGACCGAGCACGCACTAAGTCTTGATCACAAAACGTATTTCGTGCGACCGAAACCACTGCGTCCCATTTTTGATTTACGCCTACACACCCATTACTGAATGTTCCCACAAAGCCCCTGCCGACACACGAGGTTGGGGCCAAATTTAAGATACCATTACTAGAGTCCATTTGCCATCACCGCACACAGGAGTAGATCGATGGCGGTGGCCGCTTACTAGGCCATTTCATTCAGTGTCGGATAGGTACAAATGACCAACGTGTTTGGAAAATCGGATCGCGGCCAAAGTGGCTTGATGGGTTAATAGGGTTAAACAGTTCCACCATAGGCCGGACCGTAAATGAATTTGAGGACAAGGTGAGGAATAGCTAGACGATCCGATTCTTATCTAAAGGACTGACACTGATGGATTGAGTGTATATGATTAGAAGTAACTTTTTTATTTTTTGATAATTATCAAACTAGTAATCAACTATTATGTATGAAACAATTTTCATAACTCATGGCTAAAAACACTCGAGATAAAAAAACTAAACGAAAATTGGTTCATCCGTTAAACCATAGACAGATAAACAGACAGACACGCCCTCTCTTTTTATATCGGGGGTTTGAAAAGGAGAATACTGATTTTTTGATTATAATTATTGGATATCCAGAAATAAGTTTCGTGGAACACGACGATATATATAATATACAGACAAACATTGTTATTTATTTAATTGTACATATCCATTTCTCGATGGATAATTTTGGTTTCAGAACTGAACCAGTGAAAATATCCAACAGTGTATTGTTGTTAGCGATATTGCGTTGCGAATCTAATAAAAGCAATATACACAGTAATTTTCGCATAGCGAAATATGAAAAATGCGATTCCGATTAATCCGAGAGTAAGGTAATCGGACACAATTTTTCCTTATTGTATTTCTGTGTACCACGTCTTTTTTTGTTCCCGCAAAATATAAGGATGTCAGAGTCCCAGCCCAGACCACTTTATTACTATAAAGAATCTACCTATATTTTTTTCGCTCGTGCGAGGATTTTGGGGATTTTCACTCTGTTTTTTTTTCGTACTTTTATGTTTTTATTTGGTGCTGACGATATTATTGGCTGATAATACCGTCAATGTTGTGATGGATTTATTTCCACGTTGAATGTTTCAGCTTTGGATTTTCATAGGTTAATTTGTTTTTGGAAAGAAGAAGTGTTTATAGCTTAGGTACTCAATGTGGATATGCTATTAACAATTTTATTACATTTCATTTAAAGCATGGAAAGTTAACCATAAAAAAACTGTAATCGAGTATCATGAAGAAGTATTTTACCGAAAACACCCCATAAATTGGCGATGTCAAACAGTTTACGTTGCTTGCTAAACATTTTCAGGCATGCAAGGCGGCTATTCGGTTCATTGTTACATCAGTGAACCTAAGTGGGTCAATAGGGGCTAATCTAGTCATTGGTCACTATCAACCGAGATTATGGCGAAATATAGGCCGAATAGTATAGAACACTTTAGCACAGGATCGAGTGAACCCTTATTATCATCAGTGAAGAATTTTTTTTTAAACCTTTTTTGGCAAGGGCATACTCTTTGTTCACGCTGAAATATCTACATAATTTACTTGAAATAAAAAGTAATACCTACATTATTTGTTTTCGATAGATACTGTGAGGTTGGTTGCGCCACAATGATCAAATTCTCATGTTTTGGATAAAAAAAAGTACCTGTCATGCAAGCTACTGCCCCGTCTTACAGGCATGTGAGTTTGAAGAATAAATAAATAAATAAATATATATATGCGCCAGACAACACACAAATTGTCTGGTTTCGTGGTAAGGAATTTTCTTCCTTGTGTTACGAAGTACCAGACAACGATTATGACGGGGGCGTCTGCCATAAATACTTAAATAAATATAACATCCATGACATAGGTACAAATGTTCATGCTCATCACACAAACATTTGCCCCTAGCGGGATTCGAACCCGCGGCGGCCCGTGTAATAGTCAGGAGCGCTAACCAATGCACCAAACGCGTCGTCAAAGAAGTTGTTAAGCGTTCGTTAATTTCAAATGATGTCGCAATCGAACCTTGGCGTCCTCGGAAATCAAACTTCTGCACCTCCTTCGAGCAGCCTTAGATCATTAAATAGAATAACCGCTGTAGTGTCGCATATTGCCTCTAATCCCCCTCACATGTCTCCCCCCTAACATTGATAAATCATAATCAGCCGTCACCCAAACACTGCTCTAATCTCGCGTTTTCATTTGTCTCTTCCTCATAAGCCGTGTTATGGGGTGTTACTGGATTTATTGTCAGCGTCTATCAGATTCTTTGTTTTATTGTGCTTACCGTACCATAAATATAAAAGCAGTTTTCTCTTCTCTTTTAGTTTTCTTTTGGTGACTGTTTACTTGGATCTTAATAATGAGAACTATGAGGACCTAACCATTTCTTAGACTTAGATTTTAGGGTTCCGTGCCTCGAAACAAAAAAAACGGATTGAATTTTTAGGATTACTTAGTTGAGCGTACGTCTGTCTGTATAGACCCTTTTTCTCAAACCGGTTAAGTGCGTGTCGGACCCGCGCACTGAGGGTTCCGTGCCACCCTTAACTGAATTCAGGGTCCACTTACTTTCACTTAACGATAACATCACAATATATTGTGACAGCAAAAATAACTTTGTTTTTCATAAAGTTTGTATGAAAGACAAAGTTATATTTGCGGTTGATAAAAATGTGCAATATCTCAAAAACTACGCGTTCAATCTTCTTCAAACCAATTTTCGTAGCAAGTTTTTGTTGAGATCTACATTATATATTTTTTACAAAATTTTCACTTTCTTAGTTCAAAAGTTAGATGGGGGGACGCCCATTTTACCACTTTGGAAGCGTCTATATCTCAAACCTTACACTTTTAAAAAAATGATTTTAGAAACCTCAACATCATTTTCAAAGACCTATGCATAGACACCCTACACGCACAGGTTTGAGTAAAAAAAAAATTTTTTAGGTTTTAGTTTCATGTATCGGAGCCCCCCCCTTAAATATTATTTTTCTTACTTTTTGTATCTGAATCGGAAAGCGGTGAACAAGATACCAATTTACCTACCAATTTTCAGCTATGTGATGCTTATAGTTTCAGAATAAAGTGGCTGTGACATACGGACGGACTGTATTAAGCTGGAATTTTTATCAAATACTCAGGTTTACTATCTTTTGAAGCTGTGAAAAGTCTAACTTCTAAACCAACGCAATCAAAAGATACAGCCGTTTATGCTGCAAATTTTAACTCGCTAGGGAATCTTATTTTACAGGGATCATTTCGTGAAATTTTAATCTTTTAAATTTGGTAAAGAGCAACTTATTATAGCACAAATATATAAAAAAATTGCGGAAACCGTATTTTCTTACTTACATCATATAATCAAAATATTTTTGCACAGAACCCTCGGTGCGCGAGTCCGGCTCGCACATGACCGGTTTTTAAAGTTACTATTTATGAAATTATCACAAGACCTCGAAGATATTATTTATTAAAAAATACTAATTAAGAAGTAATTTTGAACATTTCGGTAAATTACCCACACGTTACAGCAACACTGTGAAAGCAAAGAAAGTACTTTACCAAACACCAAAGTCAGCTATACACAATCAAGAAAAGCCAACACCGCCACAAATGAAGATAAATTAATTAACGTCAGCTCCAATTACCATAATAGCATTGTGTCTTTAGAACCGCTTGTTCAACCTTGGCCTTGATACCGAAATTTGGTAACTCGCCAACTTATCTCAGATGTCCTGATACCCGAAGTATTGAAAGTTACAACTTAACTGTTGAACTTTAGGAAAGATTAGGCGAAACCAATAGAGGTCAAATCTCAGTTACAACGGGCCAACTGTCGAGATTCGGTTAATTTACTCGCCTTGTAAGTTAACCAGTTAAACTCTGAAGTCAGATCCAAGTACGATAAACCATGAACGATACAAATATTAATGCATAAGATGATATCTTGAATAACATAATTATACATATTCACTATTCGCCTACAGACGACACCATATCATACTATGACCAACGTGTCAGGCAAAATAATATAATTTGTATTGAAAACTATGACACAGCAAAACATGCTCTCGCTCTCGCTCTACAGGATGTAGTTTTATGAGTTATGGTTATTAAAAAATATATATGAAAGTTTTATAAGAAAAAACCTCTTCACAACCTTATAAAAGATTCAGAATGAATGGAGAAACTCGAACCCTCGCGCGTAGCTCGCGCGTATCTACGAAATACTACGACGTAGCTTACTAGCTTGACGATGAGACAGAACGCTCAAGAGTCCGTTCAGTAGAGTATGTGTTACTTTTCGTGTCTGATACGCTCCTAGTACGGTCATTGTATGGTACGGTGAAATGGGCTCGAGACCTAACGTACCTTATAAAACTAGATACTTGTCGTAAAAATAATTTGCTATAACGGGCGATGATTAAAAGAAAAAACAATTATAAATGACAGCTAATACAAACTTAATACAGTGAACAAGCAATCATGAATTAATTATTGGAGATACCCTTGGGAACCAAGTTACATAAATAGGTTATAGAAGTTGAAGCTAGAACGGGATATTAGTTGGAAGTATAGTAAAACTGAGGCAGATTTATAATTCAAGGCTGCCCAGACACGATAGCGCGAGATCCTTTTTCGAAACATTAAACATTTATAGTAAAAGTCTCACTGTGCGATGATTGACATGCGGCGTATAATACATCGGGCTAGAAATAAGGCTCAGATTCTAGGAACAGAAAGTGGGTCGTTTCTAAGACGTATATCATATTATTACTAAGTTATTTTGTATAGGCACGAGAGTGCTATGTGCTTTGAAGTAAAATCAATATGGGGAAATTGCTCAAACTTAATAATTTCTGTGACTTATCACTAAATTCTTCAAAATTGCATGATGCGTGCAGACGTAGACTGTTGGTGTACGTAGCCTTGACATCATGCACCGACACCAAAAGGTTTTTTTCTCCTTAATATAAGAAAAATGAGTTATTTTACTTCTTAGTCAGTTTCTAAATAGCGGTTTATTTTTTATGACACTTTGCTTAGGCAAATTATTAAACGACATAAAAAACTAAGTTATCAATTCAACTTGTAAGTATAACATCCGTGTGATATCGTTGGAATTGAATAATGTTTGAGTGTGGTGATTATATTAGGGCCTTTAAACAATTTCGTAAGAGTAATAATAAATGTATTTTATTGCACACCATAAACTATTGGAAATAAAGGATAACATTCTTAATATTTGGTATTAGTACAATTTAGGTCGTCTTATTGCTTGAAAAATTTTCTTCCTGGCAAACTTCAGGTAAGGAAACGCATAAAGAATGAGAGAAGCGGCATGTCAATGCAATATTTTAAACAAAAATGTATACATGTATGTTTTATGTTGATTAAGACTGTACCGACTGCCTGAATGTTTGTATTTAACCAAGTAGGTAAATTTAATAAATGCTTGTTATCTGGTGTTTCTTTTCTCACTATAGCCGATTTAATCTTTGAGATATTTTCCAAACGGTTGAGCGGAGTTGTACCATTAAGATGCTTTGCTTTTACGGTTTCCACGATTTGCAATATTAGGCGGATCGTTTTCTGCAAGTTTGACTTTTAAAACTTTTTAAATAGTGTTTATGTTTTCACTAAATGGTATAGCGTTGGCTTTATCTTTTTTGCTTAGCTACTAGTTAAACTTGTTAATGTCCACGATATTGCATTATGATATATATTTAGAGTATAATTAAAGTAAGTACGCCTACGCACAAAATTCTGAATGGCTAAGGTCGCAAGAAAACGGTTACCAAATTGAGGCGACTTTAAGGATTCTTTGCTTAGCGACAAAATCAGCTGCGCTTGATATTTCAACTGTCACAGTACACGCACCCGCAATCATCGCAATGTTCCGAATTCTATATTTTAAAATGGGATCTAAAAATCTGGGTGGCTCATGCCATCACCATCAACATTATCAGCCAATGGACGTCCACAGCTGAACATAGGCCATGTTTTTCTGCAGCGATCGGTTGCAAGCGGTCTACATTTAGTGTGATAGCTGAAGTGGTGGCTTATGTGCCTCATCAAGAATATATAAGGTCACCTCGTTTTAAGTGATATTATTTAAAGGGCTGATTTAGTACAATAAATTAATCATTTTTCGTAGAATACACTTTGTGTTTCATTCGCTAGTTTTTGAAAAAGGTAATTATATTTGTCAGATTTTATTTTTATATTAATTAAGGTTTAGATTAGAGAAAAAGAAGGTTTGGGCATTGAATTGAGAGAGGCGAAGCCGATGACGTAGATAACGTTTTATAAAGTCAGGGAGCTGTTTTAAAAAATGAAATTATCTTTGTTAAAGAAATTATTAAAAATAAAAATCACGATTTTCCAAAAAAACATGATAGTGTCCTGTTTCTATGATGTATACAACGACATTGTTAAAATATAATCACTTAAAATGATTTGACCTATATAGTTTTCTCAATACATATTTACTAAAAACTAGGACTGAGTCTGATCGAGACCGAGGTGAAATGTGTCTGTATACACCGTGCTTTTTTAACCGTCTTACAGCCGATGGCCACTTAAAGTATCCAATAACTACATGTCATTCGTTAAATAAAACTTGGTTATTATTAAGATTTCAAAGACTAAGACACTAAAGAAGATATCAGCACAATTTAGTACGAAACATCCTGTTACGAGCACTACGCGCAGGTCATTCACTCGGCTGTCTAGCACTACTGACCTAGTTTTACGCACGAATAGAAAGGGGCGAGGCGGTGGGCGTCACAAAGGATTGCGCTAGCGCATGATTGGTTAGAGATCCACGTGGACTGTCTTAGATTGGCTAACGGTGCGAAACGCGTGGAGGCGGCAAGGTCAAGGAATGCATTGTTTTAAACGTAAACATTATGAACAGGATGATACATTACGTAACATTACTATTAGATATCTGACTACTCATATGTGGAGATTTATTATGAGTATTGATGTTAAGCATAAAGTTATTAGGATATAGTGATTATTAAAACTGTAAATCTTCCTAAGAATAAATAAATAAATAAATATTTTTTACACAAAAATTATGTGGAGTGTAATAAAAAAAATAACATGCCCTAGAGGTTTATTAATATGGTTACATTACGTGGGCTTCGGCTGTAAGACGGTTAAAAAAGCACGGTGTATATGGTTGGCGCGCGTAATTATTTATGTAATTCCTGCGAGCTCGGGGTGCGTATTGCGATGCAGCTTATTACGGTTCAATAACTATCCAATAACTAGACACTTCAATTGCGACTCACCTGGTTGAGTCGCTAATTTGGTATTGTGATGGAACTTGAAAAACAATAAAAGTATTTCTATTTCACTCACTCGTATGGTGCTGTCCTATGCTGACCTGCTGAATAGATTATCTAACTCTTTTTCTCATATAGCGTTGTCTCATGATCGATTCTGATTGAATATTATCATTCATTAAATTGACGTTCCGAGTTTGTCAAATCAGAGTTGAATCCCTTTGTGTAAATCTTATAAATTAGCATGCCGAAAATTATTGTGCTTAGCCATAACGAATTTAGACTTAAGAAGTGTTATGTTGATAGTAATTTACTTAAAATATTTCCCGCATGTGACTGAGTCGCAATTAATTCCCATTGACGGTAAACAACGCCATCTAGGGACGAGTACACTTTGCACTAGACATCTGTCTAGATGTCGAGTAGTGGAAACATTTTTTTTGTTAACCATTAGTCTTTTAAAGACCGTCCGTCCACCTGCCTGTGAATTGTGATACAATCGTATATGAAATCGGAAATGATAACGCTTCGCTACTCAAAATAAATATTGTCAAACCATTGAGTAGCGAAGCGTTATCATTTCCGAGTTGAATTTATTCTGTAAAGAATAACTACTTGGCCCGCTGTTGCATAAACAGACGGGTAGATGGCGCTAACGTCACGCAATGACGTATCAATGAGACCAAGAATTTCGCGCGGTCGGACCGACAGCACGGTAGCTCAATTGGAAGAGCAGTTGGCCCGGTTAGCCAGAAAGATGCTGGTTCGAATCCCGCCCGTGCGCAATTTTTGGTTTCATATTTCATCTTTTATGATTTTAAAGTAAGATGCACACAACGTACATAAACTTTAGTCATAACTTCTTTAAGTATGTAAAAAAGGCAGTTGAGTGGCCTTTTTTACAAACTTAAAGAACAGTTAGTTAAAGACTTAGTTCCTGTCTATTATGGATAAGTGTCATAGGCCCTTTTAAATATATTTTGTCCAAATTCAATCCTTCGTTACCTATACATATTTTATAGTGAGTTAAGTAGCGAAAAGTAAAAAAAGAGTTCATATTTAAATAGGTATACGCTTGGGCACTCTGAGTCAAAAGGGCTCTGCATTTTATGCAAGATTATAGTTACTTATTAATATTACTAAGCCAACGCAGAAAGTGTTGCAATGTGCATTACATAGGATAGTACATTGCTTGTTAAAAATTACTTATGGCGTTTAATAAAATGCCAAGCAATGATCTGAACCTTTTGTAACTATAAATAGTAACTAATACTGAGAATAATTTTATTTTCCAAAAATATCACTTTCGTGTTTGTTGGCTTGCACCTGAACTTTTAGGGCCCAAAGTAGAAGAGTTCACTTCTTTCCGAGGATGAAGTGGGGCGAGTCATGTCTTATATCACTGGATTAGCCGAAATACTGTTATAAGATAGCTCTAATGTATGTATGAAAGAAAACTACTATAGACTGAATTTACTGCATGTGTACTCCGCCCTAATGTCGAAATTGATAATTTAAAGTCTTATTTGCAAGGAAATTTGGGGAAAAGAGTTTGTATCTTCTAGGTGGTTATGGTAATATATTTGGCAGTATTATTTGGTAATGTGACCCACTGTGTGACGTTTCCAAACCTCATTCCGCCAATAAGACTTAATTACCACTTCTCTTGTCCAATAGCAGTCACAAAAAATATGAATCAACCAATAATATTAACTGAATGAGTGAAGTGAAATGCATTAGTGATCGATTATACTTTCGATTTAAAGTTAAATCGCTGTCAGAAAAGTTGACTCGGAGTTGAACCGGAATTGGTTAAAAATATGACATCGCAATACGAATTTTGCTAATCTACTCAAAAACGAACCAGCCAAACCGTCAAAACTGGATCGCAATACGCCCCCGGTTATCTGTGTAACTTAGTACCGAGGATGGTTCGGGAATTAAAATTCTGAATTGTTTTTTATGGAGTATATTTACATAAGTTCCAATTATTTTCTGAGTTAGGAAAAACACAAAGAAGATGTAGATTATTGGTAGATGGAATCAGATTTACATGTGTGCTTAGTCAGGCGACCTCTGGTACTGCAGAAGACAGCATTATTTAAAGTCTCTACAAAATGACAAAATTAAAGACAAAATAATGTTGTTAAGCATATCCGTGAGGGATAAGGCGGGGTCATACCTACCAATATACACGAGAAACTACATGCCTTAGTATCTTAAATGTATGATAGTATCCAGACAAAGCCACCAACTGCCTCATAGCCTAATTCAGGTCGCTGACAAGTTCCAACAGGTCTCCCGCATCTGTGCCACTAATTAGATAAGATTAAACATCTGCCTGCCTCGGCAATTGTCCTCAGCCGTGCGTGTATTACTTAACACCAATTACAGTGTCAAATGAGTTAAAGCACCCAATGTACTCGCTATTTAGGTAAATTAACAGATTTACAGCCACATACCTATAATTAATGCGCGACAGATGTCAACTGGTGATTTGATGTGCTCTGATTTTATTCCTGCAATGATCCATAGAATACAGAGAACAATAAAACATCTATTGTGTCTGGAGTAGTGTCCCGGAACGTGTTAAGCTTTTAACATAAAAAATAATTTTTCCGTCGAGAAATAGCAGAAATTCAGATTGCAATCAATTAAGAAATATCCTGGATACATTATTATTTCGAGAAGTTGCTGGTTATAAAATGATATAAAATATTTTCTTCTTACTACTACTACAAATAATACAAATCCAGCTCCAACCAATTTATCTGTTTGTTTAATTAATCCAAAGAATACTATCCTTACTGATCCCAGGCCGTTTTTACTGACAATGACAAACGAGGAGCGATGCAACGGCAACGTCGAACAATTCCAATTTACCCGAAGGTGCTGCAAAGAAGCTAATTGTACAACTTCTCTAATTAAAATTAACCCCGCTGCTGAATTAGGGTTGTGGAGTTGATTGGGTATCGACGGGTAACGTATAACATGCATGAGGTAAGAGGTTGACAGCTAAATTTAATGCAAGAGGTTGTTAACAGCTAATGGTCACGATTTCCATTTCATATGATACGAGTCTATCTAATTAAAGAATAGCGGTCCCTGCAAAATATGTCCCATCATCTCCTAATTCAGACAAAGATGAATCCAACAAGGTTAAAATCGTAAAAAACCGGTCTACTTGATCTCGAGTTATAAGTGATATGTTTTTACTGTGTTGTATTTGTTTTGACCCGAAATAAGATAGTCACCACAAAACGGGACTGGGCCAAACGAAGTTCGCTGGGACCGCTAGTATAGATATTATAAGAAGAAAAAATGCAACATTTGGTGAGGATGGATGTATGTTTGTGACTTCTTTACGCGAAAACTACGGGATGGATTTTTATCAAACTTTACAATAGTATAAAAATAATGGCTCATGAAAGCATCAAAGTGGATGACACTCAAATATTGACTGTTGATGATCAAAGAATACAATTAACATCAGGTTCTCAATCCTTACATCACTCGGAGTTATGTAACCTAGAATGAAATGAAAATTGGAATTTATTTTCTGAACAACTGAATTCTTCAAGAAGTTTTATCGATAATCAATTTTGCGATAATTTAACGACACTGTTGGTGTAAACGTAGAAATATCTGCGAGCAACGAATAGTTTCTTACTTTGGCAAGCCCGATTTCATTGGAGAGTTCTAGGCATTTGTTGTTTTATTTATCTTGTTTTTTTTTATGTGTTAATGTTAGCTTTGTGAAGACAGTAAAAAAAATCTTCTACTAAATAAAAATCTGTTAATAATTACGTGATGCGGTTTTATCAAGATATACGTATGACTAGGAAGAAATCAATGGTGCTTGTTCGTCACTTACATTTTATTATATACTAGCTTTTGCCCGCGACTCCGTCCGCGTGGAATAGTGACTTCTTTCTCCCGTTTTTTACACATTTACCACTATATCTTTGCTCCTATTGGTCGTAGCGTGATTTTATATAAAGCCTTCCTCGATAACTGGACTATCCAAAACAAAAAGAATTATTCAATTCGAACCAGAAGTTTCGGAGATTAGCGCGTTCAAACAAACAAACAATCAAAAAAACAAACTCTTCAGCTTTATAATATTAGTATAGATTGCTCTCGTGGTACTAACTAATACACCGCTAGTTGTAATATAAACATGAATAAAAGCGTCCAAAATTAATGTTAGCGCCCAAACCGCGAAACTGAGTTCCAAACTAACCCTTCGGATGCTGCATAATTACGTCAAGTCTTCCGCATAATTTTACGGGTTTGCTTTAGAGGGTGTAACGTATGAAGTTTGTACTAACTTTACTACCTGTGTCTGTAGAATTTATCTCAAGCTGTATTCTTTAGACATGACGACCATATTTTATTCAACTGTAATATACCTTTAATTTTTGCAGCCTAGTCTACATCAACAATAAAGTATATCAAAACTACTTACTGTTAAATAAGCAACGCTCCAGCTTCAAAGCAAAAATTAAGATTGCGTTCCACTTCAAAAACTTCAACTCCAAATCACCAGAATTCACAACAAGAACGTTCGAATTAAGCGTTCTACGTTTAAAAAATAACGGCCGTTGAAAACGCAATCCCGGGAATCTAGCGAGTGCCTCTGTCCCAAGCGATGCATGCAAATTAGTTGTCTGCTTCGTGCCTGACGGGATTCGTCATGTTTTATTTCGAATGTGAACTCTAAATTCTCCGAAATTTTCAAGTGATGAGGTCAAGCTCGTAAAGGCTGTTGCACACTGTGTCCGAATAAGTAGAAAAGTAAATCTTAAAACGTTCGACGTTTTAAGGGGAAAACTATAAATGAGTCAATGTCGAAAAAGTCGTAAAAGTCATTGTTAATTAAAAAATATATATTCATGCAACAAATACCTTTGTTATCTGGCCATGTCGTTCAATTATTATTATTTATTTTATTTAAACTTTATTGCACTGTATATTGTACAATTGGCGGACTTAATACCTTAGGGCATTCTACCAGTCAACCGCTTGGGAATGCAGAAAATTTAATCAGTGGCGGAACGTTTGCAATAACTGAGCAGGTAATATAAAATAACTTATAAAATGCATTATGGCGACATAAACATACATACTAATATTACACAAATAATTAATAGAATATATAAATATATATAGGCAAAATTAACATACATAAAATACACAAAAATTTACTTACAATTATGCTGCTTTTCAAACCTGCAACAAATTAAAAAAAAACTTTGAATTAACCTATCTTAAGCAAAGGACAAATAACAGTTGCTAAATAAAGCCCTAAAAGCCCCGGAAGTCCCGCATCTTAATCCCGAGTGATACATGCAAATTAGTTAGCAACTTTGCGCCTAGAGGGGTACAGGTTCCGCCATTTTTATTTCAGTCAGAGGTGAGCCCAATTTTATTGCTATGTTCTGAAAACGTGACTGTTGAAATACATTACGTTCCGGTGCACAATTCTGATTCATAAATGTGAAATAAATATAAATTAATGATACGGCTTGTCCTATTATAACTTAGTAGTGGAATGTGTTTTATGACACGAGCCCTCGTCAGTGTTTTGTGCTTTTAGTAAATGATATTGAAGTCTATGATATACATTAATTTGAAACTGACAAATTACAGTAAATTGTATATAAAGTAACAGACACCAATTAGTATTGACTGTGATGATAACTTCGATCGTTAGTTAGTAGATAAATCACAATTACTGGGGGTGTAAGAATAGCGTTAATTATAAACATTTTAAAACAGATAGTGTAGGTACAATGATGAATATTTGAATGAAAAAAGGCTACGTTACGGATTTAGTGAGCAGTGAAGTTCGGTTTTTTTAAATCAATCCTTAAGCACACTTACATATTGATGTGCTGCAGTGGTAACCGCATGGTACGAAACAAACCGACTTGAAAATAAAAGAGCAATAGCAGAAAAAGCATGACGGATTTAAGAATAAACGATTACATAAACGTTTTAACTAAAAACGAACACTGATGCTAAAATGAGAGTAATAACATTTCCAAAATCATAACTACCAAGCCAACGATCGCTATATCAATTCAATTTAAAACGCTGCGAGCTATTAACAGCTGCATATTGCAAGACTTAAAATGCAATGCTCAAAGTTCTCAACTTCGCACAATGTAATTTAATTATATACTATTATGCAGTTGCTTTCCCGTAAACTTGGAACAAGTGAATTTTCTAATTAAGCCCTTCAGGGAGGATCCTTCATTAAAGCGTTATTATCCTGAAATGGTAAATTGAAAACTTCTAAAACTTAATTTCAAAAGGAACTCTTCTGCTCTGCGTTCTCTATTTCTAGTGACAGGCTTGGAGTATTTCTGATAACAGAAAAAGTTAATTAAATAAAAAATTTAGAAAAAAATAAAATAAATAAAATAATTAAAATTTGTAACACCATACCATAGGAAGGCAAAAGAATGACTTTGGCAGCCTATATGATGAGGAGTTGTCGACGCGCACTACTAGATGGCGCTGGGAGTAACTTGACTCGCACTCTGTTCTCGTCTCTTCATGTACTTAATAACCTTTCGCTTTATTACTACTTGTTGTCCTATGTTCATCGTAGACCCCGTCTACCGGTGCAAACTACTGCTCCCACATCAGCTGAGACAGTTAGTTGAAGCCGTCGGCGGTAACACTTGTAGCCAGCTGCACGTTTAGCTGCATCTCTTTGGAGGTCGACTGAATTGAACGCTCGCTACGGTGCTCGGATACAACTCTGTACTCTCCCAGATTATCTAATAAACGGCTACTGAAGCTTATAGAAGTCGTTTTCCATCGACCACCCCCGCCACTCTTTTTATAAATTTCATTAACACGTAAATCTACTAAAAATCGTTTCATACACACGAAAACGAACGCCTATAACTTAGCTCATCTAATGGTAAAATGTCGTATATTTGTAATTTTGCGTGTTTTGATGTGTTTTTATGACTCTATTTTAGGATATTTTTTCTTCGAAACGCGCACAATACTACCCATTATTATTAGTAACTATATTTACCTATTATTTGTAAGCTTTCGATCACGTAAACTCGCCCAATTAAAGTGAATTCATCTAAACGCTAACATAATTTGATCTGAAATCTAGATAGCTATTACAATGTTTATTTTAAGTTGTCATTATACATTTTAATATTACAAGCCCTCCTTTAATATACCCAGTTGGCATAACTTAAGCTTTTATTATCTTAGCACAGAATTTTAATAAGCGACTACATTACGCTGAAACTAACTAGAATTGATACCAAACATAATTCATTCGTTATTTTCGAGTTCAGTCTACCGTTTGAACTCCCAATCGCTGTCGGGACTTCAGTTAGAGTCCAGCCTGAATACACAAAATGGAGTTCTCAAGTAATTTACATACATTGCTTTCAGTATCGTGAACGAAACGGACCAAGATCCACCCAATTCGCTTTTATTTTCAAAGGTTAAATTCCGAAAGTTTAATGAAATACTCGAGTTAACTTTGAATTTAAATTTAGTTAACTATGCAAATGACCGGAAGATTTTGTTGACTACCCAAGGTCTTCGGAGTTTCTTCTGTCACTAACTAACAAACTCTTTACTTGAGTCAACGTTAATTTAGAAGTAAGTCTATTTTATGCATACCAATGCGGAATAAATCTTCAAATGGTCATTGTAAATAGATCTCTGAGATTAAGTAAAATTTGTTTAAAATGTAAGTCAAAATATATTTAAATTCAATAGAAAAACAAACCAAGGATGACCTTAACAGTCCAATTAACTCAATCGATATTCTTTACCGTCCCCTGTAGAGCAATTAACATTTGGCAAACCAATTAAACTGTGTCATATCAATTCCACAAATGGAACGCAATTCTCAAAGGCATTAAGCACTTTTCAAGTTACAAAACGTACATCGGTTCATACTGTAGACATTATTCAAATATAACACGTAATAATCCTTAATGAGGAGCATGCATCATATGACCGAATTAGATCAGTCGGGTTAGCTTAGGTCAATACAATTAGTCCTAATTGATAGAGGGAGGGAGTTAAGCTCAAGTTCTGAACCGGTGCCAGTTCTTGTGGTGAGTTTTACTGTGGTGCATCTTTTGTGATTGCGTGCGATTTCTTCTCTTGGGAAATTCAAGGATTTTCTCGTGAGTTTTCTATTTATTTTTTGATTTGCTGATGCGGTTTGTTTTACCCCTATTGAACTTGTTTTAAAGTCGATGCAATGCACTTTAGTTGAAGCCAGAAGTCAGTGCAGTAAAAAGTAACAGGTGTCACCATATAACATATTTCTTTTACGTACTGCTAGGGTGTGGAATTCGCTGCCGGCAGAAGTGTTCCCTGGCAACTACAATTTGGACGTTTTCAAGAAGAGAGTGAATAGGCTGTTACTAGGCAGACATGGTCCATCTTAGGCTACATTGTCACTTAACATCAGGTGCAATCGTAGCCAAATGTCTGGCTATCTAATATAAAAAAAAAAAAAAAAAAAAAAAAAAAGTGGACGAAAGCACGCAAATTCATGATGGTTGAAACATCGCAAATACAGTAATGTCAGCAACTGGGTTGAACAAACTTGTAAATAGTTGGTAATTTCAACTTTAATAGTTCAGTATTAGTGATATTATTTGAATGAAAGTTACTTTTTCTAAATCAAATTCAATAAATAAAAAACGATAGATACACCCGATATTAGCTAACGTGTAGGCCTAAGTTAAAAAAAGAAATCAATGTTTTGTTTAATATGTTTTTAAAACTCTGTTGCCTGCAATATTGTAAATAAATAACAATTGAAGTAATTTATTTCAGCAAATGCAAAGACAACAAATTAAAACAACTGTACTTCTATTAATTTATATTTCTATCGTAATTAATTCAGAAGAAGTAAACAAAAGTGACCTAATTTATGGTTAATCAATACTTTAAACAAAATTTTATCCTTTCCCCAATTCGTATGAATTTTCTGACTAGTGTTGTCGTTAAATAGAAGGGTTTTTCCTATAAAAAGATTGTGATAATTTCCGCTTTAAGATTATAAGTGTGAATTACCAGCGGACACAGTCTAAAGCTTTTTTTTACATTCATCTCTATAAGTTTAATCGTCTGATTTTCTGCTACATCAAACATAGAACTTATGTAGCCTAAAACCTTCAATAAATTGAAACAAATGTGTAAAAAATACGAATTCTGTCTTAGCGTATTGTGAGCGCTTGACAACTAAAACCGTGTTGAGACTTGCACCACAGTAAATGTATTTTCAAATTTGAAGGCCAAAGGTAGGTTTCAAGGTAATGAGATATACGATAAATAAACAAACACGATAAAAAATGAGAATACAGAGAGACATTCATCGTATTGACTGGAAGAACAGCTACGCTAGGTTTTTTTGAGCAATAACAAATTTGATTTTTATTTCATGAAAAATCGTCAGGAAAGTAAGACGTGAGCCATAACAACGGTATTTCTATCGACTACAATGGACGACTGACGAGCATCACTCTAGTCAGACAAAATTTCGCAGAGTCCCACAAACGGCGTATTTGCGTAATGAAATTTAATTTTTGCAATTACTTAGATTGATCGATGCGACGGTACTTTGTAATCCATTTGTGGATCTCCCAAATGAGGTTTAAGAAAGTTTGCAATCTCATTTGGAAGGTTTACGTTGCGTGTACTGAACTTCAACGAAAGAAAGGCTTTTCGAATAATTTATGTCTTACTTACCTTGATGTCTCAGATCTTCGGTTTAATCAATCTATTTAATCTTGAAAACGTCTGAGTTTTAATTTACTCAAAATTTGAAAAGACACATACGGCACGAATTGTATAATTCTAGCTATTAGAATTCTAAAAAAACATACACTTTTTAAGGTTCCGTAGCCAAATGGCGAAAAACGGAACCCTTATAGTTTCATCAAGTCTGTGTGTCTACAAGTATCTGTCCGTCTGTTTGTCACAGTCACTTTATTCTGAAAACTATTAGCATCACACAGCTGAAACTTGATAGGTAGGTGTATCTTGTTGACCGCTATCCGATTCAGATACAAAAAACTAAACACAAAACGAGAAACTTAAAAAATAAAAATATTCAAGCCTATACGTGTGGGTGTCTATGGATAGGTCTTTTAAAATGGCATTGAGGTTTCTAACACCATTTTTTTTAAAGTCTTACATTTGACAGAGATGGACGTTTCCAAAGTGGTAAAATGGGCGTCCCTCCCCCTTTAAGCTTTTGAATGAAGAAAGTGAAAATTGTGAAAAAAAATACTTTCAACGAAAATTGTTTTGAACGAGATCAACCCGGTTGTTTTTGAGATACATCACATTTTTAACAACCATTTTGTTTTTCATACAAACACTATGAAAAACTAAATTATTTTTGCCGTCAAAAATATTGTTTTCTTTTCGCTAGGTAGGTATTTAGTTTAAGGGTGGTACGGAACCCTCAGTGCGTGGGTCCGAATCGCACTTGGCCGGTTTTTAAGACTCTTGTAGCACGTTTATTCAAGTCTTTAGTCCAAGGTAGGCTAGTTTTATTTTATACATTCTTCCGCATATCAATTTGAAACATCAATATATCAACCGAAATCATCCCACCAATAGCGTCCTTCGTAGATTACTCATTTATGAACAAAAAACAGTACCCACTCTCTTCAATATCAAACCGCGAAGCCAGATAGATTGAGTATTAGTATCCGATAGATAGACTACCTACTTAATGAACTCGAGTACGGAGAGATAAAGCAGAATTCCATTAACAGTTCCATTGCTGTGGTTAATAGGAGCCGGATCAGATGGAGATGTCAGCCATCTCGAGAGAATGAGAGAGAATGAATGAGAGAATGAGAGAACGAGAATTCTATACGGAAATAGAATTAATACAGCAACTTACTGTTGATTTTGTTGGAAATAAATAATATTTGTACAAGATAAGAATGCATGTTGCTTGGTAAAGTGATTCGTAAAGATGACGAAGCATTACGAGGGTGAAAATGTTACGTTTGCAATTACTGGTGGTAATGACATTAAATAATAGCATGCATTTAATGAAAAGCTGTGTAGGCGTTTTTCGACAGGCTCTCAATGGCTTTATCAAACTGATTTACTGCTTTATTTTGCGTATTTACTTAGTTAATTATGATCTGTTCAAAAACGATACCGATATTTACTAACATAACATAACAAATTTAACGTACAAACATGGTCCAAATTAAATTTAATAATTATTTTCTGCCCAGACCCTTAATGGGGACAAACCATTGACATCTATCCATACAGTTGAATTTTATCTATGTAAAATTTAACTTCGGCCCTGAACATTGCCAGAAATGAAAGGTTATCTTTTAACTTTACAACGCCGTAATCACCATGAAGTGCGAAAGCATCGGCAACTTTCTTCAATTTGTTCCTTTTGGGGCTTCGTTATTCCACTTTTTGTGATTATTGCATCACATTTTGACGGTTTCAATGTCTGTCCGAGACGAAAAATTGAGGGTCTGTAGCAGATACGTGATATCTAACTGAATGCTATTGCTGATTTGTGATGAAAGAAACCATCGCGGAAATACGATCACGTTCGAGGTAGGCTAATTTTATATGTGTAAAATTGAGAAGATATTAGCAAGTTAAGTCACTGCAACTACCTGAAATGTTTGAGTGAAACTTGTAAAGCACCACGCAACATGAACATGTTTCGACACTTATAATATCCACAGTAGTAACGTACAAGAGGTGCCATGCACCCAAAAATAATTGTAAAAAGTTGTTCAGATAATAATTTATCAACATCTCAAATTATTGCAAATGTACATGACCTTACGTATCGTTTCGTACGTACGACAACTTTTTATACAAATATACAAACAAATATACAAAAAATTGTGGTCAGGATTCAAATTGAATATTTATCCGATTAACATTGTTATGAAAACACTTAAAGCCTCTGTTTTAAAAAGTAGCAAGTGATTATTTTATAAGAGTGCAACACGAAATCACTACATTTAAAGTGGGATTATATTTAATTAAAATTTCCTCACCCAAAAGCACGATGAGTCAAAGGCACAAAACGAATACATCTTTTGCCCAAGTTTCTTAAAGAGAAAAGGTAATATATGCAAATGAGTGTAACTTTATTCTCTCGGAGCTATGAGGATGAGTTTGACCATTTGATAAGTAAAATGGCGGAGGGTCGAAACTTTTTGCTATGAACTTCTGGAAAACATCATTATTTAGATAATAAGTTTCATAATGCCACAGTTTATTTAGCAATTTTTTGCTGTCCTGTTTTAGCAGTCATCATTAAATTATTTAAAAAAAACAGTCGAGTGCGAGTCGGATTCGTAAATTATTCTCATAAAGGGTCATCATGGGGACATTGGACGCTAACTAAAATAAACGTTATCGAAACAGTTCACTTTTTCGAAAAACTCAAATTCATAATAATTTCGAAAACCTTTCCTTTTTCATTTTATTTTATACATTAAAAAAATACTCCCACTTTACTTGTAGATACCACAAAAAATATTACTCAAAATTTTTTTTACGATTTTGGCAGGTAGATGAATACATTATTGTCTGAGCTAAACTGCGGACTGACGGTTTTTCGTTGTACTACGGAACCCTAAAAAGAACGGATATTTCTATTTAATAATGCCATGAAATTCAGGCTGGAAAATTCCTTATCTAATTTTCAACCTTTTTGTTACAAAAGCACCACAAACAAACCGTTACACATTTCGCTAGAGCTGTCGCTTTGGAAGCATTAGGGGCGGGTGTCACAAATAAAAATTAATTATTCGTAATTTATTAGCCATGCGGGTGTGTTGTCCCCTAAGGATAAATAGTGACTTGTCACATTACAAATATTGTTTTGCAGTGTTATTTTTTTAACGCAGGAACTTACTAATGGATAAGCTTAGTGGTTGTTTCAAAAATATTAAGTTATATTATTTAATGCGAAGTTCAACAAAAATAATATACGCGTAATATTTATTTTACCCCAAAAACACATTTGAATGATCAAGCCAATTTAAATCCAAACATCGTGTAGATGAACGTTTTAGATATTAATCTTCAAAGCAATGTCGAGATTAAAATGAGTTTGCATTAGCTAAATTGAAAATAATTGTTCAAAAGGCACCTTATTATACATAAAAGAGCCTATCAAACCTTCGATATTTAGTCTAATTATAAACGGTGATCAAGCACAGAATTTCATTAATTAAAATAAACTGAAGATAATATTTGCACTTTTTTAACATTATCTTGTAGGAGTAACACAAAATATGAAAACGTAAGTGAAACACTTCTGCTAATACACCTTAAGAAAACAAGACTAGTGTATCTGTATCTTTAATCTCTAGTGATCATAGCAAGTATACGATGCATCCATGTAATTCCCGAATAGAATCGCTAGTTTCAATAAATTACGTAACGTCACAGTGTCTATTTAATAATTAAATCGCGTCAGGTATATTGATACAACAATGAACGGGTAGAATGTGTCCAACAATATTAATTTGTAATACCTATTACCTATTCTAAGGGAAACGTTGTTAATTGAATTAAAATCTTGGCGCTGAGCCAAGGTATCTATGCTAATGAAATTTACATCTAACGCTAGGTATGGTTTGACACAGTCGGGGAGTAAGGGTTAGATGGAATCTGTGCAAAGATTTTTGGTATATTGTAAGTAGCAATAAATTAACGTTTAGTTGTAAATCATAGTAACTGTTGTCTTATGCGCATTTGAAATGTTGAATCGGCTTAGATTTTAGATGAATAATAAGCTTCTTGATTTTGAAGTTCAAAGAGCCGTTTTAACTTATTTAAAAAAAAAACAGCAGTCGTACGTTTGCAGTGACCTTAAAACCGCTTAAAACCGAAACCTGCCGAGTGAACACACGAGAAATCTCTGCCACTAAGAACTCAGAACTCGGATCCAGTAATGTACTGGAATATCCCTCAAAGACAGAGTACGCAACACCGCCTTATGAGACAGTACAAAAGTTATTGATGTGGGTTACCGTATAGCTAAACTGAAGTGGGCGTGGGCGACATCTTTGTCGAACAACAACAGACGGAGCAAATCAGTTTTCAAGTGGAGACCCAGAATCGGGAAGAGAAGTGTTGGGAGACCTCTAACCAGATGGTCTGACGACATAAAGAACCAAGCCGGGGCAACCTGGTTTCGAAAAACACAAGACAGAACGGCGTGGATAAAGTTTGTAGAGGCATATGCCCTGCAGTGGGCGAACTCGTGCAGAAGAAGAAGAAGAAGAATGCAGTGATCCCACAGAACTGAACTGCCGTGGGAAAGTAGCCTTAGAGATGTCAAGAAATCTAAACCGTTTGGCTATAATTTTTTTGTCACCCATGTAGCGGGTACTATTTTGTAGTTTAACAAAAGACTTATATGAACAAACAAAATTGATAGTTTTGACACAATGCGATAATTTAATTATTCTGAAAACGTAATCCAATGTTATCATGCTCCGATATCCGTTGCATTCCAATTAGAGGCCATGCAAACAAAACGTGTTAGGTTAAACAGGATATGAAATTAAACTGTTTTAGCTAAAATAAAGGTTTCAATTTTAACCTGCACAGTAACGATATTTTCGGAAGTAAAGTCAATATAAAAATCATTCGTAAAAGTATCAACGGCACTGGTTTTTAGTCCAAAATTTTCCATAACACACCTATTACCACACTCCACCTCTTCAGAAAGATTGCATTTTTTCATTTACATAAAATTTACAATATATTTTACCTAACTTCTTCTTACGTGATTGGTAATCTTTATAAAATTTGAAACGATAGGAAAGTATTGGAAAACATGCCCATGTTACACCTTAGACAAATGAAGCACAAACTAAAGAATAATTAAAATATCGGACGTAATTTTGTATGAAGTAGGCATTGGATAATTATCTGTCCAGATTTTATTAGGACGTTGTGATATAGGCCGTAAACGTTATTTTTTATATAGTTATATAGTAGTAGAAGCGGTTAATTAACATATTGGTAAGATAGTAAGTGAATCGTTGCAAATTGAAACAATAGTTCATAAGTACTTACCTAATTCTTGTACTTGTAGAAATTACACCATTTATAACGCATCACATATACTTTTAATCAAATACTTTATGTCAGGTTACATTATATTTTGAAAAAAAAAATTCACACACGGTGTTGTTTCACACACAAAAGTCAAGCAAAGACTGGTAAAGAGCGCGGTCATGGCAAATCTTAGGCTGTGATAGAAAACCATCTACCCACTTTCAAAAAATATTTTCCTTGCCACTATACGCACAGTTTGTTTGATGTATGGTGGTCTACAGAAGAGATACTAGCTTATCAGGTTTGGCTAGAACGTCCTATTTTGAGTATTAAATACAAATACAAATATCTTTATTCATATACAGGTTATTTTACATTTCGATATTGCGTCGGGGATTTCTTTTAAGTAAATTAATACTTGTGTTAGAATATCCCCGCTCTCCATATTATTTTAACAATAATTGATTGACAGGGTGAGAAAATACCAGTACATAAACAGATTCTCAGACAAAATAACAATAAAGAATAATTATACAAAATTGACTGTAAAGTTTACTTTTGTCTTTTTTTGACACTGGGCATGATAGTCCATCGAAAGCGTGGCGCTTACGGCTTACGCGTTGCCTCCGACTGAATGAGATTGTTTTAAAAATATTTTACAGTGTTGGTGACTACTGAAGTTTTCAATATTATAACAGGCAAACTCGGCTGTAAATAAAATAATAGTTTTACGACTTTTGAATTTGTTTTCGCTGTGGCACTTAGTTAATACAATGAAGTTTTGTATAAAGTTTCATAGATACCAAACGTAATATTTTTTTTATAATTAATAGATAACTGCTTTAAATAATAGGAATTGGCTTGATACATCAAAAGTGTTTGCTGCATCATAATTTTAACAGTTCGTATAAAATAAATAATAAAAAAAACCTTAACTTTGAATTTACTAAAGTGTCTTTGATGAGTTTTAAAAGATGCAGCGGTGTAGCTGTATGTGATTTTGTTTTTTTTCCTGACGATGACCTCACATCCATTGGATATACGAAGAAGACAAGAGTGCTTGTAAAAGTCGCTCCAAATTGCTTAAAAAATGTTATTGAATCGCATTTAATCCTGAAAGTAATTAGCACGGCAATTAGCCAAGCTGGATCGCAATTAACGGATAGAAGTGACTACTCCAGACAGCGGACACTTAAGATTAATTTATTAACACTTAACTTTAATTTTGGAGCAGATCTAATTGACCTAGAAAAATATTTACCTTGTGTAAAACGCTTAGTAGTTAATTAAATTAATCCCGAAGACTTGTTTCATCAATCTTCATTAGCAGAATTTTAATAAAATTCATGTATACCAATTGCGTTGTTTTCAAATTCGTATTACGAAAATAATTGTTGCTTAGTTCATAAAATTGGTGGCAAGGTGATGTATTTTTTTTCTGCTTCCAGTCAACGTCTATTGCAAACTTTCTAGGAAACGTTTCGGAAACAATTACGGAGTTAATTAATAATGAATTTTTCACCCATTTCCAGGGAGATAAAAAGGGGGTGAAAGTTTGTCTGTTCATTAGATACCGCCACGGCTAGCAGAGGGTGTACACATAATAGGCGCCTTGCGAATTTTGCGTCAACGCTCACCCAGAAAGAGGATACTAAGCCAAATATTTTATTAACGGCGACAGTTAATACGAGGGAATGGAGAAAAGTTGATATATTAATTAACTCGTGAATAAGTTCGTCAGGGCGAAGAGTCACTTTGTTTCACGCAAGCGCAATGAATGCTTGTGACGTTACGCCCTTACGTAGTGTGCCCGTGGCGTTTGGAGCGCGTACTAGTGTGGTGAACGCGTTTGTTTTAACCTAAAAACTACGATACTGGACAGTGTGACCGATGGGTAAAAACATTGAATGAATAATGAGGCGGGGGCCGATACATCCCGCGCGTGATTTCACTCGTGTGTTTTGTGCTTGTGAGCTTTGTGTCTGATAATGGCTGAAGGAAAGATTTTGTTTACGGTGAGTACGTTTGCCGGGTTAAGTGTCATATGGGATTAACGTCGTCTTAACATAGAAACTAAGTTTGCACGTGTTTTGTTTTTAAACTGCAAATATACGTAAGTTAGCATGTCATCATCGTGTTTAATATGACGTTTAGGGTTGCAGAATATAATTTTATTAGTACAAAATTGTGATGCTTCCGATTGTTACTAAAGATTATTAAGAAATATTATAATCTTTTGGATGGGAACAGTTCGCCTTAGTAAGCGCCTTAAATTAAATGTGAGCTTAGCTCTATCAGAGTTCAGATGTTGTTATTTTTTGTTATTCTTGAAAATATAAAGTTAGGTATTATCTTTTTGAATTGATTTTCTCGCGATTTTTTGAATACTTACTGATGGCTAAACTCCCTCTGAAAATAAAATAACATTTAAAGATTTTAACGAGTATTTTAAACTAACTTTTGTATAAATAATATTGTACAAGCGGTGTTTGCCTTGGAAATAGCGATAACCACTTTACTTAGAATGCTTTCCCTGTAGGCCATTTATAGGAAAAACATGATTTACCGAGTTCCTTTGAAGTGACGTCAATCTTACTAAATCCGGGTGGTAAAACCGATTACTATGAATTTAACTGAACGTTTTTACTGTTTTGATATGTATTTCTTTATTAATGAGTCAGGAAATAAGTAAGATCTTGTCATTCACTTTTGAATAGTCGTCTTTAATTAAAATATTTTGTGATGTTTGATAATGATCTTACTTAGTTTGTGAGGATGTGAAAAATATTTAACTTAACTGTTACAAAGAAAGAAGAAAGAAAAAGTATTTAATGGCATAATACAGTATATTATATTCCAATTTGTGAACATAAATGAAGTCTGAGTTTCTTATAAATTGTATTCAGTAACTGTTAAGGCTATGCTGCAGGCTGCTAGAGGAGCCCAGGTAGCGGATAGTGAACGGCCACCAGATATGGTGGATAGCTGCAAATATGTTGAATAAGTAGTCCCGACCAAACAGCGGCAGGATTACCAGAATGTAGTGGGGAGTCTAGTGGGATGGGCTTCTCTAAAGCTACAATATTCAGTGATAATCCTGTGACATGGCGAGGGAACGCTGCCATTAAATAAGCATTCCCTGTGGTTGGGTAGCAGTAACATCAGCAGAAGGCTGAAGATTTAGTATATCAGAAAAGGATTTTGAATGGGCATTAAAAGATGGAAAATCTCCGGTTCTATAAATGCGGTGTAAAGTAAAAAGAACTAACTAACTACATAACTTGGTTTTAGATAAAACTCCACCAACAAGAGCCTCTTAAATTTTATCATGATTAACTGTTTAATTTTATTTAATAAGAAATATAGTCTATGATCTATTTCAAAGTCATTTTCACTTTCACAATATTATCCAATTGGAAGATTTTTTTAGTAAAAAAACCGGTTAAGTGCGTGTCGGACCCGCGCACTGAGGGTTCCGTGCCACCCTTAACTGAATTCAGGATCCACTTACTTTCACTTAACGAAAACATCACAATATATTGCGACAGCAAAAATAACTTTGTTTTTCATAGTGTTTGTATGAAAGACAAAGTTATATTTGCGGTTGATAAAAATGTGCAATATCTCAAAAACTACTGGTTCGATCTCCTTCAAACCAATTTTCGTTGCAAGTTTTTGTTGAGGTCTACATCATATATTTTTTTCAAAATTTTCACTTTCTTAGTTCAAAAGTTAGATGGGGGGGACGCCCATTTTACCACTTTGGAAGCGTCTATATCTCAAACCTTACACTTTTAGAAAAAATGGTTTTAGAAACCTCAACATCATTTTAAAAGACCTATCCATAGACACCCCACACGCATAGGTTTGAGTAAAAAAAAAAAATTAGGTTTTAGTTTCATGTATGGGAGCCCCCCCTTAAATATTATTTTTTCTTACAAACAAAATACACCTACCTACCAAGTTTCAGCTATGTGATGCTTATAGTTTCAGAATAAAGTGGCTGTGACATACGGACGGACAGACAGACAGACAGACAGACAGACAGACAGACAGACAGACAGACAGACAGACAGACAGACTTGACGAAACTATAAGGGTTCCGTTTTTTGCCATTCGGCTACGGAACCCTAAAAATGGTTATTTTGGCTGAACCATATAAATATGCCAATGTATACTCAATTATTCAATAAGTATAAGCAATCCTAGGAACCAATTTTCCAATCATGACTAAACACCTACACGAAATGTAACGTATTGTGTGTTCGGTTGTCTGATTGGTGTTAGGTAAAAACGCTTCTCTCATATTATGAAATATATTTGGTTTTATTGGTTGTCATTTTGATTTATTTCTAGTTTATTCTTACTAACAGCCTGACCCAGGTTCGCATGGGTGTATTAAGATTTTCCAGGACAAATAAATCAATGTTTCTATTGGTTAAACTGCATGAATATTAGTGTAAAAGTTCAGGAGTTTATCGGAAACAAACAGATATAAAGACGCAGACTAGTATGTCGTGGTCATTTATCTCAGATGTTCCTAGTGTTCCGTAAAAGACACACCCTAGTTATTACTATTTATTCGTATTTACATGTGTTTCCATTTAAAGTTAGTTAAAAATAGGTATTCTTTTTTTGTTTGTGATAAATGTATCAACCCAATTGGTACAAAATTGATCTTTATAACTCATTTTAAACAAATAAGTTTTGATCATGACAGAATTTTCCCGGTATATCTGGGGCAGCCTCAATTCTACCATCATTGGTTTTTCGAGACCTCGGTGCGTATTAAGATCTTGGTTAGACAGTCAAGCTTTTTTGCATTCGAAAGGATTACTAAATATTGTATTGCACTGTAAAGATGAACTTAATACTTAATGATTCGATCTCAACTGTAACCTTTTTCATAAGCAAATAAGTTTCTTTCTTTCTTTCTTTCTTTTAATTTCGACCAACTTCCATGTTTAAATTTTGACCATATGAGTGAGTGGAAACGAGTTACTTTAAATTTTTCATAAGTTGGATCGCAATACCAATTTGGCGTCACAGCTAGCTGAGTGGGAATGGGACTACCTGGAACTTGAACGGATAAAATCATCATCTCAATGCGCCGCCTTAAACCAATTTCAAATGTAATATTTTAAACTTTCGCGTTGCATATTGCGACATGACGGGTCTAAACACGCATAAATAATATGACTAAATATATTCTTCTACCGATGTTCGGTAATGGCGGCTCCTATTAACAAAGATAGGCCAGGAACGCAGGAGATATTTTAGTGCTCAGATGTGTGCGCAATACACAAGTGCACTCTCCATTCTTTTACTCTCATAAATTCGGTGAGATGGCAGATCCGACATGACCGATGAGACTAAAAACAATGTTTCAGTTTCCTTTAAAAAAAAAAACGTTGCTCCTTTGAAATTCTTCCGTTCCAGTTCTTTAATTAATGCTTTCAATAAGGCGAGAATGGCCCATAAATAATGGGTCAGGTCTAAATAAAGTAAGTAAAATTATAAGCAAAAAGTTTTTGAATTTCTTTTTTTTTTATTCAGACTTCGACAAGGTTTCATGGCAAAGTTTTTTGTTTATTCGCCCTGTTTTTCTTTTTATTAGCGATGTTTTCCTAAATAAGTCTTGAATTGGACTATTTCTTTACATTTTGTTTACAGAGATAATTCGAATGCCAACTGATTCATTTGGTAGGTATTCTGCCTACGAGCGGTAAGGTGATTGACTAGGTGATTATAAAATTATTTTGTGAATATGAATTTGCTTGCAATTGATAGCGGTTACTAATTTTCTCAGAATCTTAACAGTTCTTGACACCGTTTACTCTGAAAATGCCACGTATGGATTGCAACCGTATCGCATTCGCTTGAATATTGCGTGATAATAACTATACCGGTGTTACGCGGCTTATGCAAACAACGCACATTATATATTTCTTTCAAAATACCAGGAGACTGAAAAAAGTTTTCCTAACTCAGGGCTTTGGTAGCGATTACTAAAGTTCAAAAATGCGGTCGTGTTTGGATGCGTGACCATTCCGGACATATGAGTGACGTATATGTATCTTTGTCTCTGGTCCTGGTCCAGCATAATGTAAAAAACAGGTATCGGTTTTGTGCTGGCCACTGCAAACGGTATTTCCGTGTAAATATTAGTAATTAAACGTATCGTAAACAGGTACTATCCTGCAGAGAATAGTACCTGCAAAATTCGATATGTTTCCGTGAGAAAAGGCCCTGTGCTCAACGCATATTCATACTTTTTCTATTGAATTTATAGTTTTCTATTCTTTTTTGATTGCCTTTGTCAAAAATAACAAAATCAACAGTTGTCACCCACCCATAAGTCTATGCCCATGGTTTACTGTCCCGTTTCCCAAAATTCCCTAATGAACCCCAGTTTTCCCTCAAAATCTACAGCTATCCTGCACATGTCCGTTTTAAAATATCAGACTAAAGAGGATCCCATGGATAAACGGATTTGGTCTGTACGCAAAACGTTCGACATGAAATTGAAGAGATTCATCGTACTCAAAAATGGTGGCTTCAATATTTATTTATAAATGATTTCCGAAAGAGCTTTTCCATAACTTTAGCCGCACATATATGTACATAAAACTTTTTACTAACATGCAATCTCGGAATGTTTGCTACAACTGCAATAAAAAAACTGTATTGTGACACTTTAACGTGTTTACCAACACTGAGAAATGGAATCTAAACGATTAAATGCATACTATGCGTAAACAAACAACTAGTGCATTGACAATGCACACTAAATACTTCGCAATATGTTTGCTCATGACAGTCTTGAGTCAGACCTGATTGGGCTAAAATAGATCGACGATGAAGCGAGCTCATCCAGAAGAAACCTGTATATCCTAACATTGAAGGTCTTCGGGCTGTATTCGTTTGGGAAAACTAATGCGAGTAGAGAGTTCCACTCATTAGATAAAAAGAGTCTCACATGAGTAGCGCTTAGTTTGCACCAGTAGAACCCACGCAATGTCTATATTTTTTACTCTACTAATATACAGGGTGTTGTTTTGGTTAGCGACGAGTGACTCAGAGGTGGTTATACAAACGATACTGATGCCAAAAACCGGTTAAGTGCGTGTCGGACCCGCGCACTAAGGGTTCCGTGCCACCCTTAACTGAATTCAGGGTTCACTTACTTTCACTTAACGAAAACATCACAATATATTGCGACAGCAAAAATAACTTTGTTTTTCATAGTGTTTGTATGAAAGACAAAGTTATATTTGCGGTTGATAAAAATGTGCAATATCTCAAAAACTACTGGTTCGATCTCCTTCAAACTAATTTTCGTTGCAAGTTTTTGTTGAGATCTACATCATATATTTTTTTCAAAATTTTCACTTTCTTAGTTCAAAAGTTAGAGGGGGGGGGGGGACGCCCATTTTACCACTTTGGAAGCGTCTATATCTCAAACCTTACACTTTTAGAAAAAATGGTTTTAGAAACCTCAACATCATTTTAAAAGACCTATCCATAGACATCCCACACGCATAGGATTGAGTAAAAAAAATTTTTAGGTTTTAGTTTCATGTATGGGAGCCCCCCCTTAAATATTATTTTTCCTTACTTTTTGTATCTGAATCGGAAAGCGGTAAACAAAATACACCTACCTACCAAGTTTCAGCTATGTGATGCTTATAGTTTCAGAATAAAGTGGCTGTGACATACGGACGGACAGACAGACAGACAGACAGACTTGACAAAACTATAAGGGTTCCGTTTTTTGTCATTCTGCTACGAAACCCTAAAAATTGGATTCTGAAACTTAACTTCGACAAACGTTTCTCTGCCGGATGAGCCGCCGACAGAATGTTTCGTTTATGAGTTGTTCAACGACAAAATCTTTCAACTACGAACGATTCGCCGACAGAACGATTTATTCATAAGCAAATTGACGACAGAACCTTTCCACTACGAACGTTTCGCCGACAAAACTATTCCTTCATGAGTGAATCGACGACAGAACCTTTTACCGAAGAAGGATTCGTCGACAAAGCTTATTTCGGCATAAAGTTATGAAAGGTTAAATAAAATATATTTGCAAATGAAAATAAATTTTATTTACAATTTCCTACAACATGATTAATACTAAAAACCAAAAACACAACAAATCAAAGAAAATTAACAAAAACAGTTCTAATTTTGTAGGATACATTATTTTGTATTAATTAAATGAAAAATGTGCGCCCAGCCATTTAAGTAGCTTTTTAGGTCCATATCGTTTTTTTCTGACAAATGCTGAGTAATCCTGTCTTGATAGTTAGATTTTTTTCTCTTAAGCGTTGGTTCCGAGGAATTAATGAGTTCGATAGTGCATTCAGTGTGCTTTTGTTCTTTTTGGAACTCCACTATTGTTTTGAAAATATTCCATTTTCGCCGGCCTAATAAGGTATTCCACCTGTTGTGCCACGACTCTAGCGCATTTTGAGATAGTGGTATATAGATAGATAGATAAGATAGATAATTTATTTATTAAAAGTAACAATGACTCATAGATTGTTAGTAGATCTTATAAACTATGTTAGTTAAAAATAATTAAATTAAATCAAATAAATTACAATTCAAATTCAAAATACAATTTAAAGTGGCCAGTTCTGCACCACTCCCCCCGAAATGGTACGTGAACGGCCAACATATAGGCAGTCCAGTCTGCTAGCAATCATTTTCAGGATGCCGTTACCACTCGCCTGCACCCTGCGCACCAGGGACGCGCATCGCTTGCGCATTGTTGCGTAGAAGCAGTCTACGCCTGCTTCAGCGAACATCCCCGATGCGCTACAGAAGCGAGGCAGCCGCAACAGCACCCTGAAAGCGTTATTATACTGGATACGGAGAGCGCTGTAAGCTTTTAAGGTATATCTAGCCCAAAGGCTGCACGTGTAGAAAGATGTACAAAAAGCTCTGAACAACGTTATCTTAACGTCGCGTGTACATCGTGGTATATGTGAAAGCTGGCTGTCATATACTGACCACATCCTGGGAGGAAATATTGGCGGACTTCGTTTTACTGTCATTTTTGAGCTAATAGATTTAATGATTTTCGATGTTCCACTGACATAATAATTTTCAAACCATCTCATCACTTTCTTACCTTCATCAGGTATAACTTCATTTTTTATTATATCAAAGGCATCGGGAATTTCTGTTGGCTCTAAAAATGCCAGTGCACCAATATGTCTCATTTTATGGGCAAATACTGGATCACTATTATAACGTTTAGCGAGACCAGCTGATTGAATGTGACGCCATATGCTTTGGTTCAAATGAAAAAAACAAAGCTTATTTAAGCACTTTGGAAAAACCACTTTTATAGCTTTCATTGCTGCACGTTCAAAATCAGTAAGGATTATTTGTGGGCACAATGTGATATTCAAACGGTGTAGTGTTTGTCTTTTTAAAATTTCTAAAAATATTTCATAACATTGAACAGTTTTGTGTGACAGTAAACCATAAATTAAAGGAAGTACTTTATGCGTACCGTCTGGAGTTCCAACTATTGCATGTATAGAATATATTTGTCTAAACGGGGAGGGGCAGCAATTAAACGTGCCATCCATCAGCCAATAATTTGCTAAACTTAAGAGTCTGCAATTCTCATTTGTGCCAAATACGATTACGGATTCTCCATTGTGAGTGTAGTGACCGAGAAGGAAATTTTCACCGTTAATTTTGATTAGTTCATCGGGAATCACAACGGCATGTATATCTTTGGGAAGACTTGGTAAATTTTTATTTCTTACCCGATGAACCATCATTCTCATGGCGTCCTTTTTCGGCATGTAAGTAGCACTAGTACTTGGTACATCCTGCATGCACCTTTGAACAATTTGTGAGGGTGCATCCATTGAATGGTGGGCTTTTTCTTTGATGTTAGATTTTAAAGTTAATTCCATTTGCTTTTCGGGATCCGGTAAATGAACATGTTCCAACTTTTTAGAAATAACAATATGTGAATCATTCGTACACACTGTTAAAATAGCCACATTGCACCTAGAAGAAGCTGTTTTCGTACACCGCCAGTAGAACTTCTCATTTCGTTTTCTGTTTAAATGATAGGAATATCCTTCATGAATCAATATATTTTTACCGCGTTTTGATTTTACAATCGCACATTCACTCATTTTTAACAAAAATTTATATGTTTTCACTAACACGTTGATGACTGATTCCGGACTGACAAAAAGCGTAACAAGGTGCGTTGACAAGTAAAAAACTAAGGACTACCCACATTTTTATATTTATTTGTTTTCGTTTAGAAATAAAGCGAACATAGATGTCTAAGAAAAATTACCACAATAATACTAGCATACATCGTGAATAGCATTTATTTTTTAATTATCATACATAGCATATATTCAATATAATATTATGATAAGCTAGGCGAAAATTAGGTATAATAGTATAATCTTTTGTTGTGGCTTTGACCGCAAAGTTTAATTTTAGAAGTTTAATATTATTTATAGTACATGTCAACTAATAATTATTTAAGCAGCAAATTCACGAATAAAAAACTTTTTTAAATGTATGGTTTACTTTCCTATAAAACTGTTAAATGATATAAATATGCGCCAGACAAAACACCAATTGTTGTGGTTTCGAAGTAAGGAATGTTCTTCTTTGTGTACATACAAGCAACGGGACGAAACGCTAAGGTGATTATTTTTAGTGTCAAACCATGCCCAAAATGCCCAAATAAGCTTTGTCGACGAATCCTTCTTCGGTAAAAGGTTCTGTCGTCGATTCACTCATGAAGGAATAGTTTTGCCGGCGAAAAGTTCGTAGTGGAAAGGTTCTGTCGTCAATTTGCTTATGAGTAAATCGTTCTGTCGGCGAATCGTTCGTAGTTGAAAGATTTTATCGTTGAACAACTCATAAACGAAACATTCTGTCGGCGGCTCATCCGACAGAGAAACGTTTGTCGAAGTTAAGTTTCAGAATCAAAAATTGCGATATAGCGGGCGAGTCAAAACTATCAACACCAGGTCGCTTACTCGTAGCTGCGAGGTAACTCGTAACGCGCGAGGGTGCGAGTTTTCCCATTTATTTTGAATTTTTATAGAAGGTTGTGAAGAGGGTTTATCTTATAAAACTTATATATAATAATAAAAAATAGAATAATCAGAACATATTATCATCCCTGAGTCGCTAGTCGCTGATCAAAATACCACCACTTGTATAAGATCACCCACCTTCAAAGGAACTGACATAACTTTTGCCATCTTTTCAAACCATAATTTTATAGAATATCACTGTCCTTTGCTCAAAAAGCTCTTATTGTGATGCATTGCTACAGTGCAAGCGCGACTCGGCCACTTTTATAAATGTCTGGAAATAAAAAGGACGCATTTCTCGGTAACCGTTGCTACTAGTTTTGTCTCGTCTCTGTGGGGCAATACGGCATGGAAGTTGTTGGCTAGGTACTATTATATTCATGTTAAAATGCATCGTCTGAAACTTACTTTAGCTCGAATTCGCTTTGCTATCCTTAAATAAACGGAGTTGTTGGTATTTCGGATTTACTCTTGGGAATGGTCAACCGTCTGATAGGATAACTGAAAAAAAAAAACAGAATATTCACTAAAAGGCTAATTGTATAGGTAATTAGTACCTTCTCATTGATTAAAAAACTTTACGGATTTATTTAACTTATATTTCGTGTACAATCAATGAATAGTCTTTGCGTAAACTTCAGAAACTTTAAAACCTTTTACGCATTGTCCTAATTTTTGATTGGTTATTATGGACAGACATTTATGGAAAGTTTATAGACATACATTGAAAAAAAAACACTCTTTTACTCTAAAATCAAAGTGGTTACAAAGCAAATAATAATTTAAATCTCTCTACGACTCATCGTAGGACATTATTTTGTCTGCCCCAAGCCAAAAGGATCAGGCATTGAGTATTTCACTGAGGGCTGATTGTGACAGAACATAATAGCATTATAATTAATGACAAAGGTATAACTTTTGGACGTCCCATTCATAGTATTGTTCAGTTAAAATGAAGCACCATTGAGACTGAGAGGAAAAAAATATCTACCCAAAGTGAAAAATGAATTTTACAATGACGTTAATAAACGGAATCAAAAAAAAAAAAATAGTAAATACTTTCATCAATTTCAAAGAAAAAGTAAAACATAAAATATTTTTTTCTATAATTGTATAATATACTGCAGCATTAAGATGTTGGAACCTCAAAATTAAACATATTTTTTGTACCTATCAAATCAAATTCAAATAATAAGGGTCAATACAACGTTCAAATTAAAAATAATATAACTATATCAGGCAAGAAGAGTAGGTAAATATTTTACGTATCATGTCTACTCTATCTTGTTTTGGCCTACCTACAAGTAATCGTGTTATTTTCTTACATTTATTTAACCTTTGACTGCGTCAAAAAAAGGGTTATGTTTTCGAGGGTATGAAATACTTACACCGTAAAATTTGTATTTTACATTTATACTCATGTGCATTCGTTGCATTCTTGATATAATAAAATAGGCATCATTTATTGTTTCACGTGCAACAGTTACAACCATTTGCATGCAATGCTGTCTCGTAGATTTTTTTTGTTTGCATTATTACTTTAATCAGCAATCCTATAAAGTTGCAGCCATTAAAAATACTGTAATCATTGGTCTCTAGAATTGACAGAGTATTTATATTTATAAAAGGATAATATTATCCTCGTAATTCTTCGTTTCTTTTTTGTATATTTTGAACGATTTAGGTGACTTTATATTACATTTTATATTATTTTTTCGATGTATTTACATTTTAAATTGATATTTGACAGTAACAGAAGCGCAAAGATTCGACATGGTAGCTTTCTTTGTTTACATTCTAACCATACGTCATAAAGTTTATATTTTACGCTATTACGTATAATGATCGTTATTCCTACTTTATATGGGTTTTTTTTGTGATAAAAAGGCAAATAGAAAATTACATTATTAGCTTCAGTGGCGATTACGTAATTTTGCAGGACTTCCAACATTGTAAACATACGTATATGCCTAGTCCACTTATATACGTTGAGCCAGCTATAATTGTGACAAATTACCTTAATGTCGGCAAGCAACTAAATACAATGAAGATCATTGCATTGAATTGAAAGCTATGTGTTCCTAGAAATCAGTTTATTATATTTTGCTAGTCGTCTCACGAGACTTCCATCGCGCAACTAATAAAGACAGAAATCATTATACATATTCACGTACTTATGGTTTTGAAGTAATGTCGTTAACGCTGTAAGTTCACCAAACGTATTTGCATGCGAAATTCATGCGGCATCGCGGAATCTGTAAATGTTTCGCATACCATATGTTTCGCTCAAACATAAAACTGGATGCGATAGCTGCATAGATATTTCAGCGATAGCGCAATAACGCATTCGCATGCGACAGCGATGCAGCTGAAAGATACCCACAAGGATGCAATTATCTGGCTATGTTAAATCGAGTAATAGTATGCTATTACCGCCGCATTTGTGACAATGGCATATGTGCCATTGTCACAAATGCGGCGGTACAATAAGGCTGTGTTTCCACCAGAGATGTGCGATGGATATGTGTCGTACGAGACTTTGTAGCGGAGCTGTGAAAATGCGCATCAATGTGTCGTGCGAGGATGCGTTGTGAAGCTATGAAATGAGTCGACGGGTGCGGTGTATGCGCAAACCTTCTCAACACCCAACATTCCTCTAACAAATCTCTCGCACACATCCCTCGTACACATCCCTCGCACAAATCCCCCGCTTGTTTCATATGCGCAAATCTAGTTCTAATCTAGCTCTGCTGAGCCATTTCCACCAGAGCTGTGCTGACCGAGGCGAGGTAAATGGAGCGGTTCTATTAGTTCTTTACAAACACATCTCTCGCTACGCATCCTCGCACATCTCTGGTGGAAACGCAGCCATACGGTTTCGGAACGTCCGGCAGATGTTTAAATTCGCAATAGTTTCGCATCGCTGCTGAATGCGAATGCGTAGATGCACTAACGATGAAAAGTTTAATAAAAGTAGTATACTCAGATTTGTTTCTGACTCGTGTTCTGGTCAGATAGGGTTGTGTTCGTACTAAATAAATCTCCACTACGTGACGCGACGGCCGCGCGGCTTCACCGATACTTTTTCATGTTTTATGAATTTTGACAAGTGGTCAGCCGCTCCCAAGCAGATTTATAGTGTTTTTAGTTGCACCATTAAGTATGAGACATTGTGTAGCCTGAATAAACAAAAAAGATATTAAGGGCACGAATGTTTCAACCTTTTAGTTTTTGGTTCTGCATACGCACTGAAGTACTGATTCACTGCCGTAACATTTAATGACATTAGATAATTAATAGAACCAGGTGTTACTTTTCGGAAATCTATTAATTATAATAGAATTTACATTTTTTGAAAGTTCTGTACAAATAGTCTTCCAATACACAAGTCAGTAAGCATAAAACGAAACTTGTGGTTTTAAAATAAACTGAATTTTTTAAACCTTAATTGAAAAAACACGGTAATCAAATTTATATTTCATTACTTTCCCTTGAAGTTGTTCATAAAGCTATTATTAATCTTATCCTCAAAAAAGAATCAAATTAATGAAAAGTCAGTCGCAATTGGTTTCCCAAATAAAATACTATGAAGTCGTACATTCGTTCAGAGAATATCCCACTGCACAGTGCCGCAAAGGGGGTATTATCAGAAAACGACAAGGAGTAACAGTAGCAGATATAAAAAGCTTTCTCAGCCCCGACCTCGCGATTATTACCTTGACCATTGTAACACTGCAGATTTTCTCGCGCAGAAATTCCTAGTGCTGACTGAAACGGCTTGAACTGCAACTATTTGCATATCTTTAAATTTTCATTCCTTGCACTCGCAAAGTTGGTAGCAGATAAATTGGGTTGGTGCGATGCGATCTTTGATTAAATAACTCGAGATCTTCAGTAATAGGCTTGGAAAAAGGGAATAAAACTTTTTTTAAACTGCGCAACTAAACTAATATTTGCTTGAAAATAGTAATGTTTGTAGTATGTTTGTAAGATTGTAACGTATGTAGGTAAGTATAGGGTGTCTTTTTACATATGATAATGATAGTCGTCGTTTTAAAAGTAAGGTACATTACAAAAGTAAGGTAGGTATACATTTGTTACAAAAAATATTGTAAGGCCATGTGGACTAAATTAAGTTTTTTAAACATGAAGTGTACCCATAAACTCAAAAATGGATTGTAGTTAAGGTAGATACTAAATATCCGGAAACACCGTTTCAAGTGTTTTGTTTATCATTAAACTAAATGGAGGTATTTCTGATGTACCATCCTTAATGATCACTCGCTAGGTGATATTTAATAATACCTTTCGTAAAATAAGTTTCTGAAAGTTCCTGAAAAAGAAAAAAAAAACGTTATTAGCTAACTCTAATGTGTCCATGTCACGCACCGCTGCGTTATTAATGACTTTGAATATTCCAAGAAATTGTTATACAAACAAAAACGAAGTTATTGATTGAGCACTCATCAATAAACTAGGCATTGTATGGGTGGAAGAATCATTTTTAAAAATAAACAATTCCTTTATCTTAAAGTGCTTTTTTTATTAATTTCACACGGGTTGCTCTTGACTCTCTTGACAAACAGAGAGCTTACCTTAAAGAAGCCTTTTTACTCTGATTTTAAGTGCTCTTTCACATTTAGACTACTTTAGCAGCGCAGCAGCAGCGCGACAGCCGCGCTGCTGTCAATTTCATACATAAATAACAGCAGTATAAGCCCTTTACAATAGAGCGACGCGCTGCTGTGGCTCTAATATGAAGGCCGAAAGGTATGACTGGGAGAGAATGCTTTTAGCATTAAGTCTACCTTTTGTACACTTTTATTTGTGCAATAAAGTTTTTAAATAAATAAATAAGGCGCACTTAAGATTTTGATGGTCAAAAGTGTCAGTAACTGGCCAACCTACACGTACCGTAACCACACCACATTGCAGCGTCAAAATGTAGTCAAGCAGTGGCTCTCGTGCTTATAGTATCACTGAAATATGTGGTACGAGTAAATTGTTCTTACAGAGTAGAGTATTTATTTTCAATACAAAATATACGCCCGACCACGTGGTGCGGTTGTGATACATACATTTAAGGGTTGGCCCTTAAATCGTGTACAAATAGAAGCATCTTGATAACTAATTATCTGCTATTTTTGAGTAAGTTTCCGATAACCATTTCACTAATTAAGGTGTTTTGTCTATTTCGAAACCATTGTGGGCGGACATTAATTAACTAAAGCCAATTGAAGTGACAACGGAGGACATCTTGAATTTAAATAATGGTAAATACACCAACCATGCGATTTGAGCCTTGGAATTTTATTCTTTAAAATTTTATTATGAAGCTACGGTGAGGCAAACAGGAAAAGTAGAGATAAATCGACGCCAAATGTTTTGGTAAGAATTAGAGCGTAAATTCTGTAATCCAAGCTTCAAAAGGTGACATTCCTAAAGCAATCAAACTGAGCTATTACGAAACACGGTTGTTTTTGTTGATCGTGAACGACGCATTGATATTATTTTGATAGATTGCTTGGATTTGCTTATTTTCTGCATCTACTGTTGGACTACAGTAGTCATTGGGTAGTGCCATTGTAACACATGTGTACTTAAAGTCAGCAGCATTGAAAGGTGACACGCTGCTTTAAGAATAGTGAGTTAGAAATTGCACGCGTTTACTCCTTCGTAACTCACATGGTCTGAATACTGCATGACGTATTTTTTATGGCTTTTAGGGTATGTAATGGGTTCTATTTACTTGCCCGTAGATCAATTCTATTAAATGTGATGCAGTCTTGCCCTTCATGCTACTGAAAGTACAATACAGAAAACCATACTGTCCATGCCAGTGGTAGTGGTAGTGTTGGAATAAGTTTTATAAAAATTATCGATATTGTAATCCCAATAAATAAATATCCATGCTCGAGACTCTTGGTAAATTCTAATGTGGGAATGTAAGGAGTGTTTTTTAAGCACTATGTTTTTTTTGTAGAACGCCAGCAATGAAGTGCGATTACTTCTGAATAAAAAGCAATGAATAAACGTCATGAAAATTTTCAAGAGCTAAAGCGTTTAAATACATTCCAGTGCTGGAACACACTTGACGGTGCGTTAGAAATTGCAATTATAGTCACTACATTAATTTTAAGTTTACAACATTTGTTTTGAGCCAAGTGAGAAGACAAATAGAAACGCTCCAAATGAAAACTTTACGAAATACTGGAATTAATACCGATTTTTATAATTTATAATATCGATACTAGCACAGCCTTATCCGACACGCCCGAGATTCTCCCTTAAACTTTGAAGTGCTCAATGACCCGGATTTGCGGAGACCACCATTTACTCTGTATGATACTCAGACAACCCTCCTCTCGTGTAGACAACAGTCTGTAATGTGTTTGACATCGCACGCTTTTTCTTTGGGTTAGCAATTTTTAAGACTTACGTTTGCACAAAACAAAATTATGTCCTTACCCATCTGTATAAATCAAAACCTGAATGCCAAAATTGTTTCATAATGAGAAAACCAAACCACACGATCACATTAAGATTACTTCCTAGAAGTAAATACATAATAAGGATTATTTTTGTAAGCCTACAACTTAAATGATTATTTTATTTCAATGATTTTTAAGAAAAATCTACTTAATAATATAAATTGCACTTGTAAAAAGCAACCATTACTCTGCGACGAACGAGGAATCGAACCCCGTATCTTACGCTATCCGGGCGTATGCCTATACCACTCGGTGCAATTTATATTATTAAGTTTGTATAGTGACAAAGCACTATAAAAAAAAAACAACTATAATAATCTACTTGCCAAAAAAAACATTTTGAAAATGATTGAACCCAAATTGAGGTTATCAATAAATATTTTGAGCAACGAACACTGTCAATGAAAAAAATAATAGATTAAGCGTTCTCCTGGTGTTGTTGCCCACAATTGTCTCGAAGCTGTGGTAGGGTCTTTGTTGGGACGTGTATAAGTGGGTCTATATGCAAATATAAACGACTTTTATGACTTTTTGTTAGGCAGCAATATTTAAAAAAATACATTGGGGATATGTCACACTTTAACAATATCATATGTCACAGTGGCCTAGGCGGTGATGTAATTCAAGTGTTCAGTCACTCATGCCAAGGTTAGGTTTCATTGTGATGTACTTCCAGCGTCAGTTGTCGTGACAATTTAGGTCAATGGACAGATCAAATGATGTCTAGACTAGTATAATAATAATCATCATACAAAATAATATTATTGTTTAATGAATAGTCTGAAGTGTGATGAAAAACCATTAGTGTTATGAAACTAATGAAATCCGTTAAAAAAAAGTAATAGTATGAACAACACTTTCTTCAAAAAATATTGTAGGGTAAAAAAACATTAAAAGTAGTTAATACAAAATTTCATTAAACTTAATAAAAAAACCAATCATTATCTATGCTCACAAAATATTTAACAGTGCAAAAACATGGATTTGCATGAACCACGTCTAGGGTACTTACTTTACTCGTGTGAGGTTGAAAACGGATATAACTTAATCAGTTTTCGTTACGCTGTCAAATAAATCCTACTTTGGCTCGGCTTGTATCATAAATCCATTTCAATATTATTATTACTCGCGTTTCGTAAGGCATATTTTTATTACTCCAGTAACAACGTCTTGTTACCATAACAGCACAATGAATTTCATACATTTGTAATAAGTGTTTACATTGTAATACAATACATCTATACTAATATTATAAAGCTGAAGAGTTTGTTTGTTTGTTTGTTTGTTTGTTTGTTTGTTTGTTTGAACGCGCTAATCTCCGAAACTACTGGTTCGAATTGAATAATTCTTTTTGTGTTGGATAGTCCAGTTATTGAGGAAGGCTACAGGCTATATAACATCACGCTACGACCAATAGGAGCAAAGATATAGTGGTAAATATGTAAAAAACGGGAGAAAGAAGTCACTATTCCACGCGGACGAAGTCGCGGGCAAAAGCTAGTACACATATAAACGTAGGCAAAACGAGAAGTATTATAAGAGTATCTATACCCACTTTTCTAAAAACGGCTACAAGATTCATTCTTCTCAGAAATCATTTTAATTAAATTATTTTTGGTACATAGAGAATAGTCATATAAAAAGACTAGCGGCCGCCCGCGACTACGTTCGCGCGTCTTAGTTTTACTCCGTTCCCATAGATCGTAGAATTCTTATAAGCCTATACGCATTAAACTACTTCTACAGCCCTTCTTGGTAAATAAACTATCTAACAAAGTATCTGGCAAATTTTATAACCTGAACAATAGTTCCTAAGATTAGCGCGCTCAAACAAACAAAAACATCCAGCTTTTTAATATACGTATAATATATAAATACGAATAAACAAATATTATATTAATTCATGTACACACAACTCGTAGCTTGGTCTTTATTCTGGTCAAACTTTTACGGGGATATATTTATATTTTACAACAAAATGAAAATACTTACTACGCCTATCGTCAATTATGTTTCTTTCGGGTGCTAAAGAAATACCAGGCTACTCTGTGCTTACACTATATCATTCCACATTAGAGGCTGTGGGAGAATCATATTCCCTCAAGTCTTCTCCCGCTAGCTACCTTAAGAGTTTGAACTTGAGCTTTGTTTATGGTCATAACGAAAACTTTACTATTTTGAATTCAAACCGTGAATTAAAATACCATTCTATGTAGGTATCTACCCCATCATCATCATTAAAGGGTGTTCTATCTAAAGCCGTCCACTGCTAAGCATAGACACCCCACGAAAACTTTGCAGAAAAGTTCTGAATTGGACACACTTCGACCACAGGAGCAGCGTAGGATGTCCACTTATAGAGATAAATAATCTGTCCACCAACAATATGAACAAACGACCTTCTGAAGATTGCAGAATTACACTGGACACAGACTGCTTGCGACCGGTCGCTATAGAAAACTGTGGGGTCTATTTAACTACCCAGTTTAATCACAAAAAATGATTAATTATTCTAAGGAATAAAGTCTCTTCTCTAGAGCAACATCAATAACAAACATGTGTCAAAACATTGAAATTTTAGACTTGTCAAATTATTGTCAAAATAAAATAACAATTATTTTAGTCGTAAGTACTAAAGAGTTTTGATATCAACTTCGAAGGAAATCACCCCCAGAATAACTTTGAGCCCCTTTTTCACCCCCTTAGGAGATTAATTGCAATAAAATACAAAATGAATCTTCCGTCAATTCTGTAAAATAATGTGTATGCAAAATTTGAAGTAGATTGGACCATGAGATCACGTTGTCCCATACAAACTTTGCACCCCTTTTTGACCCCCTTAGGGGTAGAATTTCGAAAAATCCTTTCTTATCGGATCCCTACGACATATAAAGAACACACCCTCCCAGTTTCAGGTTTCTACCATCAGCGGTTTAGGCTGTGCGTTGATCCATCAGTCAGTCAGTCAATCAATAAATCAGTCGTTCAGGACAAAGCATTTTATTGGTATAGAAGATAGGTAACTAATACAAATTGCTGTTAAAAAAATTACTAAGCATCGGAAAAAATCTGTGTTACGCAACCATTTCGGAATTTGAGATGACCGTGTAATTAGCAATGAGAAAGACGAGATTCCTCGTGGTTATCACGTAATTTTCCTTTCAGGGATTTCTTAATTGGTTTAAGAATTTGAATGGACGTCATTTAAAATATTTTTGTAGAAAAAAAAATCGTGCACCTTTTTTATTAATAAAATAAAGGGCATTGAAAGTTAAATCAAACTACACGTTTTTTAAGTTTTAAGTTAAATCATCGGTCTTGAAGTTATAAGACTTATATTTTTTTAAAACCACTTAATCATAATATTTTAAAGTATGCGATACCTTAACCAGGCAGAGCCTTAAGCTGAATTATGAACATAAGCAACATTATTACACTTTAAAAAGGGTTCTTTGTCCCTGTAATTCTGTTATATCCGTTGGCATATTCACCTAAAGTTGCGTTCGCTTTTACTTTTGAAAAATGGTTATCATCGAGTCTGTTTGCAAAGACTTCATCTTCATCATTTTGCTATTTTATATTTATACAGGGTTTGACCTGTATTAGGAGCAAATAAATTAAATTTAGGCTCTTTAAGTGACGAGTAATCCATATTGAATGTTTAGATTTTTTTAAATTGAAAAATAAATGTATTGTTATTTTCTAACGAAATAAATCGAACCAGCAATGTATTTTAAACAAATGAGTCCAGTCATAGAACTTGACATTGTCATTTACAACAATGAGTTAGCGATTTTGATATACATTGACTAGATAATATAACTATATCTTTTAGTTAAAGCATTTTGGAGCACTATGACCAGGTCGAGGTAAATACAAATACTCTGTAGAATCAATTTTTTGCTCCTATTACAGGCCACACCCTGTATAAACTTACTGTTGCGGTGGGGATTTAATGGAAATGAAATATTTTATGTTTGATTTCTTATTAACTGTAGATCTGGCACATTGTTTTTAAGGTAAAATAACCGAATTCATCATATTAACCTGTTTTGTAAAATTTTATTATACGCGTCTTTTTTTGGCTCCAGGTAATACACCAACCGTCTGGTTTAGTGGTAAATGTGAAAGCTCCTTTATAATGTGGTTTATTTCACGGTCATCAACCTTTGAACTTAGCCGGAGATAGCGGTGGAACCTTATTTAACAATTTCATGTACTTTATTTTAATTTATTTTTGTAACGATCAGAATTCAATCAAATCAAAGGTCTCTGAGCTAAACCTTGGACTACCAGATAGACGGACAGAGGAACATGGCGAAGCTATAGGGGTTCCTTGTTGGACTACGGAACCCCTAAAATATATCAGAGAGATTGCAAATATTGACATTCTTGGAAACTTTCGCAACGCTAAAGCACAGAATATGTAAACTACCAACGTTATTCACGTTGACTTCGAACATGACATATTCCTAGAATTTATAACTATCAGTTTATCAACCCTGTTTTATGTGCTCTTTGATAAATAAACCTTAATTCAAAACATGCGTCTGCGAAGTTTTAAAGTCAATTTTCAAGTTGTAGCTCATGTGCGATAGCCGTATCGTACGTAATTCATTTACAAAACTGATTCTTTTATATTTTAAACAATTATTATGAAATGTACTGCCGTAAAGGAAATAATGACATTGCAAACAGTTAAGTATATGACGTTTTTATCATTTTATCAGAATGAGAAATGCCTTATCTTCTTACTTAAAAAAAAAAACAAAATCAATTCATAAATCGATTGTCTGATAAGCAAGTAAAGTTGCGTCTAAGTTTTTTTTAAATAAATGAAAGTCGTGTTAAAAAAACTAATTAAGTCGTGTCAGTAAAACCTCTTATAATTCAAAAACTTGACCAATTTTTATGATTATTACTTTGCAAAATTCGTATTAACTTCGAATAGTAGCAGAATAACTTATTAAATATTGACAAAATGAAATACAAATTTACTGGTAAGATGGTGCCGGGGGATACGAAGTGCGCTGGGTCCACTAGTTGAAATCAGTTATTATTTGTTTCATGGAACCATTATTCTTACTGAAAAAAGTAATAAAATATAATCTGATGGGTATTCGCAGCTTACAGGTGACAGGCGCTATCAAGTTCTTAACTTTATTACATAATTATAGTTGGCGCTATTAAAACTTGACAGTTCGTTTGAAATTCACGCGAACAATTAAGCCCGTCTCATGTATGAGTAGGATCTCATAGAATGTGGAGGTGTGTGGTCTGACTACGTTACGTTTATCAACTACGTGATAGTATAATTACTAAAATAGAAGAATAGGTTTTATTGTCAAACTGTATATTTCATTTGAATAACATATTTTTGATTGGATTTGAATGTCTTTGAGACATTCACAGTGACATAGTTTTGACCTAATATTTTTTATTTTTTCCCTTAGCCTGCTTAACAAAAAAAAAGTTATTTGAATGCCTAATCAACATTTTTAATTGTAGTTTGTTTACGATCATCATCATCATCATTATTATCAGCCAAATGATGTCCAGTGCTTTGGACAGTTAAATGAAACTAGCTTTTTTAGACTTTGAAGTAAAAAAAAATTAGGTATTTAATGAAATAGCTCAATTCCATTTGCCAAAACGTATCAGTTTCAAAACATCGATCCGAGTATTAAAATAGAAAAATACGTTTCTCTTTCAATCTTAATTTATTTACGACCCTTGTCAAATTATGTTTCTCATTTTTTGCTCGCCCTGACTTAGTTTAATTATCCTGAAAGATCAAATTATGTACCGGGAAGATGTATCAAATTTGTTTTTTTTTCTTTTATTTTACGAGAAAACGTATTTAAACTACTTAAGTGGGTTTATTTTCTTAAAATGAAAAACTAAAGTAGCTTCTTGACATAGGGTAAGTTTATTTTAATTAGTTGTTCGACTTGGAGTAGGTACATGTGTTTAAAATTCAGAAAAATTAGCATTAACCAACGAATAATTTAAATATGGAACGTAATTTCATATGAAATATTGGTCAAGTAAGGCTAATCAGAAATAAACACATTCTGAAACAGGCCTTTAGTAAAATTTAAACACTGGCTGGTTTAGAAATCTACGTATGCATCCTCCATGCCTCGTCATTTGCTTGACTGGCAGCAAACAAAAAAGAAAACAGACCGTACGTTGCAAAAAGCTTTTCAATTGTTTTTTTTTCAATATATAAAGTATACATACAATATAAAGAATCGCAACAAATAGAATATTAATATTCTAGCGGTCAAAAACATTGCGTAACATCGGTACGGAAGTTTGCGGATTATTTTATTCGATAGCACAATGGCATAATTAGTAAAAAAAATTTTTGGTTTAAATCAGTTTAACATGAATTGTTTGAATGTGTTACGAACAATTATTTTATACGCATAAATTAATATACTAATATTGTTTGTGTGTTTGTTACAGGTTTGGACGGTTGTAAGCTCGGTGGAAATTAGGAAAATCAAAAAGTGTCGATGTCCAAGTGTAAATAATTAATACAATTTGTTTAATGTTAGTTAGAAAATAAAACGAAATGTATATTGCCGGGTGTGTACAAAGGACATTGATTGCTTTCTTCCTGTTGGCTGTGACGTCACCGTCGGCTACGCAGAACACTATCATTTCAGGTAAAGCATTTTTTTTATCGTTTATTGTTATTGTCACATGCCTTTTGGGCCAAAATCAACACCAAGTGGACCCCCCCCCCCCCCTATATGATACTGATCTTTCTTTATAAAGAACACCTAAGTTATTAGAAAAGACGTGTAGTTTTATCAAGTAGCTTACTATTTTTCAGTTTAAATTTATTTTAAATCCAAAATAATTTAAAAAAAAAACTTCTCTGTGTTTTAAAATTCTTAATTAAATTAAACTTTTTGAATTATACTTAGATAAGTGATAACTTTTTATAATAAACAATTTTTATTCTTATTTTCTACATATTATGATCTTATGTTTTTGAGGCATAATTTTTTCGTACTATCTGGGACGGAAGACGGTGACTAATATAAGAGCGGTTACGCACTACATTTGGTGGTGAAGAACGCGTTCCCAATCTAAATAATTTGGTGTGGTGCGGCTTAAAAGGTATTTCGCCCATATCTTTTTTGTTTACGCCGTTAGTACATCAACGCATTCGCAAGCGGCAGCGATGCGGCTGAACGATACCGACAAAGATGCAACTATCATATCTAGCTATGTTAGAGCGAGATATATCATATGCCAATGTCACATGCTAATGCGGTTGTGGACCAACACGGCGTAAAAAAAGTTCTAAGACGGAAATTAATCCAATTTTAAAGGAAGGACATCGAATTTACTGCGGTACGCATTATTTTACCTTTACTGAATATTTTACATAGATTGGTTAAAATAGCACTTCCTTCAAGAAAGGAGACGAGAGGAAAAAATACCTACTTTACTTGAAATGTACGAGTTAAGTAAAGAGCATTCCCCAAGGATGACTTTGTTCTCAGGTTCGTATGCTCAGAGTAAATATTTTCCAAGGTAAAAGCATCGTCTATAGGTTTATTAACTCCACCTTTCACGATTTTGGTCGCTTTTATACCCCTGAGTTTGCTAGGTATGTACCTAACGCGCTGTAGAAAAGGTAAATATTAAACTATAGAATGGGAAAATATAAAACCTAATAGCTAGAAACACCAGGCTAATTCCTGTTTCAAGTCAAGTGTTCAAAGTCTTTTGCCGGAATGTAATTTGAAATATTTCTGCATATTACTTAACATCAATTATTTTCGATACATCCCCTCGAGTTCATTTGTGTTTGTCTTAAGATTGTTTTTTCCTATTTAGATGAATTACATAAAAAAGGTAACTAAACGTTTATTTTATCATAGATGTCCTTTCAACGTTTTTTCATCATGGTCCTTTCGTTAATCTTTATTAAGCACCTTCAATTCTCTAACAAATTAAAGGATACATGAATCAAGAATTCATTTTCCGATCTCTCCTTTATAAAACTTATTCTATTACGTCAGAGGATCGAATCTCGCCATCATTTTTCACAGGTCGTGTCTATTTTAGTAAGCGGCACCTAGTCATGTTTCTGACAAGTTGTAAACATCATTAATAACAGTTTTCCTATCCACTTTAATATGACACACTTGTTGAGTTAGATTCTCGTGTCAGCGTTTTTAGAATGTCAGTGGTGTGTATGTTTTTTGTCTTATATTGTGAGTTATTGGAGGTGCTCGTAGCGCAGTGGTGGCAGCGCTTTGGTAGTAATACCGAAGTTAAGCAATTTACGGCGTGGTCGGTGTTTTGATGGGTGACCAATCCGACCAAATAAGTGGCGTACATCACGAGCATCTCCGTGCTTCGGAAGGCACGTTAAGCAGTTGATCCCGGCTAATATCGATTGGTATTAGTCGTTAAGCCTAGTCAGAGGCCCTATAGGCGGCTTGATAAAATCTGACAGCAAGGTTGGTCGCTTGCTTTGCAAACACCCCTCCGCCAATCCGCACTGAGCCTGCGTGGTGGAGTATGGCTCATAATACTACCTCACATTGGAGGTAAGGCCTTTGCCCAGCAGTGGGATGCGTACAGGCTAACTTAACTAATTGTGAGTTATTGTATGAAGACTTAGGATCATAAAGCGTGGTTAAAAATATCTACTTATTATTTTGTCTATCTTTTTGCCCAATATCTTTTTATTGTTTTTTAATCGGTTTACTAACAACATTGACTCAAGATGAAAAGAGCTAGGTCGTTGTTTACCAACAAGAAATCGCGGCCGGGTTCAGTTGATAACTGATTATTTCTTCTGTTCTCTTTTATAAATAGGTAATAAACGTGGCGAGAATTGGAAACTCAAATCTTTTCCAAAACATTTTATGTCGCAAAACCACGAGACGAAACGTCTGCTAAAATACACAAATACGTTTAACCTCAAACTAGTAACAGCGTTATGTGCCATGTACAGCAGAATTTTGTTAGGAGCGTGTTAAGTAAAAGACTGACTTTTGCTCGCGGTTTCTCGTTACACTTTGTATTCTTTACCTTCTTGTAAATTAGGTACCTATTAAGTGATTATTGTGCAGATAAATGTCACAAGCAAAGCAACTGATGGTTTTCTAAAGTAATTTAGATTTTTTCAGGGCACAAACAATCAGTTTCGTAATGCCTCTCTAGGCTAGCGGATGGTTTCGTCAATTCGTTTCAATACTTAGCTTGACGCCCTCTACGAGTATTCCGCTATATTTCCCTTATTACATTAAACAAAGCGTCAGTTTCAAAGCAATACAACCTTTCAAATTATGACTTACTTTTTAAATTGGTCGACATACCTCAGAGTAAGTTTTTTGGGATTAAGGTGTATTTTTTCAGCGGGTTGAGTTATTCAGCTGAGTTTTCAGACAAGTCAGTCAGAGTGTCCTTTCATATACATAATAAGATTCTGCCACGCTGTCCGTCTGTCCAAAATTTTACTAAATGTAAATTATCATTCGGTATTCAGTGCATGCCCATCCCTCCTCGACGTAACGGTCACATTCCCATAATGCATGAATACTGTCGCGAGATATTAACATACTTAATAACGTCTAAGCCTCTTTTGTTAGATCTGTTTTGTTTGAAGAAGGACCGCGGGTCGGAGATTCGAGAAAAGCCTTATTTAATCGGAGATTTGGAGCCGTTTAGAATTTCTCAGTGCGGAATTTCAGTGTTCGTTTTTCTTCAGCTTTTAGTGTGCTGTGCTTGCTAACAGGCGTCAGTAGCAAGTTTTTTTGTTTAGGAATTATAACTTTTTGTTGCATATTTGCTAGTAAAATGCCAGTCGTCTTGCCAATGTTTGTAGCAAAAACGAAATAAGAACTCAATAACATTTTTAATTTCGCTCAAAGCTACAAAAAACTTGGTACAAATAATGCAAATAAACCTGAAGATCAAATACACGAAAATAAAAAGGATACTTTTCGGGAAACTCATTTCAAAGTAATACTATATTTATTATTATCAATACCTTGCCAGAGATACATCATAAGATCCGTCGTTCAAAGTAAAAGTCGACTTCAAACAAGTATGAAAAGCAAAATTACACACATAAAAATACGGAGACCCAAGCTCTTTTAAAAGTCACAATACTTATGTCAATAATAAGTCTCTTGACGAAGGAGTTTTCAAATCTGAGTAAAGTTATGTAACATTTCTGGTCATCTTTTGTAACTCCTCAAGAAACTTTAAGATTCCTAAGAAATACCCTCCGTTGTAAAACTTGTAGGGCGGATCCGAATAAATCTCACAGAGACAGATAAGAGGGCACGGACGTGCTTAATGCACAAATAAAAGGGAATAGAAATAATGAGAGTACAATAAATTGCAGGGGCGATTAAAAAATCTTTGCTGAATCGTACAGCCATTAGGATTAAGATCTTTCGTTTAAAAAAAAGTAAGAGACGGACTCGAGTCGTGGTAAGTGCTTTTTCTTCGCGGATACATTAGGCTACTTTTTAGGGTTCCGAACCGAAAGTGTAAAAACGAGACCCTTTACTAAGACTATGCTCTCTGTCTGTCACCAGGCTGTATCTCAAGAACCGCGATAGCTATATAGAGTTTATTATTTTACAAATTATGAATTATAATTATTATAGATAATAATTAAAAACAAAATAAAATAAATATTTGTTAGGATCCCGTACAAAAAACGCATTTTTTTCCATATTTGCCTACCTAGTCAATTGTACGAAACCCTTTGAGCGCGAGTCTGACTCGCACTTAGCCGGTTTAAAAAAAAGAGTACTTACCTTGCACAAAAAAAAATCCGCCAATATATTATGTATATCGTATAATCTAATATGTGATCGCGTTAACATTGTAAGCGACATATTTGAGTATAGCATCAAAGGGACAAAAAGCACATAGCACATTAAAACCAGCGTAAAACTACGAAAATACACATTTAACGAGCGTAACGTATATGTAATAACTAGCCGTGGTTGGCAATTAAAGCGCAATTTGAATAAAATAAGTATGACTTACTACCGAACGTACAATTAGCTGAAGAACCAATGGCAGGAATTAAGTGATTAGGTAACAAAGTACTTGGTTGTGCCGTTTCGTAAAAATGAACCGTACGGAAATTGCTTCGGTGTTTGAAATTTCTTTGTAATGCAGTAGATTTCAGTTTGATATGGCCGTGGAAATAAAGGCTGCAGTCGTTAGGCCCTGTATGGTCTGTTTACTGGAAATTAGGGCCTAAGTGGGCCGTTGATTTCAATTTTATTTTTTTTAAACTTAAAGAAATTGATGTAAAACGTAATGTGAATTGAGATTTTTAATGTCATCCCAAATGACATAATTTGATTGCACAGTTAGTTAGAATCATTGATATATTATAATAAAAATTTTGATTGTGTACATTTTGACCACCTCTGTTTTGACGTTTAAAGAATTTTGGTGGGCTGACTTTTTTTACATTCATTATGAAGTATTATTTGTAACACATTTAATTGCAATTTATAATAGTTTTGATGTATTATAATGATAGCATTACATAAATATTTACTTTTAAAAATTATTTACTTATTTATTATTAAAATTCTTTTTATGTAAAAATACCTAATAAGACTTTAAAGACCACCTATTATATTATGTACAGCCGTGTTTTAGGCACATAACATTTTATTTCATTCCATTTTATCTCAAATAGGTAAATATTTTTTTTCTATTACATCTGAAATCAGTATAAACAGATATGTTGCAGGACTTTATGGTCTTTAAAGTTTTCCTTTATGCAATCATTTTCAATTTTTTTTACTATTGTGCTTTCTCATAATACTACCTTCGCCTGTGGGTAGCTAATGTTAAGAAGCGGAAAGTAAAAGATATTTTTAAATGGAGAATATCTTTAAGTCTGCCATTTTTTAAACAATGTCACCATTAAAACTAAAATCAGAAAAACAGAAAGACATATTTTTTTTCTAAGTAAGCTTTGTAAAATGAAAAAAAAATACAGAGCTATTTAGGAGAATTTTTTATTTCAAAAGAACATTAATTTGAGGCCATCACCAGCTCGAATTATACATAAACCCGGTTTTAGCTTTAAATTAACGGGAACGACAGAAAAACTGGTCGTTGACAGAAATAGCCTCTTACCCCTAGTCTAGAGTAAATCCCTGAGAGATAGGACAGTCAGCCATGGCTTTACGTAAGTTATAGACACAGCGCACTGAGCCGAGTAGTTGACATAGTAATAAAGGCCCCCGTACCTTCGTATATCAAACTGTACCTCAAAAGTGATGCTTCTTTCATCGATAAAATTTACTACAATTACTACAAAAGTTTAAATAAGATATCCAGAAATCCGCACGAGTGGGATATGAACCCACGACCTCTCGCGAACCAGGCCAATGCTCTTACCGACCGAACCACCGTGCAGTTCTTCCTTTTGCGTTAGATTTCTGGTTTCTTGTAACGCGTGATGCATTTATGAGATTAAAAATATTACAGTGTTAAAAAATATTAAAACCATTACATTTATAATATCGTGATAACTCACAAAGTTGACTCATTTCATGATCAACACACGAGCAACAAAAATGTAAGGGATGAACAAAGATAAGGAATGAAAACAGAGAAGCCGATTGTTTTCAATTCGAATTAATTTTTACGTAGATAAAGCAGGTCATTATTAATTGAAAAGAAGAAAAAAATAAGAGACAAGGAGTAGGGGCTGCTGTTGAAAAAATGTAGTCTTCAGTTTAATAAACGAAGTAGGCTGCTTCGTTTTTGTATTGCTTTTTTATATTGGGAAGTGAATAAGTGGGTCTATATGCAGAAATATGATTTTTATGACTTTTATGGCTAAAATATCTGAGTTCGAATATCCGAATATTTTAAGTCAAGAAATCAAATACAAAATACTTAAGCAACAAAATCTACTTTCAAAAGTATAAGACTAATCTGTTTTACCGTCGCATGTCATATCTATTTTACCGTCGCCTTAGCAAACATACGCTTTCATAAGTCTCGCTAGTAAAATATTTCAAAATGTGGTAAAAAGCAATCGTACAACTGTGAAATTATACACTCGACTGGACTAAATAGTGTTTATTGAAATTGTGTTTTTTTTTTATTGTATAAATGTGTTAAAGTGAATTTATCTCAACATTTCTCCTACTAACTGTGAGTACTTTCTGGTGTGGTGGTAAAAATTTTTGAAAAACATTTGTGAACTGACCGCATCAAAATCATATTTGGCCGTTTATCTGAAGCATATCGCTAATTTCGCTGTACACGGTAGCGCGATTGTGGACGATTGGTTTTTGCTTCGCTTCGCACGTGGGGAGTCCGCAGTTCGAACCTCGACTGGATTTTTTCTTTTTGTTATTTTTTAATTGTTTTTTGGACTTTTTAAATATGACACAATGCAATGCCTGCAGAAAAGTTGTGGAGCCAAACAATTTTCTTCAGTGTCGAAAATGCAAAAACAAATATCATTATATGTGCCTTAACATTCAACCGTCACAGTTTACAACGTTCTCAAAAGAGTTCTTACTGTCATGGATTTGTCCTGCATGCAATAACGTTACACGAAGAAATAAGCCCAATATTAATACCCCAGTAAAATCTACACAGTTGCCGAACCAGAGCGATATGTCATGTGAAGACATAGACCCCAGCGGGGCATCGACATCGTCTGTACAGCACAGGAATGTTGCAAGTGAAGTCTTGTCATTGGAGAGTATTAGCCGGCTACTTGACTCTAAGCTCGATTCCAGGTTCCAAGCTTTTGACTCTAAGCTCGAATCTACGTTCCAAGCTTTTGCTCAAAGCTTTCGTGCTACACTGGGGCAAGATATGGTAAATATCGTTCATAAAGAGATGATGCTTGTTATACAGGGAGTTAAAGATGAATTTACAGCAACCACTGATTTTATATGTGACGAGCAGCGCAACTTTAAGGCAGAGTTGGAAGCTAAAGATAAGGCCATTAAGAAACTTGAGAGCGAATCTCTACAATTACAGGCTTCGATTAACCAAATGGGCGATAAATTAGCGGCCATTGAAAAAACCTCACGTGCTTGCAACATAGAGTTGCAAGCTGTCCCAGAGGCTAAAAATGAGAATGTGGTGGCTCTATTTAAGAAACTCTGCAGCGTTATTAACGTACCCATCGAGAATTCCGCCATACGTTGCTGTCATCGCGTCGCAAGGATGGATCGTACTTCTAGTCAGCCTCGCAACATCTTGGTATCATTGTCGTCTACCTACCAACGAGACGAAATCTTGTCGGCGACATACCGCTTCAACAAACTTAATAAAAACAACCTTCTTGGCTCTACTCATTTGGGAATCGTCGGCGAACATCGGAGAATCTTCGTTGCTGAACATTTGTCTCCATCAATGAAACTCTTATATGCAGAGAGCAGAAAATTCGCGAAGGAATTTAATTACAAGTTTGTTTGGGTTCGGTATGGCAAGATTTTTGTACGACGTGATGAAACGAGTAGCCCATTTCAAATAAAAACGAACGAATCTCTTAAAAAATTAAAAAATGTGTCATCTTGATATTGCATTTTTTGTAACTGGTTTTATTTGTAATTAGTTGTGTATTTATTTTTCTATAATGAAATTAAAAGTATTTTATCAAAATGTTAATGGGATGCGTTCCAAAACTAACGAGGTTTATATAAACATATTAAACAACAATTACGATGTAGTCTGCTTAACAGAAACTAATCTCAACAGCTCTGTGTTCGATTCTGAATGTATGGACGACCGATATAATATTTTTCGTAGAGATCGAGCTACGTCATGCATTGAGAAAATTGATGGTGGCGGTGTACTTATAGGTATTAAGAAAGAATTTAATGTTACTCGTCGTAATACATGGGATAGCCCAGTCGAAGATCTATGGCTTAGTATCAGTACTATGAACGGTTGTAAACTTGTTCGCTCCTTCCATTTATGTGTTTGCTATCTTCCGCCGGACATATCGACTGACAATTTGAATAGTTTTTATGACTCTTGTATTGAAACTATGATGGTGAGGGCTGCGTCTGATGATGGGTTTCTTTTGATAGGCGATTTCAACACGCCCAATGTAACATGGTCTTCTTTTTGCAACGATTCGCCGTCCCTGTCACCCGTTACAGATTCACCGGATGTAAAATCGAACTGCTTGCTGGAATTTATCACTATATGCAACTTAAAACAATACAATGGAATTTGTAATCAAAGTGATCGTAATCTGGATCTGGTGTTGTCTTCTTTTGACTGTACTGTCAGTGTGACTGATTCTATCTGTCTTGAGGATCGTCATCATCCGCCATTATCAGTTGATTTTATCCTTCCTGTGCCATTTAAACGCCTCGAACGTAAACGTGCTCCGCATGTGAATTACAAAAAATGTAATTTTCAGGACTTGAGTAGAGACATTGAGCGGACTGACTGGCATCTGTTGCTTTCTAGTGATGATATTGACTGTGATGTTGACTGCTTTTATGGTAGGCTGAAGGAGTTGGCAATAAAACATACTCCGGTGACTAGGACTAATTCATCATCATTCCCTCCTTGGTTCAGTAATGGCTTGAAACTCTGCTTAAAAGAAAAAAAAAAAGTTTCACAAATTATATAAGAAGTATAAAAATCCGCGTGACTATGATACATTTTCTATGTTGCGTGCTCGGAGCAAAAAGCTCATTGATACTTGTTATGGAACTTATTTGCGAACGGTGGAGGGGTCACTTAAGGATAATATTAAGTATTTCTGGAGTTTTGTACAGAACAAAAAAAATTCGTCTAATGGCATTCCTAATACAATGAAATTTGGAAATCATAATACATCAGATAGGAAGGAAATATGTAACCTGTTTGCAAACTATTTCAGCTCTGTTTATGAGGACTCTTCGGCCGCCTTACCTAGTCTTCATGAGTCATTCCCTGGTTTTACACACGATCGTCAAATTGGTTCCATCAATCTGTCTGTTGAGGATATCGAATCTAAGCTTAAGAATCTTGATGTGAATAAGGGTACTGGTCCAGATGGCATACCTCCTCTGCTATTAAGGCGTTGCGCTGACACTGTATGTGTGCCCTTACAGATTTTGTATAATAAATCCTTATCGGCAGGGGTGTTTCCCTCTCAATGGAAATTAGCTCATATTGTCCCGGTTTTTAAGTCTGGTGATAGATCTCTATGTAAAGACTATCGACCAATCAGTATTTTATCTTGCTGTGCAAAGCTATTTGAGAAGTGTGTCTATGATGCTCTTTACTTTCACTTCAAACCTTTCATATCACCATGTCAGCACGGATTTGTAAGAAACAAGTCTACTACCAGTAATCTTCTTGAATATAAAAATTATTTGTGTGGTGCTTTTGCCAGAAGGGGGCAGGTGGACTCGATTTATACCGACTTCTCAAAAGCATTTGATAGAGTGAACCACTTGCTTCTCTGCCAGAAGCTTGAAGCGTATGGAATCCATGGGGACTTGCTGCGATGGGTCAAATCCTACTTACGTAAAAGGAGTCAATTAGTGGCACTGAAAGGGGATCTTTCCTCAGCTTTTACTGTTCCCTCCGGTGTCCCGCAGGGATCTCATCTTGGACCTCTATTCTTCATTATTTTTATTAACGACCTTGTAAGTCAGCTCTCATGCCCATGTCTGTTATACGCTGACGATCTCAAGATTTTTAACTCCATTACTAGCCTAAATGATGCTGTGCAGCTTCAAAGGGACCTGGACCTAGTTCTCGAGTGGTGTCAGTCGAATGGCATGACACTAAATATTAACAAATGCTTCGTCATTACATTCACTGGCAAGTCTAATGCCATTAATTTTAATTATTCTATAGGTGATCATACCCTCGTTCGCAGGACTGAGGCCAGAGATCTGGGGATAATTTTTGATACTGGGCTATCTTTTCGGCAACACTATGAGTATATTGTTAAGAGAGCGTCGTATATGTTAGGATTCATATATAGGATATCTAAGCCATTCAAAAATGTATCGTCCTATCTTACTCTTTATCATGCTTTAGTGCGTAGCTTGCTTGAATACAACTCGGTGATATGGTCGCCATTCTATAAAGTTCATATGAATAAGATCGAGAGAATTCAGCAGAGATTTTTACGTATGCTAAGCTTCAGAATGCATCTCCATCGCAATTTAAATTGTTATGAGGATAGACTTGAGAGATTTCGAATGACGTCACTGTCCACTCGAAGGAAACAGATTGAACAAATGATTTTATATAGTATTATCCACTCTCAAATTGATTCTCCTAGTATATTATCTCTGTTAAATTTTAACACCTATTGTCGAGTCCGTAGGCCCAAATTGTTCACTCTGAATGTATATGTCAATAACACCTCATATTTTAACCCTATCACTAGAATGTGCCGTCAACACAACGAGCTGGTTGATGGTTTTCCAAATATAGATATTTTTAATAGCAGTCGTTATAAATTTAAGAAAGATATTGCCAGGGTTATAGCCTAGAGATAGTGCATTAAGAATTATATTGAATTATATTGTTGTTTTGTGTTATATATACATTTTTTACTGTTCGGATTGGATTGTGCTCAAACAGTTGTATTTTTAATTTTTAGTCTTTTTTTTTAGTTTACCTTTTTGTACCGTGACATATTTAGTTATTTGGTCTTGTTTGCTAAAAAATATTTATAACAGTATGTACACACTAAGGGTTGTAAACTAGTAATTTAGTATGTTCACCATTTTGTTTTTAAATATTGTTTGTAACCTGTTTTGTACATCCTTTCAATAAAATAAAAATAAAAATAAAAATAAATCTGAATTTGATATCCAAAATATTTATTTGTAACCAACTATCGATAAAAGTGACATCAACATTTAGCTGTTCATCACTATTAAGGCTATAAGACATAATGGTCGTACCTCTATCTTCTTAAATTAAGAGTTAGTATCCAGCTCAACAAAAGTGGGAGCGTCCTATTCTTCTTATTATTAAATACGACCCGCATTTTTCCTTATAAACGAGACCCTCTGTCAATGATAAATATTCTTATGTGGTCACTTGAATGGTTTTATAGTCCGTTTCAATTTAAAAATCAAGTAGTTTTAATTTGTGACTCAAGAAATATACAAGTATTTCAAACTTTAAATTGAATATTATTTGGATACACAGAGTATAAATATTATAGCAAGTGTATAAGGAAAACGGATTTTGATTTGTGTGAAAACTCCAACTAATTCAGATTTATGAAAAGGCAAAGACGCTCTCAAATATTTCGAAACACAGGTAACATATTAAAATACATTTCTGGTTCCTTTATTTGCTTTCCATTTTAACAAATTCATCTTATTTTGCTTATAAGCAACAGAAATACTTCCAGAATGTTTTCAACTTTAAACATAACAGTGACGTCGTAGCTTTAAGAGCCTTTACATACTGCGACTTTTAGCAGCGATGCAAACGCGTTGCAGTCGCGATGCGCATCAATGCAATCGCAAAATGTCAACGTTTACACACTGCGCTACTTTTAGCATCGATGCAAACGCGATGCTGCATCGACGTCAAAATCTGTTCATTGCGTGAGTCGCGAATTCGCGATGCGCATCGCGTATCCAAAACGCGCGTTAGTATCGATGCTAAAATTCGCAGTGCGTAAAGGGTCTTACACCGCACTTTGATGTATTGGCAAAATGACGTCACGATTTTCTAACCAGATAAACTTATGCATTGCGGAAGCGCTGTGCTTGATTGTACAGTCAGCGCCCATTACATAAATCCAGTCCAATAATGTTACAATTGCATTGAGCTCTCTCCGCTCGACATAGCGCTGAATTGACGCACGACAGGCAGTACGGCCAATTTATTGGACTAACTGAATCGAATGGAGGACAAACTTCACATCGACTTGGTTCAAACTCGTTACTTATACCGCCAACTTGGTTTTAGGGTCCGTTCACACTAGAACCATGGAAGCTTGAGCTTATTTTATGGAGTCCTTTAAATTACGGTTTCATGAAACTTAATGTAAATATTAAATGTTAGAAATTGTTATTTGTTCTTTAAATATCTTAAAAGCATTTTACATTTGCTGCAATATTATAGTTATGTATAATAAACGATTTCAGGTTTCTTAATATTCATATAAAAGAATACCATTTATTTACTATTAATGAAATGTAGAGTTTTAATATATAAATAGTTTTAATATTAAATATGTAAGATCTTAAGTTGGATTTCTTTTTTTTTGTGTTTCAATGTTTCAATTTGAACTGAAATGTTTTAATGTTCAATAAAAACTTTAGATGCAAGTAAAAAACATTTTATCTAGGAATTTTTTCGACAGCAGTTTTTTTTGGAATAACGTTTATTTTCACCAGTCGACTCTGCCATAGTGTGGTTATGTCCTTTAGCCCGATAAACTTGTACGTTCAGGTTTTGCTCCCACTATTATGGTAGATGCAGCTTCAATAACGAGACGCCACAAAGATGGAGGAGCTATCTATTTGTTGAGATTTTAGCGAGCTATAAAGGCTATAAAAGGCGAAAGGCTATTTCAGATCCCCAGATTTTTATATTTTGCTGCAACACTGTCGAGACACGCGATGTTTTTGCGGTGAGGTTATGTCATTGACCTTTGCATCGTTTTAAATATAATGTCATTCTATTGTACTTACATTTAATTGTCCTGGGGGTTGAATCACTAGAAAAAAGTAGTCTTCTAAATTGCACTTGTAAAAAGCAACCGTGTCAGCCAAGGAATCAAACCCTGTGTCTTAAGCTATTCGGGCGCATGTTTATAGAACTCCGCCACTTTGAAAAAAAAAAAATAAAAATATGGAGTGTTTTATTTGTATTGTAACTATAGGCAGAATTTTTCACTCAAAACTACAAGCATAATATTGTATGTTTTCAAATCACAAAAATAATATTGCAATCCATTTCTTTTAACACACAGAAACGAAGACAGATAGGAGAAAATCGCAACATTATTAGTTTAGTTTTTTCCGAACACTTCAAGCGTCTCAGTGAACTCATTAGTGCTTTCGTTAGCAAAGAGCTGTTGAGCGAAACTGTTTGACCAATACCAACCTTATTTTATAACTGATAAGGGTCAATAAAAACAGCTTTTGCGGTCGACTGTACATTCGTTTGGTTCCGTCACTTGATAGATATCAGACGAGATGCTTATAAAATTGGTATTTGATTTAGTAATAACATTTAATGAGTTTGCATCAAGATTTTCCTTGTTTTTGTTCATTAATATGGTACTTTCATTTTAACACTTACCTATGTGAATTCGTTTAATGAATTTAAACAACAATGTTGAAATGAAAACTTTATTTTTTGCACTCATATCTCATTATTGACTCCATCCGCTCCTTTGTAGATAAACCTAGGTACATAAATTATTATCTGAGGACTACTTAAAATTATAGCTTCACCTATTATAACAATCATATATTTATGGCAGGAGAGCATAGTCAAATAAATACATACCTATATAAATTTGTATCGTTAAAACATTTCGAAATTACCATTACACCTACTGTTTAGTGAAGTGTCAAAGAAAAGTTATAAAATCAAAAGGTTAATATTTTGTGTGTCTGTCTTTACGAGTATTATGTGGTTGACACGAGTTAACAAATGTAAACAAAACGTCCATACACCGTGTAGGACCCGTATCGGTGAACGGATTACAAAGCATAAAACCGGGCGCCAACAGAATTGTTACGACCAGTGGTTAACAACTTTTTGAACTCAATACCGATTTATGATATGATTTCATTATTTCTAAAATGTAGATATTCCGATAAAATTTGTTATTTTGAGAAAGAAAACACACAGGCACATTTCGTTTTGGTGGTTTAAAAATGAATATGGATATGAAGTAAATTAACATAAAAAAGCACCACATCAAAAGATTATTGAATTTTATATAGATACCTATCCGTTTGAATCGGATTTTATTTCTTTTTTGCGTCTACCACCCGAGTATAAATACTTTGAATTATAAAATTTGTTACATAAATATTTAAAAGCTTATAGATACATTTCAATGCCACTAAACATTTTTTTGTTTCGTTAGAGCAAATACCAAAAGTTGAGTACCCCTGCCTAATAAACCACGCATAAATATTACATCTGTTGGCGACAGTCAATTGTGAGTTGACCTTCCCGCATGAACTTAAGCTAATCAAAGTTTCATTTATCAAGGGCAAGGAAAATTTACTGGTCTCGTTCTATGGATACTGAGCTTTTATGAAGGGTCAAATCATTTATAGCGTAGTATTTTTTATTTTTTTTATTTATTTATTAAAGAAACATACAGCTTTTATATTACTGTTGAATAGATTCTTAATGTTGATAGTACATTAGCCAAAGCAGTTTCCAATGATGGTAATTTACATAGCGAAGATTTAGTACAAAAGTTTTATTACATGTTTTGAGTTAAAATTTACTACTATTATTAGTTGTTTATGCCTGACAGAATCTTTGGACTATGTTTTGGTACTCTATTTGGCCAGGAATCATAATAAAAAGAGTTGAATTAAAAGACATAATACAATATACCTTGAATAAAGGAGGAAAAGCAATGCAACGTATAGGCCGTTGCCCAAGGTAACGGCATATACGTCGTATAAGTATTTTCTTACTTATTATAAACTTTGGTATTTTCACACGGCTGTTTTTTTGTCAACAGTTTACCTCGCTTGTACTTATTGATAAAGCGGCGCGATATATTATGTATATTCCAATCTTTACACAGCGTTACCATGGTAACTGTATTTGTACATACTGTCATTTCAGAAGTGGAACTGGTCCAGTTTAATGACAAAACTATATGAGTAAAAAACAGGCAAAGGTATTTACGGGCGCCTGGAAACGGGATATACGTGTGAATATTAGCATTAAAACGCGTATGCTGCTAAGCGGAACCCTGAAGAAAACAGTACCTGCAAAATACGGGATGTATATGTGGGAAACGGCCCTATGGATAATTTGTGATTTGTTTCTGCTGTCTGTATCTCTCAATTTGTGGATGGTATTCATTAGTTTTAAATAAGCTATATTTTTGTACTCTTGATACTTTTCATTTCTGTCCGTTGAAGGTATTTACGGAGCTTTTTCTCCTTCCTTTAATGTTTATTTGACTAAATGTTTTATATTTTCTACAAAAAGGGCAATCCGCATAAATCGACTTTGAAGTCGTATCTGACAAAAACACCCTCATTGGGATTGGAAAAACAAAACAAAGAAACTTTGACATATTTATCACAGAACCAGGGTCTCGATTCTTGCGTCAATCAATTTTTTTCGTGTGGTAATTTGACAGTTTGACAATAAACTACCGCATGAACGAAGTCGAAATGAAGAGAAACCGTGACCCCGTTAAAGCAAAAATAGTATTTTCGATAACTGATTTCGCGAACTGCATGAGAATTGGCACCCAGATGATTACCATTAAAGAAAAATAAGGCTAAAACTTACCAATTCAAGAAGGAGTTTTGTTTTGAGAAAAAAATGAAAGAAATAACCGCTTTTTTAATTAAAACCGAAGGCTTCAACGTTCGCGTAGAAGCGGAACGCACTTAATTGTTTTTTTTTCTCCTGTTGATAATCACAGTGCTCGAGGCAAAGAAAGCTTGAAGGATTTCCTCATTAATTTAAAAGCGAGTTTTGTTGCTAAAATGGCTGGGAGGGAATTCTTTGAAATGTCACTTGAATTAGAGAAAGGGTGTTGATCGGACAAACGGAGCGATTCTTAGGTCATTATCGTGGTTTACATTTTATAAAATGCAATTCGTTTAAGTTACGACTTCGAACCTCGTTTTTGAAAAGATTATACAACGTTTAGGGGAGGCTTAAGGGTGTGCTTAAGACTTTAAAGAAAACGACTGGGAATATTTCCTACAGAGTTTTGAATGGTAAGACTTCTACACGAAGACTGAATACAAAATCATCTGCTCGCTTTTCAACGTTTTTTTTTTACGATTTGCAACTATTTTAACGACTTAATCGATCTAGTTGATCTATTAGGCTGTTGTATGATTTTATGTTTTTCCACGGATTTCTTGAAAACGAAAAGTCGTAGCAAGATGATTATTTTTTTTATTTCAATCGGGTATATTCCAACTCAGAGTTGAAAAAAAAAACAACAAACTCTAAAAACCTATATGCATACAAAAAACTTAAAATAATGCATTCGTTATTTATTTAGAAAAAACAATTTTATTTCTCCTAATAGAAGATGAATACGTTAATTTAAGCTTGTTATTTAGTGATTAAGAATTTTCATAATTTTTTAAGAATTTATTTCAATACAATGTACTTTTTGTTAAAGTAATGAAACACATCCTAAATTAAATTTCAGTTATCGTTGAAGCTTGTAACTTACTACACTAAAATATATGCATAAAATTATCACGTTAAAACTTTTTATCGGGTTATTCCTGATACACGAAGAGGAGTTGAAAGGATATTAATGTCGCGAGAGTCTCGTACGTGACACGTAGCTCACACTCACACGCTTCGTTCGCTCGTCAAAGACGCCCATCTCTCGGCCAATTTATTCCGAAACTTTTCAAGGTGACTGTACTTTGGCGTAAAATGAAGGTACTTTTGAAAGGTCGATAAACTTACACCCTAGCTATCATACAATTTTTATTTAAATAGTTTTTTTTACATGACATAAGCAAATACTTATAAGGGGTTTATGCATGATTGATGTATATCATGCCACACAAATGTTAAAAACAATTGTAAGTAAACGATCGGGAATGAATTTAGTGGAATCCATTTTTAGCTGGCATCAACATACTCGTGTAAACGATGTTGCATGTACTTACTTACTTGAGAAAGTAAGAAAATTTTCAAGTTCCGTTAAACAAATGTTCCGGCTTATTGTAAGTGGTCTTCAACTAACAAAAAATACGATGGAACATACAAATAATTTAAATGGACTCCAAAAAGTCGTTTAGGATGTTCTGAAGACCATTTGTACGGCTTTTACGAAGCGACAATTAAATGAAATTTTGAGATGAATTGAGATACGATGTGATAAGGTTTCATTCAACCACCCTTAACAATGCTGTACGTATATTTGTGACGTAAAATATTGAATTACATTTGCTGGTACGAAATATCCATACATAAGTTTATGGCTTCTGAAATTGAAGCTTTGTGTAAGGAACTAATTGAATGTATCGTATAAACGATATTTGAGACATATTTATCCAGCGGGTTGGGGACCGAACACGTGGCCTTGTGCCTTCAACACGGCCCAGCGCTACAAGTATATCTCATCGAGTCCTCATTCCTAAAGATGTGCTCAAAGAACTTCAGTACCCCAATCACGAACATTTGACGTATTCGTCACGTAATCATAGCATACGTCATTCGGCTGCACTAAACTCTCTCGTGTCATGTAGTAAGCTCGAAACCATTACCGCAGACGATGTCATATTAACGTAAATATGGCACGCCCAGAAACAAATTAAACGATCTATTTAATTAAAATTATTAAAATATATTATGTTATTCGAGTGTCAAATTTTTAGTTTGTTTTACGTCCGACAAAAGCGCTTTCAAATTCTCATACAAATGATTACGTTACTATACAAATACTTTGATGCAATTATTCGTGATTGAGATACAGTATTCGCAACTCTACAATTGACGATAGCCTGTCATTTACATGAAACTCTTTGAAGCTGGAGTTATTTGTTTGGAACGCCATCCTTCAGGTATCCTTTAAAGTAAGCATGTTGAATACGTCAAGAACCCAACACTTCACACACATGTAACTTTTCAGAACCCTAATTAAAGTAACGGATATCCATGTTTTCTGATAAGAAGGAAATACTTGAAAAGGTTCGTTTGCCTACTGGCCCAAAAAGGTTCTTTAACCCTGATTATGGGCCCCTCAATAGGATATCCAGTTTGTTTATCTCTTTACATAAATCTGGGTCCGTTTGGTTTGTGCGGGCCGTATTCGCACACCAATCCCAAAGATAAGGGCCACTTTCGTCAGTTTAAAGACAAAAAGGAAAACATGTAAGTTTTCCGATAAGCCCCTTACGCCCATTTTATTCATAGGTATCCAAATCTGGGCAACGTTAAAAGATTACGGGAGAGCTTCTGTGTTTTCGAATAAGTAGTTTTTTTGGCGATGATTCGACGACAGGGCTATCACTTTTTGGTTTATAAATATACCATTTTGGTGATAGTTTAAATGGGATGAAAATTGCTGATCAAGTTCCAATGATTTTATTTAATTATCATCATCATCATTATCAGCCTACGGACGTCCACTGCTGAACATAGGCTTTCCCCACAGTTTTGCACATCGACCGATCACAAGCGGTCTGCATCCAGTATGATCCTTCGATCTTTACAAGATCGTCTGTCCATCTTGTCGGTGTACGTCCTACGCTGCGCTTTTGGTCGAAGGGTCTCCAATCTAGAACTTTTGTTTTGTGTAATATGGTTTATATACTTTCAATGATGTATTCGTGGAACATTTTAAGACAACTGTTTAATTTTTCGGAATTAGTTCGTAATATTGAGTCATATTACACGAGCTTTATTTTTTTATAGAAATTTAGTTTTAGACTTGAATTTTCTTCAAATATAATATTATAAATCTCAAGAATGTAATTATGATCGCAAATTAATTTTCTTTATTACAAGATTTGTTATGCTGTAAATAAATTAACGAAGAATAATTCAGGTTAACTGTGTAATATCTTTATTTTTTGTGATTACATCATTAGCTGTTAAGACACACGCAAGAGTTGGTTTAAACAAACAGAACAAAATTTAAATATGATTTCATACCCTCTAAATAATAGAAGCAAATAATGATATAAGCATTTCCTTTATTCACTTACACACTCCAATAGGCCCACTTCTGTTTTGAATACAAAATAGCTTCTATTAGAGAGGATAATGCTCCAAGCCTGTTTAGGAGCGAAAAATCTATTACATAAATCAACGCCATACAAGTTTTCGGATTGCGAGCCTTACGTAACGTATGCTGGCAACCCTAGCTGCGTATCGGACGGGGCAAAAGATTTATATTCCCGTAATGCCTGGTAGACAATGCGCTTACTATATTTTTGCGTTCATTTCAACACGTTTTATTTCGTGTAATATATCTAGGGCGAGCTTGTTGTGATGAACGTTTAGTGCTTTTACACGCAGTTCATCTTTCATGCGCTTTTTGCGATCATAGAACAAAAATGGGAATGGATTCAGTTATGATGAAGTGTCGTAAATTTTTACATGTCAATAGCAGCGTCTTTTTTGTACGCTATTTTGTTTACAAAGAACTAATTGACACCTTTTTCGATTTAACAGTAACATAGTTTATTTTTGTTTTTATAGTGTTTTGTCACCATACAAACTTAATAATATAAATTGCACTTGTAAAAAGCAACTGTGTCTCTGTGACAGACGAGGAATTGAACCCCGTGTCTTACGCTATCCGGGCGTATGCCTATACCACTCGGCCACCGTCACATTAACAAGCCTGTTGAATTTTGCAAGTGCTTTTTAACGCGTAGGCTGCGTGACATCATCGTTAACAGTAACAGTTCTATCAGTATTTTACCTGGCGTTGATGACTGTGAGGTGTAGTGGTTAAGCACACTGGATTTCAAGGAGCGCGCTGATGTGATCCCGGGTTTGATTTCCGGTCGATTTTCTACATTGTCTCGGGACTGGGTGTTGTGGTACCACGGTTGTTTCGAATTTATTTATCACAATGCATTAGATTCTTACCTTGGGGTGATAGTCATAGTTTTGATAGTCAATTTGTTGGTAACTCAAAGATGATTAATAGCCGAATATGTAAAAAAAAATTCAGTATCTTTGGCACAAGAGTAGCAAACAGTGCAAATATTTAGTGAAAAAAAAAAACGTTGCTGAAATTTAGACGTTAGTCTTAGTTTTAAAACATATTTCCATTGTTTCATTAATTTTATGATCCTTATAAGCACAATCATTAGGTGAAAACCCTATATGAACGTCCGCAATTTAAGCATTTGGCTACGTAAATAGGCCTCTGATAACATAAAATTATAGCTTTGGTTAATGTAGCTTTATTGATTCTAACTAGCTTGCTAAAACTCAAGTATATTTTTAGAGTACACGCAAACACATTGAATGAGTGCCTACACAATTTCGTGTTATGTAAAAGATTAAGCATACTTACATACTGCAAAATTAGATTTAATTTAAAATCAAATTTAAACTACTTTGTTAATACGAAATAGCAATTTTGTTAGTACAAATAACCATTCAACCATTCATTTAATGAACGGTGACATGCTTTTTTATCTTTGCTGTTATTTTTCTTTTAACTTACATAAGTAAAATTCAATTAAAAGTTATTGATCATATACAAAAATATTATGGTCATTCGTTTAACAAAACAGTAAGTTTGAAACTTTTTATAGAAATGAATAATAAAAAATCTCTGGTCTATGAAAAAAATTTTTTACATGTTCCCACCCTGTTAATGCTATGCTGGTGGTGTTTAAAAAAAACGGTTCAATTCTCTTAACAATCTTTGGTAATGCTCCACCAACCATTAAAGTAAGGAATGTGCAAACCAGCCTGCACAAGCGTGCCCAATATACACTTAAAAGTAAATTTAGTTTCACTGAGCATTTTAGCGTTTCGATGGGAATTTTAATCGGAGGCTGTAATGCGGTGGGAAGCACACAAAAATCTCTGAGAGAAAATTTACTTTTAACTCTATACGAATAAAATATCAAATTCTATAACTTTTGTGACAAAATATCCAAAACCTCCACTTAGCTATAAACAGGCTGTAACGGATGCTTGAATTTTAATTTTACATCTTTAACAACTAATAATTCGAAAACCTGTATTTTTCACAAAAAAATTCAAAAGTGTATTTTCAATTTCACTTATTCAAATGTCACGGCCTTCATTTCGTAAAATATCAAAATCCAAGTGAGCCGCGCTCCGTACTTAAAAATTTGGATTCCCTCTCCAAAATAGGTACATTTAAAAAAACCGGCCAAGCGCGAGTCGGACTCGCGCACTGAGGGTTCCGTGCCAACTTTGACTGAATTAGGGATTCTTACTTCCACTTAGCCAAAATACCACAATATTTTGTTGACCGCAAATAGAACTTTGTTTTTCATAGTGTTTGTATGAAAGACAAAGTTATATTTGCGGTTGATAAAAATGTGATATATCTCAAAAATTACTAGTTCGATCTCGTTCAAACTAATTTTTGTTGCAAGATTTTTTTAAGATCTACATTACATATATTTTTTTTTAAATTTTCACTTTCTTAGTTCAAAAGTTAGATGGGGGGGACGCCCATTTTACCACTTTGGAATCGTCTATATCTCAAACCTTAGACATTTAGAAAAAATGGTTTTAGAAACCTCAACATCATTTTAAAAGACCTATCCATAGACACCCCACACGCATAGGTTAAAGTAAAAAAAAAATTTAGGTTTTAGTTTCATGTATGGGAGCCCCCCTTTAAATGTATTTTATTTTTACATTTTGTATCTTAATCAGATAGCGGTAAATAAGATACACATACCTACTAAGTTTCAGCTGTGTGCTGCTTATAGTTTCAGAATAAAGTGGCTGTGACATACGGACGGACAGACAGACAGACAGACTTGACGAAACTATAGGGGTTCCGTTTTTGCCATTCGGCTACGGAACCCTAAAAACGATAAAAAATAGGTATTTTTTCCATTTCATACCTTCCATAAAGCCTATAATATTGTTAATAGCGGACGTAACAAAGGTAAAAAGGGATTATTTTTATGCACTTAAGATAAATTGACTATTCAACGGTGACGAGGATTGTAATTAGTGTAAGAGCAATTAGCAACCCAAAATTACTTAGGGAAATCAGGGAACTAATCCGCGACAGTAAGTAGGGTCATTGTTTAGGAGTTATAACAACAAAGATAATGGCTCGGCACAAGTTAATGGGAGTTTCGTTTAAATAGCGATTTGAGATTTTGAGCAAAAACCACTTCAAACTTAAAAAGCAAGCAAGTCAAATGTTATTTTGAGATAGGTGGACCGCTAAGCAGACTGGGTCTCCCATAATATTTATTATTACATCACAACACATCACACAGTTTAATTTTAACAAGCATGACGTCATTACGTCTTCTTCATTTTTTTATTTATAAAAAAACAAGAGAAAAATACATTAAAATAATGCTGTGATGCATTAAAAACATGTGCTCTAATATGCAAAAGAAAACACCAACACCAACATAAATTATCCTAGTTTCCAGCCCAGATATTGAATAAAGCACCTGAACTATCGTATACGTCCCAATAGATATAATAATCAGCGTACGTCCCACGCTCCTGTTATCCGGAGGAAGATTTACAACGGAGGCGTTACCACGTTCTATCTCAATCTGGGGAGGCTTTGCGTCTCTATCTAAGGTTGTGCTCTCTAATCTTTAGACCTCTGAGGGATTTGACAGGTTCTGCGACATTACTTAATTATTCAGGAACTTTTTTTTTAAGGATTCTTTCTTACTCTTATAGTTTTGTGGATTCTATATACATAAAAAAGTCGCGTTAGTTTATAGTTGATTTTTGTTTTTATAGTGTTTTGTCATCATACAAACATAATAGTATAAATTGCACTTTATATTACAATTGCAATTTATATTATTCACGTTAGTTTGTTACACTACTTATAACTCGAGAACGGGTGGACTGATTTACATGATTTTATCGATTAAAACTGGTTGGGGCGAAACAAAGTTTTGTGAGACCGCTAGTTTATCATTAAGAAAAGTTTTATTGTTAGCGACATGTCGACTGTTGTCGTTGACATAACATCGACACAACAAAGTGTCATTGACGAGCAGTCGGCCACGTCGTTAAGTTTCATTTGTGTTTTAGAATATAGGTACCTAATTTTAAAAAAATCTCTAAAAAAAATAACTCGCTGTTAGCGCCCGCACAAACAAGTATATAACACCATCAAAAGAGCTCAAAATAACATAAATATTTCAATAATAACTCAAACTATGCGCAGTCCTGATAAAATGAAATGAATATAATGCACTGAAACGAATATTATTAAAATTCCTCCCTCATTTTCATCAACAATATGCTTCGGTAGTAAAGCCTTGTAAAGTATCGATAGTATGATTCCCTAAATATTGCAATATTGATATCACTACCAGAAGTGCGTTTCATCGAAAAACAATGTTATCTAGGCATTGTTTTATCTTTACATATGTACTTCTCAAGAACCAATCTTTTACTAAAAGATTGTCGTTTTCAACTACTTTTTCTATGTTTACTGCAATAAGTTTCGTTTGTTATAAAAAAATGTTGTGAAAAACAGCTTTTGGCTTTTGATACACACATTTTTAAATGAATTTCAAATAGTATAGAAAAAAAGCGACAGCGTCGCACGTTATTGCTTAAAAATATTGTTTTTACTTCATTTGTGGTATTAACCAATTTGAGAATTTGTTTGTGTTGTTTTGAAGCTTTTCAATTAAAATGTGCTTTAATCGATACCCCCCACATTATCGACATAGTACAACCCATAGCTTCACTACTATCGCGATATTTTTTCCGGGTGGTCCCATGTGGACACTTCACTACGAGTAGTATCTGGGCATGCGTGTAATAAGCTATATATTGTTTTATATTTCTATAGCATTTTATTTGAATTCGATTGCTCGTGTGAAACAGGGCATTGTTATCTTTGTAAAAAGTGCTGTGGATGGACAAAGCTTTTAGAGCGTTTATTAATTCGCAAACAATATGCATGCTTACTAAATAAATCATAGTGAAACTGATGATGAATGCTAGTGAAATTAAAAATCACTGGCAGAGAACGACGAAGCCTAGGATAAATAATTTATGAGAGACTTTTAAGTAGTGTTAGTAACAGGGTGATAGCCTATTTACTCCTTACTTGAAAATGTCCAATTGTGCAGGATCACTGCATTACTGGATCCCGCAGAAAACATCAGTTACTCGGCAGTTTTTATGCAGGTACGGTTATCCGTCAACTGAGTCCTGTCAACTGTCTTTCTCGCTTGCATTTACCGACACAGTGGCGTGCTGTATATTCCGATCTTTCACAGCGTTGCTATGATAACTATATTTGTGAATACTGTCTTCTAGAAGTGGAACTGGTCCAGTTTTATGACCAAACTGGATCAGTAAAAAGCAAGTCAGGGCGTCTTTCAAATAGGATGTCCGTATGAATATTAGAACTAAAACGCGTATTCTACTAAACAGCATCCTGCTGAAAACAGTACCTGCAAAATACGGGATGTCTCCGTAGGTAGAAAGTTTATCGGCATTTTTCCACTGTGCCGTTATAAAATTATCCCTAGGTAAAAATACGAAACCCGGCGAGTGAAATATTGGTTGTCCTTTTCACGGACTGCTTGACAATAATTTCTAGCTCAGTTAGCCAGATCAATCTGTTTGCCAGAGTGGGTTCGACAGATGGGAACTTATTTTTTGCTGAAAAATTATGGAATACTTTTGGGAAAATAGTTTTCCTTGCTTCAGTTACATTACGGGAAATCTAGGGTAGTCCCTAGATTATAGCTAGATTTTAATTTTACAAAAATAAATTATTAGACCATAATCAAATTAATACTAAGATATGCATGAAATCATTAAAAATAACTTAAGAACGCTTTTACACTTAGGTGACTTTAGCAGCACGACAGTCGCACAACGGTCGCTGCGATACATAAATGACAGCAGTAAGCAGACTAAAACCTATACCTATTCTAAAATTAAGCCGATTTTTTTTGCAGATTTTATGCAGATATATATTAATAGCAATGCTAATTCCTTTGAGCTTGGGACTAGCCAGCTTAATTATTTGCCAAAATACTATTAATTTCCGTGCCATTTTGAGTTTTACTAGGTAATTTATTGATATTTTTTACCCCATTTCAGTACTTATTGACTTTTGATTAATGATTTTTTGTTATTTTTGCAGGTAATTTTGGAGACCTAAGTGGGTTTTGGTGAGATTAAAAAAAGCAATATTCATTAATTAAAAAAAATATTGAGTAAATTCAGTGAGTCAAATACTTGATTCATGATTTAAAAGTATATTAGTTCCAGATGTATACTCTGATTTACCTAATACTTACAATAAAAATTAGTTTCCCTAACGCTTTCCCTAACGCTTTTCTTAGTTCATTCAATTTCATATATTGTCTTCCATACGGTGAGTGCACACACATACACACACATACTTATACATCCAGGGGTCACAAACTAAGTAAAAAGAGACAAAAACTAAAACCGAAACTGGACACACTGACTGAACAAAGCGTATACTCGGAACTAGGAAGAATCCAATTACTCACGCTTAACGTTGACTTTTGGCCAAGCGTCGTTCGTAAATAATTCAGCTGTTGCGTACCCGACGGGCTAGTGGCTTAGCTTGGAGAGATCAGCCAAGTTGTTCCTAAGCTCATCAATAGTAGATTGAGCTTTGAATCAGCTTAGCTGTTTTCAAGGTTGATCAATAACAGTTTTGATGAAAAAAATCGTGAAAAATTTGCGTCATAATACGATAACTTTACCTAACAGGTTGACTAATAAAACGAAAGAGTTTAAACTTTTTTGAATTAAATAAAACAATAAAATTAATGTAACAAAATTAATTATCGGAAGAAAAAAAAATACCAACTAATGTTATTACTTAATAACTAAAAGTGAACGTGTCACCACATAAATGCAAAACAAGTGGACAGGGGTCGCTGTCGGCAATGATCTGTAGAACATTGTTGCGGCTGCATTGTAACTATTTGTTGTGTTTTAAATGTTTTCTTCAAATCTTTATTGAGGTACATTTTGTTGATACCTACTTAATAAGTAGGTATCAACAAACAATTAAATTGGTTTTCCTATCAAATGCTGATAGAATCATACAGTAAATAATATCAAAGTTTCGTTGCAACATAGTAGTGTGTAATTCTTCTAATGCGGTTTCAATTAAATTCTATCACATTTTTTTAAAGAGTGTTTTTTTTTGTGTACAAAAAAACACACATTTTTTTAAAGAGTGTTTTTTTTTGTGTACAAAAAAAAAACACTCTTTAAAAAAATGTGATAGAATTTAATTGAAACCGCATTAGAAGAATTACACACTACCCCTATGTTGCAACGAAACTTTGATATTATTTACTGTATGATTCTATCAGCATTTTTTTGATAGGAAAACCAATTTAATTGTTTCGTTCTATTTCGATCAAAATGAAATGGCTTTTCTGTTTTGCACACCTGCAAACATAGTCTGTAGCTGCCAACTTTGGGAACAGGCTAGAATCAACTTTGTCAGATGAGGCGCATTGGGAATTGTCATTTTCATACTTAATCGCTTTCTCTTCATCCCCTCTGGGGACCGAGTTATTAGCATTCAAATTACGTTCAACAGTACACCCACTCTTCTCGATTTGATTTTTTGTTGGTCGAACTTTTAGATCGTTGTTTGTTGCTTAGAAAAAAACCTTTATATCTTGCGTACTTTATATCTTGCGTACTTTTAAGTAAGTACTTATACTTTTTTTATAAAATTTATATATTTAATATCCTTGGACATTTCACACAGCGCCATCTGGTCCCAAACTAAGCAAAGCTTGTACTATGGTAACCAGACAATGGTTATAAACATACTTAAATACAAACATACTTAAATACAAAACCTGAGCCAGATAAACGATTTTGACTCTAGAATAGAAATTTAATGTTAAAAGCTGGAGTATTTTTGATGGCTGTTTTATTATATTTTTTTTTCATCTGAACGTAAAAAGTATAGCTTAACATTACAGCGTTATGACTTAATTATGACTAGAGTGTATAAATACCTACGTAATATAAATTACCTACGCGAATTCATATTATGACCTATGAAGTTTGATTCGAGCGTCATGACTTTTATTATTTCTCTGTTTTTAACTTAATTATCGATTTTACTGTAACTTAAATCATTGAAGTACTTACCTCATTGTGATTATTTCAAGACGTTATTTGGTATTAATTAGATTTCAGTTTTTTTTATATCTTAAAGCGATTTGAATATAAATTCTAGTCAAGTTCTGTTTTTAATGCACTCTTAGTTTTATGTAATATTTTTCCTAACGAGCGTAGGTATGCCGCTAAAAATATGAATATTATAATTACTCATAACCAAGTATAATTTTAGAAAATTAAGTCAACAGTTAACAAGCACACACTTAAATCATGATAAGGTTAAACGTTCCAGTAACTCGCATGCTCACTCGCCGTATTTAAGTTTCTTGCTTGTGACAGCCCTGAGTTTTATAAGTTCCCCACTCAAGTCAGACAGTAACTTCTCCGTAATGACTTGATTGTGGGTGACATGTTTACATTAAGCTCTTTTTACGATTTGCCACTCTAGAAATTGAAGCAGTATGCTTACTCTTTCTTAAAAAAATATCATAATATATTCTATCGTTTTGTCTCTTTTGTTCTTTATTTTTTGACTGCAATATTAGCATTAATATAAACTGAACGCTTCATTGAGAAGTGTTAGTGTAATTAAAAAAAACAATTTAAAAAATATTTTATTTTGTTTTACCAAAATATGTGTCCATTGCCTATCTTCCGATATTTCTTTATAAAAAGTATAAAAATACAAATGTATACATTGATTATTGTGAGGTTTCAAAACATCCAAATTGATTACCTCCTCCTTTTTGAAGTCAGTTAAAAAAAACATAACAATTCTTATTTGTAAGAAAGTACTAAATAGTACCTAGTCCTACTACTCTTGCTGTATATTGTTTTCTCCCTTGGATTATAAAGCTGCGTAAATTACTTTCGAGGAGTTGGTATGACATTGTTAAGTGAAGTACGTCATTTTTGGGACTGTCATTGAATTTGGGCTACCTTCGTTTTCCTTGTTTGTGCAAACAGCCTTCAGGGTGGAAATGAGGCAAGCATTTAAAGCTCTTAAGCGCTGTTGTCTCAATTTTATTAGAGTAGTACTTGATATCAAAATGTTCTCTAATTGGTATTGTTGTGAAAAATAAAAAACCGGTTAAGTGCGTGTCGGACCCGCGCACTGAGGGTTCCGTGCCACCCTTAACTGAATTCAGGGTCCACTTACTGTCACTTAACGAAAACATCACAATATATTGCGACAGCAAAAATAACTTTGTTTTTCATAGTGTTTGTATGAAAAACAAAGTTATATTTGCGGTTGATAAAAATGTGCAATATCTCAGAAACTACTAGTTCGATCTCCTTCAAACCAATTTTCGTTGCAAGTTTTTGTTGAGATCTACATCATATATTTTTTTCAAAATTTTTACTTTCTTAGTTCAAAAGTTAGAGGGGGGGGGACGCCCATTTCACCACTTTGGAAGCGTCTATATCTCAAACCTTACACTTTTAGAAAAAATGGTTTTAGAAACCTCAGCATCATTTTAAAAGACCTATTCATAGACACCCCACACGCATAGGTTTGAGTAAAAAAAATTTTTTAGGTTTTAGTTTCATGTATGGGAGCCCCCCCTTAAATATTATTTTTTCTTACTTTTTGTATCTGAATCGGAAAGCGGTGATCAAAATACACCTACCTACCAAGTTTCAGCTATGTGATGCTTATAGTTTCAGAATAAAGTGGCTGTGACATACGGACGGACAGACAGACAGACAGACAGACAGACAGACAGACAGACAGACAGACTTGACGAAACTATAAGGGTTCCGTTTTTTGCCATTCGGCTACGGAACCCTAAAAAATATATCTTAATGTAAATTAAACTAATTTTTATTAGGTTATAACTTCTTCACTGTTAATAAAATTTATTTGAGGTTAGGCCTTTGCCCAGCAGTGGGATACTTACACACTAACTTTACTTCACTTTACTTATATATATTTCAAATTCAAAAAAATATTTTGTCAGCCTAACCAGTAGTTAACAGTCACAATATGCCTACTTTATTAGTTTTTCGTGACTTACTGGAACATCGTTACATTATGTCGTCCAATTTTGTGGATTTAGGGGATAAATGAACGAGATATACACCCATGTTCCCAGAATGGGCACCTAAGTAATCAGGCTAAGCAGAATATAGTCACAGATTAACCTAATGGAAGGAAGGTCAAGACGATTAATTTCTATTAGGTTTTTCCTATTCTAGTTTAGTGATTGAGATTTTTGGATTTGTAGCATATAAAACAAACAATGGATATTTATAAAATGTGCTCGCTCATACTGTTTTAAATTAAAATACTACTTAAATAATAGGAACGGGGCCGATTGGCGCAACGAAGTTAGTGTTTTATAAACACTGGTTTTAAATAAAAAAAAGTCGTGATTGTTACACCCCTTAAAACTATAGCAGGGTTGAACAGATTTTTATAATTTTAGTTATTTTGTTGGATTTTTATGGCACCAAATAGGATACAAATTTTAACCATAAACCAAAAACGGGGCTGGGCGGGGCCAGGGTGAAACTATACCTAGTTTATTTGTACCTTTTATACCATACTATGTCAAATCCAGTTTGATAAATTGAATTTAATCTTTTATCTTATTGTAGTTACCTATCAAAGTCCAAACCCTGGGTTATAATACCTATCGCACATTTATTCGAACTCTCATTCACACCAATTAGTGAAAGCGCCACCAATGTTTTGGCCATTCAACTGATTTCAGTTTCCAAACCGTAACTAACCGTTTGGAAATCCATCGAAATAATTTTCATATGCCACCGTCCCGAACTGTATGCCAATTTCCATATCACAAAGCAGTTTTGGTTAGCATATTACTAACGCCAGTACATTTTGGTAACGCAAGCGTGCTCCTCACTCCCATAAATTGTGTTCTGTGTCAGTTTCCCGGTCCTTTTTTTGGGCGGATTCAGCAATCCGGATAGAAATTGTAGAACAAAAGAATTAAACATACTGTTGTATCACGGTTTGCTGTTTCGGAAGTGATAGCAGATCGGCGGAATGGGAGCGGTTGTAAAAAAGTTGGAACAAAGATGTTTTCTCTGGAAACAATGTTCGCAATTTCGACGAGAGTTGTCATTTTTTATGCACAATGTGTAGTCTGTTTCAAAATTGTTCAACAATGATTTGTTGGAACAGTTGTTTGTACAAAGCATCGATATATTTTTTTTCTAGGCAGATACAGTTTTTATGCATTCAGATGTAAAATTTTGGCACAAATTGACAGTCATAACGTCAAACTGTGCACAAAGGTTGTTTTGAAATGAATTGCCGAAAGTTTTTTGATACATAGTAATATGTGGACTAAACGGTTCCGTTCAACATTTCTGGATGCGTACGGCTAAGAAATTAACTGTGCTGCCGACTGAACTCTATGTTTTGGTAATTTTCATGAAAAAGTGAGTAGGCTGTTACTGGTCAGGCATAATCCAACCTCGACCTCATCGTCACTTACCACCAGTTGTGATCGTAGCCAAACGGCTAATCTATACCAATAAAATGCTTTGTCCTGAACGACTAACTTATTGATTGACTGACTGACTGACTGACTGACTGATGGATCAACGCACAGCCTAAACCGCTGATTGTAGAGACCTAAAAATGGGAGGGTGTGTTCTTTGTATGACGAAGGGATCCGATAAGAAAGGATTTTCAGAAATTCCACCCCTAAGGGGGTCAAACAGGGGTGCAAAGTTTGTATGGGACAACCAGATCCCTTGGTCCAATCTACTTAAAATTTTGCATACACATTCTTTTACAAAATTGACGGAAGACTTATTTTGTACTTCATCGAAATTCATCTCCTAAGGGGATAAAAAGGGGTGCAAAGTTATTATGGGGGTGATTTGCTTCGAATTTGATATCAATACTCTTTAGTGCTTACGATTAAAATATTTTTTATTTCATTTTTGACAGTCATTTGACATATCTGAGACAGAATATTTGACACATGTTTGTTATTGATGTTGCTCTCGAGAAGAGATTTTATTCCTTAGAATAGTAAATAATATTTTTCTGTGTCCAGTGTAGATTGCAGATCGTATGTTCATATTGTCGGTGGACATTCTACCCTGCTCCTGTGGTCGAAAGGTGTCCAATCTGGAACTTTTCTGCAAACTTTTCGTGGGGGACCTATGTTTAGCAGTGGACGGCTGTTGGATGTTGATGATGATGGTGGCGTAGATCTTTACATAGAATTGTCCCTTTCAATTTACAATTTGAATTCAAGAAAGTAGAGTCAAATTCAACTTCTTAAGGTAGCGGGAGAAGACTTGAGGGAATTTGCTTCTCTCACAGCCTGTATGTGACATGATGCTGTGTAAGCGCAGAGAGTAGCCTGGTCATTTTAGTATCCGAAATAAATATACGATTGACGATAGGGTGTACGAAGTATTTCCTTTTCGTTGTAAAATAAAAAGATAATATCCCTGTGTAAGTTTGACCACTATACCGGGCTACGTGTTGTGTGTACATAAAATATAACATTTATGTGTACGCATTTCTTTGTATATATTTTAAAACTGGATGTTTTTGTTTGTTTTTTTGAACGCACTACTCACAGGAACTATTGTTAAGGTTATAAAATATGATAGATAGCTAATTTATCAGGGAAGGCTATAGTTTAATGCGTATAGGCTTATAAATTTTCGCTACGATCTATGGGAACGGATTTTAACTAAAACGCGCGTACGAAGTCGCGGGCGGGCCACTAGTCATTAAATAAATAAAAATGGTATTTATTGTCAGGCGTATGTTCTTTCTAACATACAAAGGATGGCGTTGCTCAAACTTTTTTATTTATTTTCGGTTTCACTTCTAAATGTCAACAATATTTTCATATTAAAATACTTTCAATAACATGTTATTAAAGTAAGTTTAGAATGTTCACCTGTATCCAACTTTTCTACCAAAGATAAACATTTGACAACCTCCAAGGTTTCATAGATTCTAATTGATTTATACACCGTACCCGTACTCTCAATGTATTTTTCCTTTACGTAATACTCCACCGACTTGGTAAGAATGAATGAGGGCAATGAAATTTATATTTCCCAACCCAAGTAATCCTGTAAGTTCCTATTCTGTCCGTATTTCTCCAAGGTGTCATTTCCTTAAGTACCACGTTCGTTAGAGCAATAAAGATTTTACCAACATTTTCGAATTACTTTGACGATGGGCAAACAATGAATTCAAAAAATTGTCTGTGATTGAAGTGATATCAAATAATATTCAACTGTATTGTGCTGCTTGAAAATTGTATTTTCTCCCAGTTTTTTACTACGGTCCTAATACTTAAGTAAATAAGTAATACTAACATATCGACATGTTTCAACGTAAAAACGTTTTATTGCAAACAATTTTTGAAATAACGCAAAATCTTTTAGGGGATTATACTGATGCTCAAACGTAAAAAAAATCTATAGGACTTATACGTTAATCACAGGAAAATTGATTTTATTCCATAAAGTTAACTTCATGTATAGAACCTGAAGATTCAGTTTGTTCCATAGGTACCAACAAAAAATATAACAGGTTAAGAATTATTATACAAGCATCATATTACCTGTAAATAATTTACAAGATGGATTCGTATTTAACATTCCACAAGGTAAACCACGCCACTTACAGGTGTCATCTACTTTCCACCAAAAGAGAATTCGGCTATCGTTTCATTTCCTTAACGCTACTACTTCCATCTCACACAGTATCCCTTTTCCACTGTCTGCAGAATATGTAGAGATAATACAGTAGGTCTCAACGCAATCCTTCTTTTTTGTAACAGTTTTTATAGTAAGAAAAATCAATCGTCTGTGATGGGAATTGGACTTACGTATTTCGCATAAATGATATTGCTTGATTAAACTCTCAACCCAAGTCAATTCAACTGAAATATAAATTCAAAGTTTAAATGTCATGATGAAACCTATTACATCTTACACAATTTTAGGAAAGATTTCATTAATCTTTAAAATTATACACATAACGTAATTTTTCTTTGATAGTGTTCGTTGTGTGTGTCATAATTTAATATGATATTGATTGCAAGGTAAGAAACTGTAAATACTTTAAATTTCATGAAAACAGTGAATTGACTGTTACGAGTCAGATAATCCAACCTCAACTGCATCATCACTTACTTGAGATCATGATCAGAAAATGGCTTATTTTTATTAAACTCCTACATAACATTACTACATCATAGTTGAGGTAAAACCTTTGTACAGCAGTGGAATGCTTATAGCTTAACTTTGCTTATTTCTATTTTACCTACACTTTTGAGACATGAGTTTACCTACTTTCACTGCGTTTATTGTGGTCTTGAAACAGGCCTTAAAAGCTGAGATAATCGTGACGGCGCCCACCCGTATCCATTAGCTATCGTAATGCGACTGCGTACATCACTACGCGCAAATGGCCCCAGAAGTTTTATATTGCTCTTACATTATGTGTGTTGTTTCTTCTAGAACCCTCCGTGTTACTCGTTTAGTTTTAGCACCGCTGTTCGTGTTAGTGACATCTATTAGGCGCTGAGTAAAATAAAATGTTAAGAAAACGAATAGGCTTTTGGGTTCTGCAGATGTAGGCTGTCTCGGAACGAGGCTTGAAAGGATTCAATAGGGATGTGACCTTTCCAATTTGAAAATAAATAGGTTTTTTCGAGAGTCTGCTGCCTATTTTTTATTATTTAAGTAAAATTTTAGCTGTATTTTTAGTTTTCAGTGGCAATACAGATCAATAAGGTTTACCTTCGTTTGTTTTGTTATTAATTAGATTTTTTTTAAGATGCTAGCGAAGGCGCCCAGCCACGTAAACTGTTACAGCGTTGAGTATTGGTTCAGGCAAATGAAGGATGCAACGCTTTCCAACAATATGCATGCGGCACAGCTATTGTTAGTACCCAACACCAACGTACAAACGACCCCGACGCGTTTAACCACTGCACGTGGCATCCTCAGAAGATGTTGTCGCCTCGGCGAAACACGGACTGATTAATTTTGTCACTTAATGTCCTGTTAGTATAAAACATCCCCGGGTCGAACATCATCATTCGATCCCCGGGTCGGGCCAAAAATATGTACCTGGGTTTTTCTGTTCAGAAATTCTCAGGGAAGCCCGGAGTTTGGAAGATGGCGGTGTTTCACCCTCGTGCCTCAGGAAGCACGTAAAACCGTTGGTCCTGCGCCTGATCTCTCTCCAGTCGTGTCAGATTGCTATCCCATCGGGCTATGAGAGTGAAAGGAATAGAGAGTGCACCTGTGTTTGCGCACACACTTGTGCACTATAATAATTATATCCCGCGCAGTCGGTTAGTCGTTGTGACTGGCCACCGTAGTCGAAATCGGCTAGAGGAACTATTAGTATTATTATTATATCATGTATTAAATCATAAGTAGGAATTAAGGTGAAGCAATGTACCCAAACCATGACTGTCCGTTGCCTATGAAAATTATTAATGGCAAACTACCCCCGTCAACCATGTTGCTAAGGCGACAAAGGCATTCCTTGCTAACAACCTTGACCTGCCGTGGTGTAACTTACCTTTCAAGATTATGATCGAATTTCATTTAGTGTTGCCTACATTATTTATTTGGATGTCGATAATGCTATCAAAGTTATCTATAGTACGAATGTTTTAATTTGATAACAATAAGCATAAGGCTAGTGTGTAATTATTTTAATATTTACTCCATAAGAATTATTGTAAAGCTGTTGTTTCCTTAATAAAAAAAAATAAGCGTTGCTGCTTGATAGTCTAATGTCCATATTGGGTTCTCAAGTTTACGTAAATACTACTACTACTACATTTATTTAAACACTTAACAATTTTATTTTGCACACATTTTTTTGTAAGTGAACGCCGTTTGACTTGTAAATAAATGTGGGCAAAAAAATACTGTGAAGTGTTTTCATCAATGGCCTATCGTTACCATAGATGACTTACGAGATCAGCTATCAATATAATTATAAACTAACACTTACTGGCGCAATCCACAGTTAGCAATTAGCTCGGGATTATAAAGGTGTGTTCTGTCTCTGCCAACATCAAATACTGTCAATAGCAGCATTCTGCTGCCGGCAGTATTTGGTGTTGTTCTGATGATTTAACTCAGAGTTTGATAGCCCGTGTTCGTGAAATGGACGTCATTGCATTTCAGTAATCAATACCATTAAAGTTTCAACTATGTCATATTATTGAGACTTTACTACCCACCGAGAGTATTGATACTATTGATGTCTAATACTGTTGAAACTATTGAAAACGATTGAATCTGCATACTCGTACAGTAATTTAATATTAAACTGGTTAGCTACGATCTTTGTTTTATCGAGAGTTTAATTACACTATTTTGTTTGCTTCTCAAACTGAAACTTAGTAAGTAGGTAATTTCATGACGAAGCGGCTTTTGTTTCAGCTCAAAAAATATACAATTTCAGATTCCTTGAATGATATCTAGCTAGATATCCGCCCCAACTTCGCTTTGATGCAGGGTAACATATTACCTAATAATACATCCTATCAAACAAAAACAAAAAAAAAATAAGATACACGATACATACAATCCTTCCTGGTAGTCGAGTAAAAATTAGTACAACGTTAATAACAAATTATTTTATGATACCTTTTGCTAATGTATACAAGCGAGAATACGAGTAAATAAAGGAATGTTACGTCAAGAAAAACTCTAAAAGGAGTGGCAAGAGAGGTCATATTCCTGGAAAATACGCTGTATTATAAATATTCGATTATATATTCTTTGCTGAAATACTTATTGCTGAACTTACTGAAATTCTTATATTTTATGTTAACTGTATCTCTGTTTCGGAATTTGTATGATTTTAAAACAGTTTTTTTTTTAAATTAGAAAGAAATTTTTTGAGGTAACCAACCACGGTAGGCCCGGGAAAATATTGTAAAAATACTTACTTTTATAAATTAAATTAAATTATGCGCTAGACAGCACACTAATTATCTAGATTCGTAGTATGGAATTTTCGTCCTTGTGTAACGAAGTACCAGACAACGATTATGAAAGGGGCATCTCCCATAAATACTTAAATACATATAACATCCATGACTTAGGTACTAATGTTCGTGTTCATCACACAAACATTTTCACAGACAACGATTATGACGTGGAAATAATTATTATATGAACTTCCTTTTTTCTTTTTGACTGAAGTGTAGCATTCAAAGTGAAGCTTGGTGCGTTTTGCGATGTTGCTTTGACAGTTAGGTAAATAGATGTGTTGCAATGTTGCCTGTCTTGAAAATATAACATAATTCGTAATGCGATTTCGTATAATCCTCTCTGCAAATTAGCGTGAGGCAGCCGCAGCACTACACGAGTGACTAAAATATGAAGGAATACTTTAAAAAATTTCTTAAGTTGCATACCAATGCCAATTTGGCGACTCAATTAGTTGGATGGGAATGGAACTACCTGGACCTTGTAAGGATTAATTGCAAAATTGTAAGCAAAATTGACATTCACCCTCTTTGAATGGAATGTGTGTATTAGGAGTCGTTAATATTAGTAAAAGTTAATTTTATAACGGTCGTTAGCTGTAGTTTTGATTACTTTGTAGCATAGCATTACCCTAGAGTAGAGTTTATCACTGAATCGCACGAATTAATTGATGTACTACGTACAAACTTCGTCCTACTATTTCGAGTGCTTTAGCATTAGAAACGCCCATTCACGAATATGGCGGACCAACATTTAATTAGAATCTAGAATCTGAATAATAAACTCATATTACGAAAGTTAGCGATGCAGCAACTTCTAGTCCAAATAGTACATAAACGGTATTAAATTTGTAGTCTAGTACCCACCCAGCCAAGCATTTAAATGTTTTTTTACGGAAATGATGTTTCTAGTAATTGTTTGTCTTCAAATTGCTCTTTAAAAAAACACTATGGGTGGTCACTGCTGTCTTTGTTTGCATCACTTCTCCCTCTCTTTCTTTCTTCACCTTAGAACGCGACTTTTGGTAGTTTGTTATTTTATTGGACTGAATAGTGATTTGACTTCTAATCAAGAGAAAAAATATATTTGAAGACAGTGCATGATTTCAACTATTACAGACAGCAAAAATCTATGCACGCACATCATATACCGACTTCAAATGTATTTTTACTCCTAGAAGTCAAATGCGTTATTGAAGTACTTTTAGTGAGATTTTTTGAAGGGTATTTTATTTTAATACTTTTTAAAAGATCCCATTTAGCTTTCTATTATGGTTTTATCAAGATATCAGAAACAAGCATGTCTATAGATGTAGGTAAGGTTTCATGATAAGACATGTCGGGCCACCCTTCGTCAAAGTATTTTATTGGCAGAGACTTCCCTTAAAATGACGTGACTTTTATAAAATTTATCGGTTCCTACAGATTCTATTCCATTTACAATTCCATTAGAATTGTCAACTAAACATTCATTTCTGAGTGTTCAGGAAGTGTGTTTTATTTCAGGGTTCATTTCTACGAAAATTAATGGATCTGTATTCTTTATACCGACTTTAAAAAGGAGGTAATCAATTCTAACTGTATGTATTGTACGTGATATCGTTGGAATTGGATTACATTTAAGCATGATGCTCTGCTTATATTTTCAAGCATTTGCATTTGCAATAATTTCATATGTGTTGGTATGTCAGTATGTTTGTCGACGGATTTCTTGCAGAGTGTAAAGGTCGTAATGAGAGGATTCTTTTTAGTTCAGTTTGGTATATTCTATATTCGGTAGTTCAGTTTAGTAGAAATCATTCTGTAGTTTTGAGATACGAGTAAAAAGTGTAAACAAGAAATAAATAAATGTGCGCGAAATCAATCTATGAAGTGTTTTACTCAATAAGTAGCATTCGCGTAAACTTCATAACCAAATATAAAAACATGAAATTAAATATATTTATGAGAGTGTTACAAAACTGAATGTAACATCGGTCCTTTAATATCCCTGAAATAACAATACAACGTATAGTATACCCTAAAACAAGGCTTTATAAACTTGTTAATGGATCGCTAACCAAGCACTAGTTTCTAGTAGAACTTTAATCATCTTAGCACTTTGAGCGATAATATGACCTGCAAGTCCTGCATCAAGTCATAGTCACAGGGCAAAGTTTACAGGCTTCGAACCTACTCATGGTACCTATCTTTTGTGACTATCAAAGTTTCAACATCATTTTCAAAGTTATGATAAACTTGCCACATTAGGTACATTAGCAATCCGCATTATTTCAAAGTTTAAAACTGACAATAAATTTCAAAAGGCTTACATTTTGTGGTTTTGTCCAAAGCCCTGAAATAAAGATTATTTTGTTATTATGTTCTGGGTGTTGTTTTTCCGATACTTCACTTTCAACTTCAAACAAAATTGACAAATACATACAATTCAACTAAATACAAGGGGGTTCTCACCCCTTTTAATTCCACAAAAAAATACGTACGTATTTTACTAGTGATTTGAAAATAGTTTTTATCGTTAAGTGTTGAAAGTTATTTATTTAAAGGTCATAAAAAGTTCACCTCTGAAACCAAAATATCTAGTTGACAAGTTGTGTGTGTCGGTGGACGAATTGATAAACAAATAGGCATTTGAACATAAATGAGTTCTGATGAAAAAACGCAAGGACCTGAAGGCGAATTCTCATGCAGATCGTATACGAAAAAAATTCACGGATCGTATTTTCTTTTCACAAAGAAAAAAACAGTTATTGCTTTATTCGAGTCACGATTTCTATGCTTTTTAATTTCTTTCGTGCAAAAGTTTTTTTTTACGTGGATATATTAATTGTTTTTTTTTTGTAAAACAGTGATACTCGTAATTGAATTACCACACGAAGTAAGTGCGATCATTCGAGAATCGGCCTCATCATGTTTTTGAAAAGAGTCGATATTACTCATAAAATTAATATTCCTGTATTACTCAACTTATCGATTAAGATATTGGATGAATCCAAAAAGGTATTTACTTGGGTTGACAAAGCAACAAAATATTCGGCCGGACATTCATGTAGGATACTCTTTTCGGCCCAAATTCCTTACGCTACAATGTTTTGCTTTAGGAGTTCGGTCATTGGATAATCCTTAATCATTGATGAAATAATATATTGTCATCATATAGAAAATCTCGTATTCATTGAACTTATAATGGTTGAAAAGTACAATACGTGTACCGTTTTTTTATATACCTTTATAAAAACCTGTTTACTTTTAGAATTATTATTAATAATGAAATAAATTCAGAGTCGGCGATAGAGTTCAAATAATACTACAACATAATTATCAAAAAGATAAATAATGATTTAAAAAATATTTTCCTGAATTTAAATCCATTTTCACGGATTTTTTATGGAAGGAAACATATTCCTGCGTTTTATTTGTATATTAATTTTTAGCTCCGTTAATTATAAATTTGTGGACTCAAAAATGTTCTATCTCATAGCTTGGAAAATGTTATCGTCAAGGTTATTACCAAAACAATTTATTTAAACACTGGACAACAGAGAAAACTCGTTACCACAAAACCACAGAATGATCAAATTTCTCGGTAAAACGTACAAGAAAATGAGATTTGAGGGAAAAGGGCGTCTAGATGTGGAATAAAGAATTCTGAATACTTACAATCTCACTTCTTGACATCTTGGAGGACATTTCTTCAGGAATGAAATCGCAAATGTCTAAAATAATTCGGCAAAAAAAATTTATAAGCGACTAAAAAATAGCTACGAGTAATTGGCACCTGTACTTCTATCACGAATAATTGTGTTTAACGTAATCATTTGTATGAGAATTTGAAAGCGCCGGTCGTAAAACAAACTAATAATTTGACACTCGAATAATATTATGATATTTATATAGTTTTAATTAAATAGATTGTTTCACTTGTTCCTGGACGTGCTATATTTACGTTAGTATGACGTCATATGTGGTAATGCTTCGAGTACTTCGTCCTGCCGACTGATGTAGACTCGCTACGATTACGTAACGAATACGTCAAATGTTCGTGGTTGGGGTACTGATTTTAGTACAAATCAGTGGGTAAGGTACGAGGGTACTACAGTTTCTATTGTCATTTGGAACCTACTTTTATTTTTATAACGACGGAAGTTCCAGGCATGATATTCAGAAGTCGTCAATTACACTTTTCCTGTAAAATTAGGATCCTTTTTGATAAACATTTTCACCTTTGTCAGATCCAGTAATATTCAAACGCAATTTTGTAGTCTTTTGAATATGTTGTTATGAATGATGCATTACGATCTCCATCATAACATACTCAAATCATCCTTTACTTGTTTTGTGTTATAATTAGAACAGTGGACCTTTAGTTCAGCTAGGTACCACAGTTTGTGTACTGAGCATTTTTTCTATTTTTATGATATATTATATTAATATAATTAGTGCCAGAAAAATTACCAATAATATTGGTATCGAGTTAAAGAATGTTTTTTCTTGTGCTACGAATAACCGAATACGAATTTCAAATTAAATCATTTTAAAAAGTGACACACAGTTTGATTGTTATTTATTACAAATTCCGAATAAATTATTCTTAGAAACCCAATTAACTTAATAGGCAATAATTAATTTCTGAACGCCAGCTCAGACAATACATTAACAATTTTAACGCCAACTGAATTTTGTTTGCTCTACCAGATAATTGGATTAACAAGCTTTGCTAATTAAAAATATCCAGACACAATGTCAGGTTTCTAATAACAAAAAAAAGCATATTGAATCCTCTAACCGGCAAAGAAAACTGAGTAGGTAGATTTTATGAAATGAAATGATTATAGTTATCATTTATTTCATTATCAATCAAAAGACGTCCACTACTCAACATAGGCCTGCTACAGCGACCGATCGCAAGCGGTCTGCATTCAGTATGATTAAAAAGTCGTCTGTTCATCTTGTTGGTGGACGTCCTACGCTGCGCCTTGGCTCAAAGAGAATCTAGAACTTTTCTGCCACAATTTGAATAGGGATAGTAATCTATTAATCTATATAATTATATATAATAAAGTCGTGTTATTACACTATTTATAAATCAATAACTACTGAACCGATTTGGTTGAAAATTGGTGAGGAGATAACTGCTTAAAAGCAGAAGATGGACAAAGAATACTTTTATTCGGACGGAGCAAAACGGTTGGAAGGTAGCTTAGAACCAGGAGAAAGACATAGAATAAATTATCCCGTTCGACGGGGCCGGGCTGGGGTGGAACGGAGCCGGGGCGAATTAAAGTTATCTGTAACCGCTTAGCTTTTAGAATTACGGGGTTGGGCGTGACGGGGCCAGGGCGAGTCGGGGCTGGGGGCGAAACAAAGATCGCTGGGTCCGCTAGTGTTAAAATAAAAAAGAAATCGTCTATCAGTCTTGTCCGACAAACATCGTCTAATATTGCAGTGCATACAGGAATTGATAAGCAGTTATCCCAGACGTTTTCAGCCGCAAAATATTAACTGCAGTATTTCATCGACTCCTAAAAAGGTTGTGAGTAACACGGCATTTTATTAAACATGTAACGAGCAGCGACAGGGTCTTGCCAAGTTAATTTCTCTTCGGCATGCAAAATCTCGTCACGTGATATTGGTAAGCCAAGGCTTTACTATTTGGTTCCCAATTCCACTAGTACGTTCAAAAAGTATAGGTAACATTTTGGTGTTAATATTTCAGTGCCAGCTAGGGTTATTGCGAAGTTTCGTTGATGCCTTCGTTTTCTGAAATAGTTATGCGATTGATCAACGTTACCTCATAAAATAGTCGATGTGACTTCAAGCGGCGTTCTAGTAGTTTGAATGTTAATTAAGTATTAACATTAACGCCTCGGGGCTCAGGGGTTTGTCTTGGAATTCGATTTTCCTAGTGGGAAAATACATTTATCTTCATAAAATCTAATATATAATATATAATATCATATATCTAATCGTGCGTTAGAAAGAAACACGTTATTAATTCTATTGAATCTCGACTTGACAGGAGTTCATTAAGTCTAGGAAAGATGAAAATTATTTTCTTCGCAATCCTTTGTAAAAAACAACGCCAAAATCTTTACCATTCTATTCCACAATTGCTTTTGAATCAAATGAACAAGCTATGGTATAGTGTCTTTAAAAATTATGGGAAATTGTAGCTTGTACATTTGATTCACCGCAACATCCCATTGCCTGCTTCCTCGTAACATCTCAAATAATTGTTCGCCAATGTCATGCATGTAAGCTGTTTAATTACAGATAGAAGATGAATCGAGTATCCGCAATGCGTACACTGAGACAGGTTGGTTTAACTAACGATTCATGTTAGGGATACCTTAAATAGTATCTAAACTAATATTATAAAGCTGAAGAGTTTGTTTGTTTGTTTGTTTGAACGCGCTAATCTCCGAAACTACTGGTTCGAATTGAATAATTATTTTTGTGTTGGATAGTCCAGTTATCGAGAAGGGCTATAGGGTATATAACATCACGCTACGACCAATAGGAGCAAAGATATAGTGGTAAATGTATAAAAAACGGGAGAAAGAAGTCACACACACGCGGACAAAGTCGCGGGCAAAAGCTAGTCAGTAAATGTATGAATTACAGTCAAGTTCAAAAAATTTAATTACACAAAATATAGAACTTTTCTCCAGAGACGAATCAAATGCCAAATGTTTTGCAAACTAGGCGAATGCAATTGTACACTCGGCTACCTAGACTCATCTAAGACGTCGTTCCTAAATGTTTTTTGAATTTAACTTGCTAAATCAATATACATGCGCGTTTCTTTGTAATATTTCAACGTACCTACTTTTTAACTATACACCTTGGTACAGATACAGTAATAAATCAATAAGGTTTTCATAAGGTATTATTCCGTTTTTTGTAACGAATTCCTAAAATAAGGTTCCTTTTAAAAGCAGAAAAATATTATAACAACAAACGCCGAAAACATTAAACTCATGTTTTCCCATGTTACATAAGAGTAAGAAAACAAAAACGTTATTATATAATAGAGTTTCAATTTATATTTATGTTTATGCCGTTCACAGGAGCTATATAACTTTTGGCAGTGAGAATAAGGTGTGCCAATAATATCATACCTTACCCAACCTACCATTATGTATCCGTTACGTAAACCTCCGTTCATTCATGATTCATGAACATCAAAGGTAGCGTGACCTTACTAACCTAAATATTTTACAATAATACGAGCTTCAATTAGCGGTACTCCACCTCAATAAGACAAATGGACTTTCATCTTGACCTTCATTTAACTCTGACTGTAATTATAGCATTTATTTTTCTTAGTTCTGTAATTCTAAGTACACACGCACGTAAAGAACTTTTTGCGTTTTTTATTAAAGGTAAAATTGTTTTCGGCCCGCCTTGTGTCATCAATAATACTTGTAAATGGGGTAGGGGTGTGTTTTGAGCACGTATAAACTACGCTTATTAATTTTCAGTAGCATGCAATGTACGACTTTGGGTGACGTAGTGATTATTTGACGATTCATGTGAGATTGCCGTATAGGTAAATCGTTCACTTTGAATAAAATAGTAATGTATAACCATATATAAGGTCACCTCGTTTTATGTGATATCTAAAGGGCCGATTTAGCACAAAAAAATAATCATTTTTGTTGAAAAAGTTTTAGGGTTTTTATTCACTAGTTTTTGAGAAAATTTGAGACTAAGGTGATGATTATTTTCAGTTTTTTATTATTATTATTTAAGGTTAAGATAAGAGAAAATTAAGGTTTGGGATTTGAATTGAGAGACTGAGGCGAGGCCGATGACCGAGATAACTTTTTAAATTGTCAGGGTGCTGTTTGAAAAAAAAAGGCTTTGTTAAAGAAAATAATAAAAAATCTATTTTCTAAAAAATAATGATGCTGTCATGTTTCTATGAGGTGTATAAAGGTACTGTTAAAATATTATCACTTTAAACAATTTGACCTTATATAGGTACTTAAATACTTATAAATATAGACTTAGGTACAATTTACATTAGTGCTCATCACATAAACATTTGTCCCTTGCGGGATTCAAACTCGCAACCGCCGGAGGAACAGAAGCGCTAAGCACTACACGAAACATGTCGTCGAAGTAAGTAAGTAAGCGTATTCAAATTCTCATGAACTTTGATTTTTATACATAAGGTCTTAAAATATACATTACAGAAGCATTACTTTCTTTAATGCCTTTCCAAAGCTTTATCTATTATCCAACAAAGCTTGACACAAACCCATTTACGTAACTACGGGACATTGTTAGACAGTATTTTACGATTACAGCGTTATTTAATGTTATGGAAATTATTAGACCATTAGTATGGTAAACGTACCCTCGTATTACGTAAAATTATTTCGTGGTCCTGCTATAGTAATTACAACGTAATGACCTAGTAGCCAAAATATCGTGTGTTGTGATTTCTTCGACAACGGTCAGTTTTTGAAGGTTACCCATTTTTCATGCTGACAGTGATGAATAAACTAAAGTAAATAACTTCAAAATGTTTTAATTACAACTGTTTTTTGATGGTTTCATGAATAAATAAATATAAGTGTAAATTTAAGGATAAGCATAGCTATCCAACGCAGCAACGCAGCCAGCATCATAGCTTCTTACTAAAAGGTTTTTTATGATGCATGTCTTAGTATAAATTGTTACTGTTTGTGTATTAATAAAAATCGAGAAAAATAGTGTAATTAAGTTTATTTTTACGACGCGTTTGGTGTAGTGGTTAGCGCTCCTGACTATTACGCCGACCGTCGCGGGTTCGAATCGCGCAAGGGGCAAATGTTTGTGTGATGAGCATAAACATTTGTACCTAAGTCATGGATGTTAAATATATTTAAGTATATATGGGAGACGCCCCCGTCATAATCGTTGTCTGCTACTTCGTAACACAAGGAAGATAATTTCCTTACCACGAAACCAGACAATTGGTGTGTTGTCTGACGCATATTTGTTTATTTATATCCAAAAGAACAATTAATGAAAGGATAAATTGGTTTTTTTTTAGGAAAAAATTAAAATATTGAGTAAAAGAGAGCAGCGAGCTCACAGATGCATCAACCGTTGCATCAACAAGAAAACTTTGCGATTAGTTTATTATTATTGGCATTTATTAAAAAACTGTAAATAAATGTTACCGTAAGATACCTATGTGGTATGTGAAAAAGTGCAGAGTGATTTGTTAATTTTGGTACGTAATTAAGTTTTCAATTCACTAAAGCCCACTTGCGCATTTCATGAGTCAAACACCATCACAATTTTATAAAGTTCTTTATTCGATCACCACACTTATCTTTTATACCAATCATTATTTCTAACCATAATAATTATAACGGCACCTCAACATAGATTTATTTCCACAACCTTTCGCTTCGGCGGTTAGCACTAGACTGCCTCGCTTTTCGAGTGCGCCTCGCAAGTAAGAAAGTAGGAGGAGAAGGGGCAGCCTGTGTTGCCACTTTATAAACAACGATAACGGTATTTGGTAAAGTAACAATACTCATTTTTATACAAATATTAATAACGTTAACTGTTATTGCATTGAGTTAATATTACTACAGGTCTAACTGATTAAATCTAAATACAAAAATCATCACATTCGGCCATCCTACCTAGTGCACCTCCTGGTGCATTTGTCTCTACATATATTCGTATATCAATACTACTACAGTATACTACGTTTTACAAATTATGAGCAATAAAGATTATGTTAAAATTTTACTGTTGAGCTCACCACATCAAAAATATTACAAATTGTACTTATTAAAACAATCATCACATTCGGTATTTATATTAGCACTACAAAATTAATACGACTTTCGAGAAATAAAGATTATGCTACAATAATACTGTTGAGCTCACTTTGTAATACACAGCATATAAATCAATCACAAAATACATTTAAATAACAATAACCATGTTCCTTGCTAGTACTTTTTATAATTATATTATTTTTGGTTTACTTTGAGTTGCCGCAGCTCTGGCAAATATAGATAGATCTATTGAATATAATGGTTTACTGAAATTTTGACTAACTAGCAAAGGCTAAAGTATTAATTCAGTGCCCTTATATGACTTGCAGCAACAAAAGTTTAAAACATCTTAGCTATAATCTTTGATGAAATCCGAGTACATCACGTCTAAGTATCGGTAGTTTAAATGTAATTTTATTGTAGGGGCTAATAAGTTACTTCGGTTACAATTACAAATGTAATAATAATGAGTAATCTACAGCGGATGCTTAGAGGCATTTTTCGAGATTGTAAGAAAACATAATGTACCTCTTTAACTAAATTGACTATAAAATCTTGAGTATCATTTTTTTTGTAGTTTGAAGAATGTGGCATATAAACGATCATAGCTTTAAAGAAACCTTACTTAACTACAGGAACAACAGCACGTTTCAAACGTAATAAAACATCAGTGGAAGACAAATTAATGCCTCATTACTATAAATAACATCATTATATAATACTCCATTACAACATTTTGTTGAGTATTTAAATTTTTATTAACAACAGCATCCATTAAAATTTTTGAATGACTCAAAAGTACGATGGGGAGTTAATATTTCCAACAACAAGTCACCATTTGTATACTGTCATTTGTGCAATAATGCTTTTAAAAAAAATAGATGATTAAAGAAAATACACCCGCATGTTTTTTTGTGTAATGTTTAGGATAAACAAAGTGTCTAAAAGAAATAAAATGATCAAAATTTATCTAACATAAGGCCAATCTAAAAAAAACAATATTTGAGCTTCTTTTATTACTCTTTGAAAATTGATAATTTTGTAACTTACATGGCGCAAGTTTCGTCTTCCAGTGCCCATAAATGTTATGAATTATGGAACATAAGGTTTGGCTAATTTATACTATGATAACTTGTTGATAACTTGTACTATGATAACTACTATATTATGATAACTTGTTGGTAGTGTTCGAATAACTTGGTGCTTAAATTGTCTGATCTCAAACTGTTTTATAAGATAGTGGCACAGAAATAATTTAATGGAACATTAAAGACATTTTCTTTAACTGGGAGAATAGAATTTTGAAAAATATTATTTAAAAAAAACATACATTTGATATAAATAACACAATCACAATGAGTATAATTTATTATGTTAACATCTACTGCTACTGTGTACATGTTTACGTAAATAAAGAAATCATTTCTTATCGTTTTTAATGATTTACTGAACCAACTCCCCGTAAAGTCAAGATAGGCTGTACAAATTTGACTAAAACAATAGATATTTTGTATACGTTTGAAAATAAAATATAAAGTAGATCCATTTCAAAGAGTTGCAGAAAAATATTAAAGAAAAAGAACTTTAAAGCCTTTCAGCATTATTTACCAATTTATTCGTCATGACCTAAGAGGGCATGGTCCAATTTACAATTAAGCTATTATCACTCAATTGCAGCAAAATAATTCCCCCTATTTTACTTATTAAATATAAAATGTAAATGATGTTTTAGTTCCAAGTTTTCTAAAAAAAAACTGTTGTTTTACATTCGTGTCCCATTATCTAACTTTTGTGGCAGATGCAATTTCTAAATGAAATATCTACGTTTGTCCCAAGCCAATTTTTATGGATTGAGCTGAATTTGTTATAATAAATTGACGGATACTTTCAGTCAGGTTTTTTTTAAAATCGTAAAATTTTAAAATATTTGCCATGTAGATGACGCAGAGAAAGTGTTGCAAAAAATAACCCTTAACGTTTGTGATCTTTGTGCCTTTGAATGTATTTACAAAGGGATATTGGATTCTGACGTGATACGTGAATACTTTTCGCTCAAAACAATTTACCATCAGCATAAGATTCTATTCTACCTTTCTGCATGGATAGAAACGTTAATATTATAGTTAAATGAGTAATGATTACTCTGTAAATGACAAATAGAGAAGCAAACTTTTCAGAATTTACTTTTTATATTTATAAATATGCAAGAGTGCACTCTTGATTCTACAAGTTTAGTAAAATTATGGATCGCCAAAATATAGATTCCTAATTTGGAAATTAGTAAACTTATCTTTTTGTACTGTATTTACCAACTTGACAATATAATAAATGAGAAAATTCTCATGATGACTACTACCACGGTACAGGTTGAGTATTAATTCGATGGTAGACGGCTGATTGTTGTTATATACTATGTGTATATGTTTGCGTTGAGAGGGATCAATGAATCGGATTTCAAAGTAAAATAAAAGGATATTTTCACAGAAATTCAACTTTTATCTTTTGACGTAAAAAGCAAACTTGTCAAAATAATAAAAGGAAGATTCAAAAACAATATATCTCAAAAGAGATTGGTTTGCCACACTATGAACTACTATTATTGTTATTGAAGTGGTACAATAAACGTTTATTACTTTTATTTTAAAGTTTGACATCTCATTCTACTCGCAACCACAAACATCTTTAAGTTTTCGAAACGTTGGGATCTTAAATTACAAGATTTTAGCGAATAATATCTGCAAATTGTATTAACAAAGACATATTCGGTGAACACACATACACATTATGCACAGTCGGTGAATATACAGTGGATACCCACAACAGTTAAAATATAGGAATTTTGCGAACAAAGCTAAAGGAGTCAATATAAATTGTGTGAAATGGGACCTACAGGTGGCTCGACGGCTCTTACCATCTACGACGCATAGAGGTCCTTATTGTTTTCAGACTTCTATTGAAAGATGTCGATGTCCTCAGCCTTGATCCCGAGCTCAGTCTTCTTTTTCGACCCGACCGACCTGGTCTGGCCTCGTACACCTCAGTCTTAATACCCTAGTCCTCTGACGTCCGGGAGGCTCATCCGGCATGCCAGCATGTAGAAAACACCAACGCCGTGGACATCCTAGTCCTCCGACGCATAGGCGGGGCGCTGCGGCCTGGCTATTGCTCCAGTGCTGAGTGCGCAGTCACGTCAGTCACCTCGACAAATTCGTCTTCATGGCCTCGGAAAAAGTAAATTTGTATTAGAAGTATTTCTATATAATATACAACAATATACACGATACGTGAATTAGGATAAATGAATATTGTATTCAATGCTTCTCTTCTGTAGGTACAATTTATAATATGCGATATAATTTGTGATAAATAATCTGTTAATACTAGCTTCAAATGCAATATTCAGCCATTAGGATGAGAGTGTATTGCGATGCAGCTTTTAATGTTTATCAGCTGATTTACTGTCAAATTAGTAATTCGTATGTTGTTCTCGAATTAAATTGATAATATCATATTATAACATAAACATATGCATCACAATATTCATTCATACTATTGTAGTATTATTTAAACATAATTACATTGATAGTATTCGTTTACACTGAATTGAATTGAACAGCCTGGATATTGAACGGATTAAGTTGAATCGCAATACGCCCCAAATAGGGAATTCGCATCTAACCGTTGTACCTACGTTTACTAAAACTCAAGAAAATAAAAGGAAACACTGCCCAAGCGACATACTTTCCCGCCATGTTATTGTCTAACTTTATCAAAATCCACCCAAATAATTGAAGACACCATTCATGAGTTAAAAGGGGATATCATTATAGTGTGAAGGAATATTTTAATGATGAATTTTAATATTTTAGATTTGATGTTGCTAACCTCATTTTAGATGTATACATATTGTTACAATACGTAGATGATATGATTTATTTTTTAATTCCATGTATTAAAATCTCATAATCGTATTATAATTTAAAATAAAATAAAACTTCAGTAAATAAAATAACAATAAAATAAAAATAATTATCCAGCACGGTCGAAGTATACCTACGTCAACCGTAAAATAATCTTTATCTTGACTTTTGATTCGTCAAAATGCTAATAAATTATTATTGATATTTAGGCACATATTAATGATGAATTGATTAAACTGTAATTTAATAATTTTAATTCACGAATACTTCGCTGAGGTCATAATGTAACCAATGAATTAACTATCTTTTGCATGTTATTGTCTGCTTGTTACATACCATGAGTTTTTAATTTAATATGAAAATATTTGCTATCTACTAAAGGACACACTTGGTCCACGCGACACACCTGGTCGCTACATAAGGACACACTTGGTCCACGCGACACACCTGGCCGCTCCTTAAGGACACACATGGTCCACGCGACACACCTGGCCGCTACTTAAGGACACACTTGGCCCTCGCGACACACTTGGCCGCTGCTTAAGGACACACTTGGCCCTCGCGACACACCTGGCCGCTGCTTAAGGACACACTTGGCCCACGCGACACACCTGGCCGCTATATCTACCTTGTAAAATTGGATCGGCACAGTGGCCTTAATTTCAAGTTGATTATTGAATCAAATACAACACACATTAAAATGAACTTGAATTGTATTAAAATTTAATTAAAATAATTATTTGGATGGAACTAGTAATATCTTTTAAAGCCTTCATTTTAAGTCATGCATCGAATTAAATTGAATCGAACTAAATGAAATTGATGAATTGAATTGGTTTAAATTGAATCCAATTTAGAACTCACTATTGGTCATAACTCACCAACATAGTTTTTATAAGTCTTTTTCTACGACTGCCAAATCAAAAATGGAGTGGTATGTATTCAACTTTTGAAATAAGTTTTTTTTTATATTTATTTATAAAAACAGAATATTAGCCCTACAACAGTTGTAGGTTAAAATGTTTTGTTTTTAAATCTACTAAACACAGCTACAAGAAAATAACATAATAATATTGAGTACCTATTTCGCTTTGTATTTCGTATTTGGATTGAGAAACGATCATAGTAGTTTATATTAAATTTGGCTTTTTAGTTGCACCAATTACATAAATCGCGCATTGTGTTTTCATAAGCCATTAGCAAAGAGTAGCCTTGCCCAAATGATTTAATGATAACACAGCACAACTACGTCATGTTAGCACAGGCTAGGTTCGTATCAAGAACAAACCCAGTGCTAGCTGGACAATTTTTATTACCTACTTAGATATCAAGTAAACTTGTGTATTCGTAACCACTGAACACTATCAAGGAGTTGCCTTGACCAAATGGTCAGTTGGAAACTTAACACGATTTAATCAGGATAGTAAGTGCTAAGCAAAATAGAATTCAATCCAAACACACTGCTCGATGTAAAGCAAAATCGTTACGTTATTGAAACTATTTTATAAGAAACATTTTATTGCTCTAATCATATGAATCAAAAATAGTACGTACCCTTTGTGAGCTGCAGGTATCCCACTTCTGACTTTTCATGAGACAAACACCATCACAATTTTATAAAGTTCTTTATTCGATCACCACACTTATCTTTTATACCAATCATTATTTCTAACCATAATAATTATAACGGCACCTCAACATAGATTTATTTCCACAACCTTTCGCTTCGGCGGTTAGCACTAGACTGCCTCGCTTTTCGAGTGCGCCTCGCAAGTAAGAAAGTAGGAGGAGAAGGGGCAGCCTGTGTTGCCACTTTATAAACAACGATAACGGTATTTGGTAAAGTAACAATACTCATTTTTATACAAATATTAATAACGTTAACTGTTATTGCATTGAGTTAATATTACTACAGGTCTAACTGATTAAATCTAAATACAAAAATCATCACACGCACGATGATTTAACCAAGGATTACGCTAAGAAAGGATAAAATCATCATTCTATCTCTGTCAGATTATTTGACGTTGACAGAGACAGAATTATGATTTAGTCCTGGGTTAGCGTAATCCTGGGTTAATACATCGTGCGCAAGTCCCACTAAAAAGCTTATCCTTCCTTGACTTGTCTCTATCAAATGAAACCACCATAACCATTTATTGCTGTATGGATCAAGGACCACAATGTTGTGTCCATTGATACGTTTTTCTTAACTCTGTAATACGAAAATGAACCTTACGAGCTCATGGAGGTCATGAGGGGTTACTTTCCGTCACGCAAGGAAAATGCTTGGGCTAATTGATTGATTCATAACATAGAAGGAACCCTCCTTCTATGTTATGTTATGTTGTTATGTTTACACCTTTCTCTGCGTGTAACGTTGGACCGAAGGTCTAGGAAAATTGAGCGATAGAGATAATTTTAGTTTTTTGTACGCTGATAACGCAATCCTATGAACTATGATGAACAGCCTACATTTTGAATTTGATTTTAAAATTTCCTCTTTCATCAAAAACAGTTATTATCTAATTTCAAAATTCCTAGAGGCCAGTAAGAGCAAAATAAACTTAAATGAATATCAATAAATATTCGAATGAAAATGTCCAAAATGAGCGTCGTTGCATCAACTGACATCAACCTTGCTTTCCTGAAAAGCAGGACAGGAAGTTCTGCATTTGATTTTGATTTGTAGAAACAAGCGGCCCAAAACAAATGAATATCCTATAATAAGATCATTTAAGGCCTGTTTCGCAATGTTCTAATGAGTTCTGGTTAGCGTTATTTGTCTAAATACAAACAAAATGACGTTACTTTATGTCAGTAAAATACTAAATACTAATCTTCAGTGTGTTATTAGGCTGTGATATATTTTTTCATCGAAATCGGCCCATTATCTCAAAAGACATTTTTTTTTTGTACGTAGCATCTCAATACAAAATAAGAGTTTCATTTCAATAGTAGCTAAAACATAACACAACTTTTTGTTCTTATCTTTTGTAACAATTTAAGGTATATTTACACCTTCTATCGGGATGGCACTTTATCCAGTGACGTATTGTATTATTTATTCTTCGGTTATTTCTTATTTGCCGATGACACACATTAGTGTATTTATATTTTTCGCGTATGTAAATTCACTTTGAGGTATGCGGATGGTTGCAGCAACACGCTATAAAGTATTTAATTCAGTCTAAAAGCAAATAGGGTTAAGTAAGGGTTGTAGAGGTAGTTAATAAATAAACTGACCCGTTATTTCATATGCAGCTGCAGAATCCTTAATGAAATTCCTCTCCGACACGCACTTACATGCAAGAAAAACTCGCACAAAAACCTTTTGGTTCATTATGCAGGGAGGAACATACACTATGGCCCCAGATTTAGGGGTGGATTTCGCTTGACCTGTTTACCTGTAGCATATTTCGTATGTGTATGAGGAAACAAAAAGCTTCGACGAAGGCGCACGTACGTTGTCCGGCTTAGAATGTTACACATACAGCCCTCCGAATGTCATTTTCTTGTTTTTAGGTGTGTGGTGTAAATGTCTTGAGGTAGCGATAGTGTTAATGAGAATGCCTATAGGTGGTCGACATGACATTACAACACGCTACCGAGGCAGTGAAATAGATGATACTTGCATGTATTAGGCGGCTTTGCATAGGAGAACTATGTTAATGTTGCCCACAATTTTGCAGTTTCTTATAATAGAACAACGCTAATTTCTCTACGATGATATTTTTTATAAACTGCTTTTAAAGCATGTAATTAATTAGTTACAATATTGCTACTTAATTTTAATGTTACTTACTCAATGAGTTCAGATAAATCCTATTAAACCACAATTTTATTTACTGGAGTTTAGATAACATGCGTTAATTCACAAGTTTGTAATTTGTAACCAAAACAAGAGTTATCATTAAACATCAAAATATTTTTTCAGTTCGATTTTTGATTGACGCAATGTTCAAAATCCGATACTCCGATATGACCTCTCGTCAGACTCAGGCTAGAATGTGTTCCTTTTTTCGAATTCATTTTTAAGAAAATATTTTTTATCAATTTTTGTTAGAACTCTAAAATATCTATGCATACGTGTTGTATTGTCAATAGGTATTATGGTTATAAAGGCATTATTTGTTTTATTTATCGTGCTTTTCCTCAATTAATCGTGAATCATTTTATATTTAGTAAAATCCAAAAAAATATTTTTACGTTTCGCTTGCTCTCCGTTCTTGACGATACGAACGTCATTATTCTAGTCCCTTATAAAGTAACACCGTTTCATAAAAGGATTTGGAAGATAAACATTCGGATTCATGCCGGGCTTGCGGAATGCGGGATCATATTTTTGACTCCATACGTTTTTCATGACGCGTCGCGAGCTGACGTAAACGCTTGAAAACTTAATGAGATGTCGAGTTACATTATCTTTATTTGTATTTTTTAAATGTTGAAATTTACCGAAAATAGAACTGGGGCATCTATTTTATACGACGGGAATAATTAAATCGTATTTTCAACCCCCGACGCAAAAAGAGAGAGATGTTATAAGTTGAACGTATAGATCTGTTGTATCGAAGCACCCAAATGGATGAACCCAGTTTCGTTAATTTTTTTTTCGTGCCATAGATAATTTTATCCTGAGTTTTTTTAGCTATATTTCTTGAAAATCTGTGCTCAGAAAAAGGAGTTGACGATATTTTACTTGTTTATCGGGTTTATCAATCAATTGATACGCTAATTTCAAAAACTATGTTCCAAAATTTTATCAATAATATAGATAGTAAGTACATCACTTCCAACTCTTTTGAGTTTTGCTTCAAAGGTTTTCGTAATATCCAAACTCAATTTTAGCTTTTATCTTGCGTTGCATATTGTAAAGCTTTAAAACTCGAGAGGATTACCCAAGATCTGAGCAGCTCATGAAAATCTCCAAGTTAAACAATGAGCTAAGAAAGCAGATATTAAATGGGGTAGTCTGCACAGCTGAAGGTAAAATAACAAAGCTGATAAAGCAAGAAAATATGTAATTTTTTAAACTTGATTTTGATAAATTAAAACACTTTCGCGCACATTTAAAACGTCTTTAATTAATAAATTTGATTTAATGTGCGTGATAATATCAACTTGTAAAGTGTATCCATGAGTATTTTTCGTGTAAACTTCAGAACCAAATATTTGATATTGATAAATTAACTAAAAACGTTGCTTGATGGTACACTTGTGTTCTTGACTAAAATAACAAAACAGCGTGCAAATATTGTTGAAATAGCACGTCCTGATCCTTAATTCAAAGAAAATACCTGAAATTGTATCTTTAACTTTGTACTTTTTGAAGCACAGCCTAACTGTTTGACATGCCTGCAGCAAATGGCTAGTAAAAAACTAATAGCCAAGCAAATTACTTACTGGCAGGTGGCATCATGCCTCGTACAAGCGAAAAAAAATAAAGGCATGAAAAATGTTATCGCTCCGCAATGGAAGGAGCCAAAACTGTAACCATAAATTGTTGAAGCCGCGTACTAGCCAGAGGACCGTACTCTGTGAAGGACGTTCGTAGTTTCAACTCTTTCATGCTCATTCGCATTCGTTGTTAGCACGAGTGACAGGGACAACAACAGTTGAAAGCACGGATATTCTACGTGTTATAAATATGGGGCCTTACGAAGCTTCCAGGCTGATGCGGTCACGCGCGTCTCAGTTGTTTTGTTCAATTTGTTTACATTAGGCCGTTATCGCAGTAGCGATTTTCGAGGAATATTTCTGCCTGAAGACCAGTCTATCTGTACGCAAAAGTTACAGATCAACAAAATAGGCACCCATAGAAAGAAACGGAACTTACACATAATTTAAGCTAGATATTAAAGTTAAATACGTTTAAGTACGTAAGTTTTAATGAAGTTTCATTATATGCTGCTGACTATCTATACAAAAAAATTAAAAAAAACCTATAATTGCTTCTGAAGTTTACGCGAATAGTACTCATCACACTTACTCTTTCTGCGTGGATAGGAACGTCAATAAAATTTAATTAGTGATGGTAGTTTAATTTTTCATAACCAGGTAATGACAAATAACATCTTGGTCAGTGACTACGGATGCTTTAAAGCATTCGAAACGTCAGGCATTAATTAAAAATGAATGTTCGCGAAATCAATCCGTAAAGTGTGTTTTAATGAAAAAAACCTAGCTTTTGCAAACGTAGGTTTATTTTTGCAACAATTTTGTTTACTGTAGTTTAGATAACACGCGTTAGATGGAGAGTTTGTAATATGATACCAATACAAGAGTTATTAATAAACATGAAAACCTTTTAAAGTTTAGTATTACACATGTAGGTAATGTAGAGATCTATATTACAATAAGATGATGCAAAATTACGAACAGTGAATGTTAAACGAGATCGATATAGTTTTGTTTATCGAACGTACATGAAATATTTGTCTAATTTTGTCGCATCAAGTGGTAAAGTCGTAACTGTGACGCGAGCCTTAACTCAAGTTTCTTTTGCATTCAAATAAGTACACCGCTTACAAATTACTAACAAACGCGTAACATCTGTCTTCCTCGAGTCACGTCTGTGGAAAAGTTTTGGTTTGTCTTAAATATAGGACAGACGTGCGACGAAATTGTATAAAAATAGGCACGAAAATGTCTTAAGTTTTCTTAGACGCAATTTTTGCTGGTCGAAAGTTCTGAGAATTAGAAATGAAAGTTAAATTTTTCTACGATAGTCCTGTTTATTTTTTTACGGCTTCAGTATTTTAGGAAACAGGCTTTGAAGATTTTTCAATTTCATCAACTGTGAAAATTACTTGCACAGGATACATTGTTTTAGTTTTTGTATTATAAAAACTACTTTCTTATATACTTTAAGGAATTAATTATTTCCAGTACAAAAATCCATCAGGATAAACAGTTTTTTTTAAATTGTATGAATGAATGAATGAATGATTTATTTATTTGACACATAAGAGGTAATAAGACAGATATATTAACTTGCGATTATAAATAATAGCAAGGACCTTAAAATTTTTTGCATCACTTTGAGAATCGTTATCGTGTAGTGTTTGTGAGGTACAGCTATCCTGAATTTATTTTTAAAACTCTAAGAAATACACATTCATTTACAAAACTGGGATGTGTAAATGAAAAATGAATAACTTTTATATTAATTGCTTTATCAGTATGCTGTCACGTTTTAGTTACTTAATTAGTGCACAAGTTTGCTGACACTACTGCCCCAGGAGATTGATCTAATCTCTCACCCGCCGATTTTATTTTCTAACGCAGCAAAAAACTAACCACTGCAATATTGGCTACATAAATCTGTCTGTTTGTCCCGCAGGAAGTCCGGTCTCGTCGGTGACAGGGACCGTGTCACGGGTGTCGGCAGTCGTGGGCGGGGAGGCCGAGTTACCCTGCGACTCTAGGCCTCCGCTACGCAATGACAGCTTGCTGCTCGTTGTCTGGTATAGAGACGACGACCCGGTGTACAGGTGAGTAATTTGTCCTTTTTAAAGTACATTGTTGAATTTTTTCGTTTTAAATACATACACACTTTTTTTAATAAAATCGGTAAAACGTTGGTAATTTAAATTGTAAATGCAGATATTTAACACTGAAATACGTCAAAGAGTTTGGCTTATTTGTGTGTTTGACTTTTTGATTTTGTTTTTTAAGCGTTTACTTCCGTGATAAAACCACAGCATATTTCCGAAATCAGAGAACCGTTTTTCAAAGGAATTCACAACATGCTTTAAATTCTGCCAAATAGACTGAATTTGGTTTATTCCGCAAAACGCGAGAGAGTATAATTTGAGAATATCCGGCAGTAAAATGTCTAGAAATAAAAGTGAGCTCAGGAAATTCTTGAACTATATCCTACAGAGCAGTTAAATGTGCGGTGGTTTACTTAAATGTCTGTTATTTTCCAATCCTGCCAGATTTTCTATATTTAAAGAGAAAAACAGCCTGAGAAAGCTTTTGTGCAGATTTATGTACCTAACAAAAAGGAACTTTCTCTTTTCAAAGGGTATCGTTAATTCCAGATATTTTTATAACTGTTACTAAAATTCCAATATCAAGTTACTCATATTTTGAACAGTACCTGTGCTAATTTTCAATACCTACATACCGATTTCCAGCCCGATTTTATAAGATAGTTAATGAAAATTGCTAATAATTAATAACCTTTCCTTTTAATAAACCATACGTTATATAACTTTCTTAGAAGCGACTCGAATGAAAACTTGTTATTTTTCGGAGCAAAATCAAACGGAAAGCACCGACAAACTTTCCTTGCACCGACATTTTCGTTAGAAGCTTTGAAAGCTCAGCAAATTTGCTCTCTATTACAAACTCAAAGACTCATAACGCAGGTGGGGCAAACTAGAAAATCTAATGAGTAGCACAATAGCCGTCGCCGCAATAAAGTGTGAATTAGCTCTGTACGAGTATAAAGGTGCAAACACCTCCCAGAATCCTTTACCGTACATAATTCAGTTACGTTGTTATTCAGCGCTGACAAACAAGATGGCCGGACTAGTGTGCATAGATGAGTTCATGTTCGTGTGCTGACGAAGGCAACAACGCGAGTTTGTGTAGTTCATTGCACAATTATCAACTCAAGGTCTGATGCATGTTTATCAGAGAACACAGACCGGTCACTTTTGAAAGCTTTTAAGTTTCAAAGGGACCAACTAACTTATAGATTTAATATTTTTCTACACGATTGTCGAATTGCCTCAGAGACATATTTATAGTCACATGTTCTTTGTGCTTAATTTATTGCTTTTATTTGAGTTAAAATATGTAGACTACACAACTTCTTAAGAGAAAACTTATCACCATCGAATGAATTAACTAACCTATTTTATTCTTTATCTTATGTATCTTCTATTTTTTAATACAAATAAAATAAAGTCGTGTTAGTTAAACCACTTGCAACTCGAGAAAAGGTGGACCGATTTTCACGTGTTTTACTTTGTTGGATTTGTCTGGCCCCAAAAAAGATCATATCTATAAAACGGGGTCGAGGCGGGATGGGGCCAGGGTGAAATGGAGTTTGCTGGGACCACAAGTGTATATAAAAGAAAACGTGTTAGTTACCTACTCGTAGTTACACCACTTATGACGCGTGAGCGGGTGGACCGATTTTCATACAACATTTGAGTTAAGCTATATTACTTCCTATACAAATGAATTCTATAGATAAACTAAATCTAATAATAATTAGTACAGTATCTAACTAAATTTAATTCTATTCAAACAAGTATTTCTCACACTTATAAACCTCTTTACTAAAAGGACTGTTATCACAACGTAAGGGTTCAAGAACAAAACTAAAAGGCAAAATGGTGACTCGGATAACGCTATAGACAGGTTGGCAGTAAATTTTATAAGTCTTTTCTCTATTTTGTGTACTTTCTGACCCGATTCCAGCTTGTGTTACATAATTTAGTAAGGTACGTTAATTTATGTTAACAGTAGTATAAAACGTTTAACCGAATCTTTTATGCTCTATGTAGATACATTGGTTTTATAGAAGTCCACTTTTCATCCGTACTAGCAGGCTGTGCGTACCAAAAAAGCAAGCGATAGCAATGCAATGACAATTCGCATGTGGCTTTGCAGCGCTTTGCAGATATGCAGCACACTGTCTACAGCGCGCCCGCGCAAATGATTTGCCAGTGCTGTCAAATGTTCAGTTAGTATGTGCATATTTTGAGCATAGCAGTGTAATCTTTGAGACACAAACATCACAAGACAGACCTAAAGGTACAATTTAAGCGGTCTCATTCATCATCAGCCCAATTGTATTAAGTCTTTCGAACCATGGCTTGTGTCCGTGTCATTCAGCTATGTCCTTTGTATCGTCGGATAATATCAGACCGCCGTTGGGGAGGTCGTCCTTTCCCTCTCATCAGTGGTCTCCATTCCAGGACTCTTTTTGATCCACGGTCGTTTGCCATTCGGGCCATAGCAGTCTCATATTGGCAACAAACTTTTCAGACAGTTATGTCATGTCTCTCGTTGCTATTTAAGTTTCGACGCCATCCATTATGATTACCATCGACAGATAAGCACTAACCAACGAATAGTTCAAATATTCATTTCATACACAGTATTGTATCTAGCCAGAACTAATGAGAGCATTATGAAACATTCCATAAGTTTTAAAAAAAATAGCAGTGGTACAAAGTCTACTGTTTCAAAATTACATTACAGACGTAAATTTTAAAAAATCTACTCAAAAATGTTGTTATGTGAGTATGGCTCACACTAAATAGGCTTCAAGGGGCTTGGTGCAGGGCTTCACTCTCAAATTCATTGACGTGATATGAAGCTGACGTAAAACCTCTTAATGTCAAGCGATATAAGCCAAGACCAACAGTTTGCATGCAAATGGAATTAAATTGGAGCTTCCTATTTTAGCTAATACTGCGCTTATGACTTGTAATGTATTCAGCCTGCATGCAGACGTACGAATCGTAACAAATAATAATTGATACATAATTAATTAATTTGCCTGTAATCTAGGAACGCCATAACACTATTAAAACAATGCAACAATAGCCTTAGTCATGATGAATATATTTTGCATGAACTTCATTGAGGTAATGGTTCATTTATTACATTACAAAATACTGCATTTATTACATTACAAAATACGTCTTTAGACACAATGATAATTAAGTACGGATGTACGGATGTACTTAACGGATGCAATATTATTGTAATCTGTCTTTACAGAACCCCTGACTCCAATGTGGATACCTTTCTGTCGTATTTAGAGGACATGATACATAAATATCTTAAAAATTCAAATACACGAATAATTTTAGTTGGTGACATAAATATAAATACCCTGGACTCTACAAATAAGAGCACAAAGTATCTTTTGACCATAGTTAATAATTATAATTTAATATTGCATATAACCGAGCCCACCAGGCAAAACAATTGTATTGATCACATAATAAGTAATTTTGACAATGCGATTTCTGAGTTACATAATTTTCATCTATCTGACCACAATACGTCTCAAATGCTTCACATACCGATCCAAAGCTTAAATGAAAAACTACTTCACTATTTTATTACTAAAAGGGACTATAGCTTTGACAATATTCAAAAATTTAGAGGTCACTTGCAATGTTTGTCTTTCTCCGAAATTTTTGACGAGACTGATGTTAACAAGGCAATTACATCATTCTATAATATTCTGACCACTTTATATAATTTATGCTTTCCGATGAAAAAAATTAAAATAACTTGTAACTACAAAAAACCCAATTGGATAACAAAAGGATTAATAAAAAGTTGTCAAACAAAAAGGATATTAAGATATGAGTACTACAAAGCAAAATCTTTAGCTAAAAAGAAACATTATAAGGTCTACTCAAAATTACTCCGTAAATGCTTCAGTGTTTCTCAGAAAAAATATAATCAGAGGCAAATAAATAACGCTAAAAACAAATGTAAGGCTACATGGAAGATTATAAAAAAAGAGACGAAAGATCTAGAAGATGAAAGAATAATTGACAAAATAGTAATTAATGATAATGTAATTAGGGACCCGCTTGCTATAGCTAATGAATTTAACAATTACTTAGTGAAACTGAATAATAAAGCAACTAATCTTAAAAATACTAGTAAATTTCGCCTAGTCAATAGCTTTTTCTTAGAGCCGTACATCGAAAGTGAGGTTAAATCATTACTGAAATCACTAAACAACACCAATGCTACTGGCTATGATGGAATGTGCACAAAAGTTATAAAAGAATGTGCAGAAGAGCTAGTAAAGCCACTTACATATTTAATTAATTTGTCTTTTGTAACAGGGTTCTTTCCTGATTTATTAAAAATTTCTATTGTAAAGCCTCTTCATAAAAAAGGAGATAAATCGTTGCTTGAAAACTACCGTCCCATAACTCTAATTCCGGTGTTATCAAAAGTATTTGAGAAAGCTATGAAAGGGAGACTGCTTAGTTACATCCTGAAATTTGACATCCTTAAGGCGGAGCAATTTGGATTTCAAGCAAATAAGTCCACAACTCTCGCCATGTTTCATTTGATGCGTGAAATAAATAATAACATTAATGCAGGAATCCCGACCACAACTGTTTTCTTTGATATGACTCGTGCTTTTGATTTTGTTTCTCATGAATTGCTGCTTCTCAAATTGGAAAATATGGGAGTGAGGGGATTAGCACATGATTGGTTAGAGTCTTACTTGACGAACAGAAAACAGGCCGTGGAAATAACAAGCATAGATCAAAAACTTAATGTGCATCATAACAGATCACAGTTTCTGTCAAATACATGTGGCGTCCCTCAAGGAAGTGTTCTTGGTCCACTTCTATTTTTGTTATATATAAATGACCTCCCTGAAATAACTGACCACAAATGTATATTGTTCGCGGATGATGTTTCGGTAGTAATCCCGTTTAGGAAAGATTTTGAAGGTTATGAATCTGACATAAATAAAACCATTGACAAAATTATAACATGGCTAAATTACAATAATTTGACAGTAAATCTTAATAAAACTAATTTTATACAATTTGGTACCAATCGACATACTAAAGTAAAACTTGACATTAATTATAATAGAATAAATATTCAAAAAGCTGATGAAACAAAATTTTTGGGTATAATAATAGATGATAACTGTGATTGGAGGCTGCAAATTGAAGCATTAAGAGAAAAAATAAACCGATACGTTTACGTTTTAAGAAGACTACGGCAGACGTCTACCTTGCAGACTTCCCTTTCTGCATATCACGGTTACATAGGCTCGATTCTGAAGTATGGACTTTTGGTTTGGGGAAACTCTATGGATTTGGATTTACTATTTAAATCTCAAAAAAGGTGCATAAGGGCGATCTGTGGTATGTCCCCTCGTCAGTCTTGTAAAACGTTATTTAAGGACTTACATATATTGCCCTTACCGTGTCTGTACATTTATGAGGTTGGAATGTTTGTTAAAAAGAATATGAATTTATTTAAAAAGAGAAGTGATATTCACAACAGAAAACTGAGAGACACAAGTAAATTAGTCTATAATTGTTTGCCAAAACTGCAGCATTATCACAATCAATGTGATGCTATGTGTGTCAAGATTTACAATGCCATTCCGAATGAAATTAAAGAACTACCAACTGTGCGCTTTAAAATAAAGTTTGTAAAATGGCTTAGTGATAAGAACTTTTATAAAGTTAGTGACATTTTTAATCAATAGTATATAATGACGAAATTGACATAAATAAGATAGGGGTTCACAATTAATATTAACATTTGCATGCCATATAAAAAGGTAAAACGTGAGTGCTATATTCCTAATGTTATCAACACCATCTGCATATTACCATGTTTTTAGCAAATAAACAATTTCATTTCATTTCATTTCATTTCATTTCATTTCATTTCATTTCATTTCATTTCATTTACGTACTTAGTCTTTAGTTCTGGTTCTTGAAGATTTTTATCAACCAAGTTTAAGCTGGCTTAGTACACACGGAGTTCCTTGGACATCTTTCTTTTTAACGGCGACGATCTTTTAGATGTTTAAAAAGATTACTTTTCTGGAAACAAAGCTAGCGCGAGATAAATGGTATTTACGGGCTCAAGAGTTTATTTGAATTAGATTTGGACTATTGTGGATATCTTAACTTTGAAATAAGAGAAAAATATTTTTTCATTCAAACATAGTATACCTAGTGATTGCTGGATAATTTTTAGACCGTGATCTTAGAATCTTTTAAAATATTCTACTTATTTATCTGAATGGTAGTGCTATAAATATAAATAGAAAACAGTGAGGAGTAATAAAATAAAACTCATGAAGTAATAGAAACAATATGAAACTAACCTGTATCTTGTGATGAAACATAATATTCCCGTATTTAAACAGACGAAGCAAGATATTAATATATTTTAATACACGAAACAGATAAAAAACAGTTGATTACGATGGAGCTCGTCAAAAATGGGTCGTCCCTTCTGACCCAAAGTTCGTATAGCATAAAATTCATCGCAGACTCATGTGCGCAAATAATTTGCCGACCCTTTTATATAATACGCAACATTATTATGAAAAATGATTGAAAAGGTCTTATTTATTCTTTTGTAAAATCTTCAATTTCAGGTAGGGTAAGGCCATTTTATCCACATTATAATGAATACGAACATCATGACAATTACTTACAAAACGTCTTTTTTATTGAAAAACGAAAAAACCATCCATTGAAAGAGTTTACAACATAAAAGTGTAGTCATTAAACAGTTTTTATGTCCTTTGCCTATTATCTCATTTTGCCAACGTTAATGTCGAAATAGAAAAACTGGTTAAGTGCGTGTCCGACCCGCGCACTGAGGGTTCCGTGCCACCCTTAACTGAATTCAAGGTCCACTTACTTTCACTTAACGAAAACATCACAATATATTGCGACAGCAAAAATAACTTTGTTTTTCATAGTGTTTTTATGAAAAACAAAGTTATATTTGCGGTTGATAAAAATGTGCAATATCTCAAAAACTACTGGTTCAATCTCCTTCAAACCAATTTTCGTTGCAAGTTTTTGTTGAGATCTACATCATATATTTTTTTCAAAATTTTCACTTCCTTAGTTCAAAAGTTAGAGGGGGGGGACGCCCATTTTACCACTTTGGAAGCGTCTATATCTCAAACCTTACACTTTAAGAAAAAATGGTTTTAGAAACCTCAACACCATTTTAAAAGACCTATCCATAGACACCCCACACGCATAGGTTTGAGTAAAAAAAAATTTGTAGGTTTTAGTTTCATGTATGGAAGCCCCCCCTTAAATATTATTTTTTCTTACTTTTTGTATCTGAATCGGAAAGCGGTGAATAAAATACACCTACCTACCAAGTTTCAGCTATGTGATGCTTATAGTTTCAGAATAAAGTGGCTGTGACATACGGACGGACAGACAGACAGACAGACAGACAGACTTGACGAAACTATAAGGGTTCAGTTTTTTGCCATTCGGCTACGGAACCCTAAAAAGCGTCCACTGATGAGATGGACAGACGACCTTGAAAAAGATCGCAGGATCACATAAAAAGTAAAAAGTCATAAAAGTCTCTTATTTTATGCAAAAAGACCCTGGGGGTACTTTTACACGTCCCAATATAAACCCTACCACAACTTCGGGTCAATTGTGGGCTAGTGCTGAGAAGAAGCTGCGTAACAAACTCAGTCACTATTGTCTCACTGGATGTAGACCGCTCACAACCAGTCGCTTTGGAAAACCGTGAGGGAGGCCTTTGTTCAGCAGTGCACGTTCTTTGGCTGATAATGATGATGATGGTGAATTCTGAAATAAGAAATTAACTAAACTGAGAACTGTTTCCCACGGCAGGCCAGTTCACTGCGTTACTTGATTCTGCAGAAAACTTTGGTGTGTTCACACGGCAGCTTATTGTAAGTACGGTTGTCCGTCAACTGAATCCTGTCAACAGTCTATTGCGCTTGCACTGACCGATAAACCTGCAGGCTGTATATTCCATTTGACAGCGTTTCCATGGTAACTGTTCGTGTTTGTGCATACTTTTATTATAAAAGTGGTACTATTTTCTACTGGAACAGTTTATAAACTGGACCAGTAGGAAACAGGTTTTCGTTTTTTGCTGGTCACTGCAAACGGTATGTGCGTATGAATATGGGCAGCATTATAACGCGTATGCTGCTAAACGGCATCCTGCAGAAAACTGTCCCTGCAAAATACAAACTGTAGAAAGCCATTTTACATAATATAAAACTTGGGCTAGATACTGTCGAACCCGAAACTCCATTGATGTTTCAGAATTCAGCGAGACGTCAGTTTAGATATTATTATCCATTTCACTTAACGTTTCGCTTGTCAGACCGTGATACCCTAAGCGGGCGAGACAAATTAACAGAGGTCCCTATTGGGATTTGTCGTGTCGATATAGCTCAAGGAAAACAAACAGCTCAGCGGTAACATTATAAGATGGCTACAAAAAAAACAAAAATTGCGCAAGGCCGTAGTCGAATTCCCAATCTCTGGCTAACTAGGCCAACGCCTTTCCCAATCAAGCTATGAGCGGTGAGTTTTTGCATTGCAATTGTTAGTGGCGTCTAGTCAATATTTAAATGCTTATGAGCTCGATATAAACTTTATCTTACAAGCATTCGGAATTTTTGACAAATTATTCTCTCTGTCAAGCGCTTTAACCAATTCGCTGTCACATTTGAGACACAATAATAGAAATTTAAAAGTGCGTGCACCGGTGCGTGCTGTGGCATGGGACCAGTTAAATCGCAACTACACGAATTGTTGAAGACAAAAACTCGGCGGGGATTCTACCCCCTGTTTATTGTAAGGTGATTACAAAATATGTTAAAATGTAATTTATTGATGATTAATAACGTGTCATGTCATGTCAATAGTTAATTTTCTTAACAAAACATAATCTCGTTTAACTGTTCTACACGTGCTGTGGCACTCCCGTTTTCCGCAATACTTAACGTGTAACCGCTTACGCGAGGGTCACTTTTGCCCCGATGAATACGTTTATCGTGTCTTCGGGTCGTCTCGTGGGTAATTATTATTGTTATTTTTCCCGATTGCGTTGTCGCAACGATGTTTCGGTACGCGTGTAAGTGGGGTGGCCGTTTAAACTGTATTACGCAATCTTTCTGACCTACTTTTATGATGTCATCCAAAAATAGTGGTGGTTCGTGCCTTACTTTACTGAAATATCACGTAATATTTGCAATGAAAGTCTTGTTGCTTCCTAGTAACTGTTATTTTAGATAACTAGGAAAAACTGTAGGAAATATATTTTTATTCTTATACATGCATGATGGCTTAGAGGTAAGCAATAAATAATAATAAACATATTTATTTCTAACAACTTACAGCTCATATTTGATGTTAGTTTAGTATAATTTACCTTAAAATTATGGTTTAAAAAGACGTATAACTACAATAACTTGACCTTAGACTGAATAAATTTACGCATCCCGTAAATGGAACGATACCCTTAATATTAATATAAGATTGTCTTAAAAAGTTACACAAAACTGTTTTTGTAACTGTAAGCTCTGAAAAATATTTTTTTACTCGGGAGTAAGATTGAAAATTAAGTCCCTTCAGCTTCGCAAGTGTCAAATCAACGTCAGCTCTATGTTGAGCTTTAATAAATTGACTAGAAGCGCTTTTGATTTAGATATTTGTGTCAAGAAGCTTTCATATTTAAAGCTGAGTATAGTAAGTTAGTTTTAAGGGAATAATAGAGTTGTTTTAAGTGATAAATATGAACAGTTATCTATAATTTGATAATGTTACATAATTTAAAATGCCTAGAATATGCACAGTTTATTCAATATAATATTTATGTAGACAGGTAAGTAGTATTCAAAATACCTTCCTACTACGATTTTTTACTATACAGCCCCCTAGCTTTTTATATCAAATGGGATCACTCTTATCTCTAGACTAGAGTTTAATGCAATTAAGCTATAAGTTCATAATCACAAACATTTTAACAACTCGCTCAAACTCAAACTCAAATAAACGAGTTATAATAATTATAACTCGTTTATTTTTTTAAAAAAAGAATACTGAAAAAGTGTTACTCTTTAAAAAGTACACTTCTGAATTGGAGCTTCAACTGCGGTTCCCCAAAATCTGTTAAAAAGTTCAAAAACATTTAGCATTCCAACTTGTCACGCACGTACCATATTGTGTTTTGCCGGCGTATCCGTGTTAGCCATAAATAAAAGTGCCCCAAAACCTATAGTCGTTGTAAATATATATTTTACATTTCTCTTTAACCGCGAGACAGCTGGCGTCAGCGACATTTTTGATAGATGAGCCAGTCTTTACTGAGTGAAACATACCCTTACAACGTCTAAATACCGTAATACGACTAAGCAATGTGTGTGTGTGAGTTTATTTGAACAGATAAAACAATAATTGATTACCATTCAGATGCTACTGTATTAATCACTGAACAATAATGGCGTCGAATAGGTACATCTTTCATAGCCATCTACGCTCGGATGATTTGACACAATGAGATAGGTCTATGTACGAGTATGATGTAAGTTATTCGATAAGTTTTAAGATCCTCACAAAAATATACTCACTTAACCACACAAATTCAGTGCTTTTAAGGTTGGTTTTCTGATCGATAGTTATCTCAACCAATGGTTAAAAAGCATTACCATTGGTTAACACGTTCCGGGACAGTGCCCGCCTACAGGCGTGAAAACAATAGAACATCTATTGTGTCTGGAGTAGTGTCCCGGAACGTGTTAAGTAATTACGGTTGGGCGTGTTTTGAACCAATGTCAGCCAATGTCTGAATAAATATATTTCAGACCGGATTAGGTAATTATTGTTCAAAATACGTACAGTCGTCATTATTTAACCACTGGTGCTGATTTAAACTATTGGTACCTAAACATAACCATCGGTAAAAACACTCTAAATGGTTTTGATGTTTTTGTTATTCCCAAAAATATCTTGTATTCTTGCTAACATTAACACTTGTGAAATTTAATTTGATATTAAGGGAGCGTGCGATACACACGATACCTTAATGGAATAAGATGTTGAATTATTCACAGTAGGCTAATAATAACGTTTAGCGTAAATTTTTGTCTCTTTACGCTAACTCAAATGGAAAATGATAATATTTTTTATTGTTGTGGTAATGTTGTTATTTATTTTTTATCAATTACTTTAAGAACTTTTTGAATTTAATTTTGTGTTTCTTTGATTTTCAAATTTTGTAAATAATCTTAATAATCCTTATTTACGGCATGATTCATTTTAAAATAAGATAAACACGGAACTCACAACCTAGTAATACATAGTTATTTGCTGAGACATTCTTAAATAAATCAGTAACTTACTTTCCACTAATTGTATTTTAAAGGTTATAAAAAGATTGGTAACAATACTCAGTAAGCAAAGGAAAATATACTTTACGATATTATAGACCTCAGTAGTATGTACAATGATTAAGGCGTACTACGGTTTATTTACCGAGACATCCAAAATACTTCTTATTTTGGATATACGTAGAAGAATAAAGATTACGGAAATAGCGCTGAGAATCAGTAAACTTTAGTAGCTATTACCAAGCCATACATTTTATTTTTATCCTACTACTATTATAAAGGCGAAAGTTTGTATGGATGTATGGATGTTTGTTACTCTTTCACGTAAAAACTACTGAATGGATTTGAATGAAACTTTACCACAATATAGCTTATACATCAGAATAACATATAGGCTACAATTTTTGAGGTTTCTAATGTGAGGTCGTAAAAAAACACATTTTTTGCGCTACTAGACGGGACGAACCTGAAGTCCACGCGAACGAAGTCGCGGGCGGGCCACTATACCTTATAATTTACTATCAACTGCCTCGGTGGCGCAGCGGTTACAGGGTCGCATTTTAAAGCGACGGCTGCGCCAGAGGTCCCGGGTTCGATTCCCGGGTTGGGCCAAAAATATGTACCTGGGGTTTTCTGTTCAGAAAATCTCAGGGAAGCCCGGAGTTTAGAAATTGGCGGTGTTTTACCCCCGTGCCTCGGAAAGCACGTAAAGCCGTTGGTCCTGCGCCTGATCTCACTCCGGTCGTGTCAGATTGCTGTTGCATCGGGCTATGATAGTGAAAGAAATAGAGAGTGCACCTGTGTTTGCACACACACTTGTGCACTATAATATGTCCCGCGCAGTCGGTTAGTCGTTGTGACTGGCCACCGTAGTCAAAATTGGTTATGGAGACTACTACTACTACTAATTTACTATCAAGTGAAGGATAAACTCGACATGAAACATGTTTAATACCCCGTTTTTGCGTCATACCCATCGTATTTCCCTCGACATTCTTTGATAACGAACGCGTATTAAGTTGTCACAGCACGTATTTACGTTGATGGATTTTAAACATACAAATCCTCATTAGGCGGAGGTTTATCGCATCACTCTCGTTTTGTTTTCGCAATGATGCGAAAATTATCAGTTGGTTGGAGCAAAAATAAATTTAAAGCGATTAAACTTTTTGAAAATTCTTAAATTTTTATGTTTTCCTTATTTCAAATTAACAACAGCCACTAAAATGAACATCTGTTTGTAAGATACCTACATTATTGAATAGAACAGCTTCGTCATAAAATACGAAAAGCGGCCAGGTGTGGTTTTATTTGTAGTATGAGAATCGTAAAGCAGTTAACAGGATACATCATACCTACCAAGTTTCAATTGTTTAATGCTAAAAGTTTCAAAATAAGGTGGCTGTGACGTACAGTGCGACAAGGATCTTCTGGCCAACGGATGACATTGTCAGGGGGGCGCTAGCATTTAAAAGGGTAGCCAGAGCAAGAAAATGTACCTTGATTCAGAGAGTTTAGGAATCTGTTATTTTTTACCCAAACATAGCATTTCTTGGATGGAAATGTCATTGAAAACATTTTCTACCATAAGAGGCATATTCTGTATGTTCCACCGTTTTAGACTCGAAACAATTGTATTAACAATAAAAACTATTGAAAATTAAAACTTTATTTAAGGAGTTTAGCTCTACGGTATTTATAAACAATATATATAATACTAGCGGCCCGCCCGCGACTTCATACGCGCGTATTAGTTTAACTCCGTTCCCATAGATCGTAGCGAAAATTTATAAGCCTATACGCATTAAACTATAGCCTTCCCTGATAAATTAGCCATCTATCATATTTTATAACCTTACCAAAAGTTCCTGTGAGTAGCGCGTTCAAACAAACAAACAAAAGCATCCAGTTTTCCAAAATATATACAAAGAAATGCGTACAGATAAATGTTATGTTGTATGTACACACAACACATAGCCCGGTATAATGGTCTAACTTACACAGGGATATTATCTTTTTATTTTACAACGAATTGGAAATACTTCGTACGCCCTATAGTCAATCGTATCGTTATTTCGGGTACTAAAATGACCAGGCTACTCTCTGCGCTTACACAGCATCATGCCACATACAGGCTGTGGGAGAAGCAAATTCCCTCAAGTCTTCTCCCGCTACCTTAAGAGTTTGAATTTGAGCTTTGTTTATGGTTATAGGTTATAGCGAATACCTACTCTACTTTCTTGAATTCAAATCGTAAATTAAAAGTGACGATTCTATGTAAAGATCTACGCCACCATCATCATCAACATCCAAGAGGCGTCCACTGCTAAACATAGGTCCCCCACGAATAGTTTGCAGAAAAGTTCCAGATTGGACACCTTTCACAGGAGCAGCGTAGAATGTCCACCGAAAATATGAACATACGATCTGCAATCTACACTGGACACAGACCGATTGATACCTACGCTGTTTAAACACAAAAACATATTATTTACTAATTCTAAGGAATAAAATCTCTTCTCAAGAGCAACAACAATAACAAACATGTGTCAAATAATCTGTCTCAGATATGTCAAATGACTGTCAAAAATGAAATATAAAATATTTTAATCGTAAGCACTAAAGAGTATTTATATCAAATTCAAAGCAAATCACCCCCATAATAACTTTGCACCCCTTTTTAACCCCCTTATGAAATGAATTTCAATAAAATACAAAATAAGTCTTCCGTCAATTTTGTAAAAGAATGTGTATGCAAAATTTGAAGTAGATTGGACCAAAGGATCTGGTTGTCCCATACAAACTTTGCACCCCTTTTTGACCCCCTTAGGGGAGGAATTTCTGAAAATCCTTCCTTATCGGATCCCTTCGTCATACAAAGAACACACCCTCCCAGTTTCAGGTCTCTACAATCAGCGGTTTAGGCTGTACGTTGATCCATCAGTCAGTCAGTCAGTCAGTCAGTCAGTCAGTCAGTCAATCAATAAGTCAGTCGTTCAGGACAAAGCATTTTATTGGTATAGATAATATAATAATATTATTAGTTTACACAGAACACGTACAAAATTAAAACAAAGGGGCAAATCGAAAAATCTCTTGTAAGATTGAGGAGTTTTTACTACACTCGATCTGGCAACCGCATTTTTGAATTTGACAGCGTTAGTTCCGACTGTCATCGTAGGACAGAAGATCCGTGTCGCACTGTACGGATGGACTGACAGACAGACATGAGGAAGCTTTAAGGGTTCCGTTTTTTGCCAATCGGCTACGGAACCTTAAAAAGATACATTCATACGACATTGTAAATTGTAATAAGCTTCCACACCACTCACTCGAAATGTAAAATTCTATATTTATGCTAGTGCCCTCGATATGCGAGTAAGGTCCGTTTATTCCACCCTGTATATTTTAACATTTATAAGTACATTAAAGCCGAGGGATATTTCGGACAACTCCTGTAAAACAAATTCAGTCGACCGAAGAAAGTCACTGTACCGAATGAGACGAAATAACAGGAAATGTTTCAAATAGAACCAGATGCACTGTTTTATACTTGCTTAGGCGAAGAGGTGGTTGCCTTTGAATTTGTTTTATCAATTCAATTTCTGTAATAAAACGCTGTTAGGAACCGGCTATGTACGTTTGCTGGTATTGTTACGGTTTCATAGTTTCTAAGTTTTTTAATCTGCGTTTTTAAGGCTATGTAGTATTTGGACACCAATCATATACCTTTGCTATCAGCCACCAATCATATACCATGCAGCCGTCGCTTTAAAGTAAGTTAATGCACTTGTGATATGGTAATCAGAAACAACAGTGGTACCACAATACCCAGACCTAAAACATTGTAGAAAATTATGTTAAGTACATTGACCCGACCGGGAATTAAACCCGGGACCGACGGCGACGCCTCCACTTCTCCTCCTAAACATCTGGGTGTGAATAGACACTACACCACGGAAATCATCAGGAGGGGAGTTAATCTTTATCACAAATCGATTACCTGGTAGAGGACGAATTTTGTACAACAGAACTAATCGTTCGAGAAGCATTTTTCAAATATTGAAGTCCACCATAAACATAACTTTACCATGTCACTTGGTGTGTTACTGGTGTTATTACATTGCCAGAGATCTGTCCGAATCTTAATTGGATATTGACGACGCGTTTGGTGTATTGGTTAGCGCTCCTGACTATTACGCCGGCCGTGGGTTCGAATCCCGCAAAGGGCAAATGTTTGTGTGATGAGCATGAACAAACATTTGTACCTAAGTCTATGTGTATGTATTTAAGTATTTATAGGAGACGCCCCCGTTATAGTCGTTGTCTGGTACTTCATAACACAAGAAAGATAATTCCTTTTCACGAAACCAGACAATTTGTGTTTTGTTTGGCGCATGTTTATATTTATTTATTTATTTATATCATATGAATCCCTAAAAGATAAATATAATAAATAACAGACAAACTCTGTCTTTAGAATCTACCTACAACATCTAATCGCACTTTGTTATAGTGATTAGTCTAGCCAACAAGCGTCCTTTACCTTGATTCACCTCGATTTTTTTAATCATTATAATGGCGTGTGATTTTCTTTGATAAATGTTTGATTTTCGAATAAAAATCAGCTGGCACCCACATGACAGAGACCAAAATCCCTATAACTATGTAAGTCGTGATTATCGTTGAATTAAAATTGATTTTGGATCAAAAATCACTCGGAATATTGCAAATGATTAAAAAGTAGAGCTCTTCTTAAACATGACCTCAAAATCAATTTATGCTATAATACCTGAACTCACCAAAATCCTTCCAATAGCCAATTGTCCAGAAACTCTCATAGACCTCTTAATGCAATGATTGTATTGCATAGGTACAATAATCTTCTTCTTAGCGTGTCGATAGAAACCCATATGGAGGAATTATAATCGAGAAATTACAACGTAGCAGCCCAGAATTCAGCCACTTGTATTGCAGATCGAATGCATTTCATTAAATCCGCTGGCGTGCAGGTGTTAGGGCACGCCGGGCACGATGTTAAGTGTGCCATAGTTTACACTACACCGCAAACACAGTTCACATCGGAGCTTGCCAAAAATCCCCACCTGGCCATGTTTTCCTTACTTCGGCCAACCTGAGTCCAAAGCCTGTTTAAGGACTTCTAGATCGGCCATGGTAGATCATGTCCAGGAGGGAGATTACAATAATAAAACTACTTCACTAAACTATATAATGATAACAAAATATATTTTTAACTAAAGTCTTACCTAGCTCTGTCTGATAATGGCTCATTACTCAGAATTAGCCTGGGAGGGTGAACTTAAAAATAAGTTTGAAAAACTAATTTTCAAGAATGACTCGCAACTTGGATAATAAGCACACCATGCTTAATAGATGCTGAAAACTTTTTGCATATGGACCGTATACTTAAAAGTTGGAAATTTTCCCAACTCTCTGAATTATTCAGGGAAAGTTGAACGAGTCCCCTTATGGACATCAAGAAGGTTTTATTTAATGAATACCTGTAAATCTTGAATATGTACTCACATTTTCTTATAATCCTTGGGCTAATAAAGTTAGTTTGTTTTAAGACTTTATTTCGAGACTGCAAAGGTTAGTACAGATTTTGTAGGGGATTTCGTTTTTTGAGTAAAACGAAATAATTATCCTGTATGTAAGTCTCTTAAGAGAAAACAAGAAACATTCCTTTCTCTTTCTGTTTCTCTCTTGCCTAAAATCTTTTTACCTGTTTTCAAGTTCAAATTCACATTCCTTTATTTCGCATAAAAAGTGGTACACAAACAGATATTGAATGAGAAGCAGTTTTTCACTTTTTACCAGACACTGGCATGCAAAATATAATTAACACATGTTAAAAGTTATCTACAAATTATTTAAACTACTTACACGTCGCTTTAAAACGCGACCCTCTCATCACTGCGCCACCGAGGCAGTTATTGCTTATCGAAAAATAAGCAATAACCAACGAATAATTAAAATATGGAACGTCATGTCTCCTAAAGTATTTGACAGATAACGCAAATGAGAACTTATTGGGGTATTATTAAACTGACAGAAAACATAATTAGTAAATCTGCATAAAAGAACATCATCATCATCATTGTCAGCCAAAGGACGTCCTGGCGTCCTGACGGCTGGACATATTATACCTCCCCCACGACTTTCCACAGCGACCGATCTCGCGCTCTACATCTAGTTCAATCCTGCGATCCTTACAAGGTAGTCCATCCATCTTATTGGTGGACGTCTTACACTGCATCTTTGATAAAAAGGGTCTCCAATCCAGAACTTTTCTGCCCCAACGGCCATCAGTTCTTCGCGCTACCTGTACTGTACCCTGCCCACTGCCACTTGAGCTTACTGATTTTCAGGGCTATATCCGTTACCTTAGGGAAACGTCCCCGTCAGGGAAACTAAGCTCGGCTGCTTTTGCTGTAAGGAAGATTAGGCGTTTGACTGATGTAGAAACAGCTAGGTTAGTTTATTTAGTTATTTCCATAGCTTGATGTACTACGGAATTACGAAAAAATGTGATATACACAAATATAATACTAGGAATAAGGATAAGCTTGCTATTCCACAATTCAGGCTTGGAAAGGTTGGTAATTCTTTCATGGGGAAATGTATAAAATTTTTCAATAAACTACCAGAATACATTGTTGACTTACAGATTAATAAATTTAAAACTGTTATTAATCTATTGCGTCTTTTAAATACCGTCTCAGAATGTTTCTTATCGAGAACCAAAGAGCTATGCCATAAGCAGCCGGCTGTAAACACACATGCATACACGCACAGACGGACACATTTGCACGCGCACACAACACATAATTTATTTTATTTTGTTCTGTTATATAATTCAATTTTTTTAATCTTTCTTCTTTCGCACTTTTTTACCTTCTTATGTGGGTCGGTGGTAACCCTCATTCTTAATCATAATGGTTTCCACAGAAAACCAGCGCCACTGGCTTGCCATGGCAAAGAGCTGAGTGGGGACCATTTTGGTTACACATCTTAATTGTAGGTATTTATTTTTTTTGTTTTGTAATTTAAGTTAGCCTTCACATAGTTTTACTTATGATTTTCTATTGTGTTTGTAATTTGATGTGATATAAAAATGTTTTCTTTCTTTATTTTTATTTCTATTAAAGAAACCCTAATGACGAAAGGGTATTATAAAGTAGATGATTATTTAAAAGATAATAATGTATGGATTTGCATGATCACCACAAACATTGTAAAACTTTTGAAAAGAGGCATTGACAATAGTGACTGAGTTTCTTGCGCAGCTTCTTCTCAGCACTAGCCCACAATTGTCCCGAAGCTGTGGTAGGGTCTATGTTGGGACGTGTATAAGTGCCCCCAGTAGGTCTATATGCAAAAATAAACGACTTTTATGACTTTTTACGACTTAGTTCTTCTACGTATCTCCTTCTGATTCGATAGAGAAACATTCTCGCAGAGAAACATGAATCAAAAATTATCATTAATTAGAACTTTGCTATTGCTTAAAATAAATAAAATAAAAACATACTCAACGTCCTTGTGAAAAGACAAACAACAACGGCAAAGTCGTCACGCTAATAAGGATTTCTTGAAAAATAATACATCTCTTTTATTAAAATACTCGAGAGAAGAAACTCCTCAACACAAAGTACATAATCCACTTGACTAATATAAAAAGTACGAACATCAACTTCCTGAGACTTAGACGGAATTAAATTGAAAATTCCCGACGTATTCTGACATTGTTGAGAGTTGGTTTCGTAAGATGGAGCCATCACCTTTCAATTGCGGTGATTTATTTTTTTTGTCTTCGAGTGAACTAACAAATACGAAGATTCATACGGCCTGTTTACAATGTCTTGAATAAGATTACATTAGCGTTATCTGTCCACTATTAGCTTCTCAGTATATGTATGAAAATTTAATGCATGTGCGCAAAAATTTTGATTCATTTACGAAAAAAGTGATATACACAAATATAATACTCGGAATAAGGATAAGCTTGCTATTCCACAATTTAGGCTTCGAAAGGTTGGTAACTCTTTCATGGGGAAATGTAGAAAAATGTTCGATAAACTAAAAGAATACATTGTAGGTCTACCGATTAATGACATTTAAAACTATCCTTAAAGAAACCCTTATGACAAATTACAGGACTTACTTATACAGACTTTTCGTTTTATTATTTTTATGCCTTATCACACTTTTAATTTAAAGGAACAATTATCATATCAAAATGCTGTCGTAATTGCTATCTTCTTGCTCGTTTTAAAGTTATTTTTTGTTTTGAAATTACTTACATTTAATTTTCACCAGCCGTGTGTCAAATTCATTTAGTCTAAAGCACTAATAGTACATAAGTATAATTAAAAGTAGTAACAAAGTGTTCTGCAACCACATAACGTCGGTTAAACAACCACTCCACTCATTCGAAAAGTGTTTGCCTCAATTAAAGTTAAGTAACATTAACTAAAGCACATTTAAAACGTGTGTTCAGTAACGTGCTTTAAACCAAACTCATCAAAAAGTAATCAAGGGGGTATAATCGTTTCGCAGAATAGCACTTTATTGCACGGCTCGCATTTGATAATACAAAAGGAGGGCGAATAAATACCGCATAGTGGTTGGGAATCGTTCGATTAATTCGTCGGATTCTTTAAACATTCGAATCTCGAATCCGTAAATCGATGTAAACACGCCCGTATTTCGATCACGGCGAATTTATTGACATTGCCAACTGTAAAATAGTGTAATGCACATGCCGATTCTGACGCCTCCCTGATATACTCGTACGTTTTCTCATCCAGAATTGCAATTTTGATGGAGTTTTGCGTCGGAAAATGTACCTTTAATATAATTGCTTTAACCAATTTGCTGCCACACTTGAGACACAAAAAAAATATGTTATCACGCACTGGTGCGTGCTGTGGCATGGAACCAGTTAATAGCATGTTCGGGGTTCAGATATTCGAAATACAAAATTGGTATACTACTTGATTTACTGGAACTTAATACGTTTTTACGTCATGCATCCATCTTCAAACCCACACACTCCTCTCATGTCAATCATGACGACAACTTCTGCATTCCTCTTTCAAATTCAATCGTTCTTCTCCTTTCTCACTCTCCCTCGTCTGTTATCTTTTACTTCTTACGTTCCGGTCCACGTCTATATCCTACAAGCATATAAAAAATATCGCCGTTATTAATTGCTACTTATTGTTACTTTACATAGTTTTTACTCTGTACTATAGGATTTTAAACTTTCGCGTTGCATTGTAATAAGACATGACGGGTGTTTAAACCTGTCATGTCTAATAGTTAAAACTCTGTACTCATTCCAAATGCTAGAGGTTGGACAACACTCACTTTTGAGGTAGAGTAGATAAATCATAGTCATTTTCATTTAAAAACTAAGAACCCATCAAGGTCAACTATTTTGAAATGAGAATGTTTGTGATTTCCTGGTTTTGAAGTCTAAACCATACTAAACCTACAATCATTATACCTATTTATCCTCCTAAAAGTAACAAATTCCGTATAGTCTTCAACTTAGTGTACAAAAGTATGTCAGAGGCATATATTCTATCTAAGTAAATAGTCAAAGTGGGTTAAATTCCTGTGAACTTTACAGAACTGCCACGCACAAGCAGAATGTAGTTTATTTATGAAGATTTTTTCTCGTCAGGTTGTATTTTGAATTTTTTATGTAATTTATTTGATTTAATTATTTTTAACTAACATAGTTTATAAGATCTACTAACAATCTATGAGTCATTGTTACTTTTAATAAATAAATTATCTATCTATCTATCTATCTATCTATATACGTTGATTAGAATTCACGTTATTGTAATAAGCTGGAAATATTAAGCTCAATATTTTCTAACTATCTAATAGTAAAAATGTAACGCCGTTATACAAGCTTAATGATACCTAGTAGTTTTATTAGAAAGATGGAAGTGTCTACTACGAAATGACAAAATTATTTGATAGGTAGATCTCTATCTAAACCAGTAAAATTAAACATTTAAACTTGCATTAATTTGCATCTGGTATATCGAATTTTTTACTTTTAAACAATTTAAAAAAAAACAATACTACGCCTTTAGGGTTTAAATGGCCAAAATTTGTTGAAAAAACCATCTGATGAAGGTGCACCCTAGGGTTTTTTCCAGTGTAAGTCATTTTTCATAGCTGACAATAAGGACATTGTTTTTTTTTAAATTGGAAAGTAACTTAACCCTTATATCAATACTTTTTTACATAAAATAATAATAAAATAAGTGTAATTTTCCTTAGATCACAACACTTATCTCGTCAACATAATCGTTGCAATAAATAATGATGCAAACTATATAGCTGAAGAATAATGCATTACTATTAAGCCAAATGTGTTGTTTAGAGCTGTTTGTTTTCTAAATAAAGATAGATAAATAAATAAATAATTCTAAAATTACCAAAACTTTCGCGGTAGTTTCGATCTTAACGCAAAGTGCATACATCTAGCCTACAAACCGGACTAATCACTAAAATAAATAAAAAACTAATCACTATCTATCAATTATTTTGTGATTAGATAATTACCGCCCAAATCTCGCATTAAGTCAAAGAGATAATAAGATGATTAAAATGAAGTCTAAGTACGACCAACAAAAAAAACCAAAATTATGTTAGGCCTAACTCTTTAAAATCCACATTACATTTACTCACTACGTCATGCACTGAATGAAAACTTGATATAGTTTTGCCAACAAAACTAATAATTTTGGCTATTTGTTGTTCATTTGCGTTGATCTATCACTTTATCCGTTATCGAGTGAAGCACAGTTTGACTTATTACGAACAGGCACGTGGCCTATGAAATATTTTGTATCATTGCTCTCAAACTAGAATAGATTTTTATTTTTAGCATATAACATTTTTGCTTTGAACTGATTGCTTTAATATTTTCCTATTAATTCTCCTACCAATTTTCGGTAAGGTCGGCCCCTCTCATGAGAGACAGGCCAAATAAACAGGAGATATTTTAGTGCCTTAATGTGCGCCATACACACTGGCACTCTCTATTCCTTCACTCTTATTAATTCAATGAATCGGTATTTCAACAGCATCGATCATAAGAGATGTTGAGGCACAGAACCAACGGCTTAACGTGCCTTCCGAGGCACAAGGTGTCATCACCACCAACTTCCTGACTCCGAGTATTTTCAAGATAGATGTACCCAGAAACTTTCAGCTCGACCCGGGATCCGTACCCGGGACCTCTTGGGTAGTGACCTAACCGCTACACAAACGAGGTAGTCAAAACAAAAATGTTGCCATTACTACAAAATTGTAAACAATGCTAACATAATCCACTCAAAACATTAAAATCACATTCAACAAAAGCTGGCTTTAAAGTAATTAATGAACTAACATTGTTGGAATAATGTCATCAATTATGAAATTATCACTATCCAAACGCACTACCAGTAAGCTAATATTGTAATCCATTAATAAACCGATTATCAATGAATTCACAAATTAGCTCTGAAAATAAACCTAGAATTTCTTTCGCCCTTGGATATTTAATTCTACTAATTATTTCTAAAATATGCCCGGGTTAGTTGAAGTTCGTTGGCGGTCATCCAAATTCCCTATCTTTTTTGCTAACAGACTGGATTCCTTAACTAGCAAAAAGTTAAACTAAACTGCTTATGAACCGGGTAACTTTTGTTCACGCTCTAGGCATAATGTTTGGGATATAGGTACGCTTTGTGCTGAACATTTACAAGTTTCATACATTTGTAATGCTCGTTTGAGATTCTTAACTCGAACCGTATCAGATTTTATTTATTCGCTTAAATTGTTTGTTTCTTCAAGTAGGCTTTTCCTCAGTTTAATTTATTTTTTGTGTAAAATCATTTTATTTCTTGTTACTTTAATTAGGTACTCACATTTTCAAAATATGCACCGAGCGTTGCCTGCAACATAAACGGCATCAAATTTCGCGTATTTCAAATTATTTTCCCTCTTGCCATCGCTACGATAGCACCGATCCCAAAACGTCCCCTATCCCGAAATGCTAAAATGATAAACAGTGACGATACAACGCTTCAAAATATTCCGCCCGCGCTCCACACACATGTGGGCCCTATCTAAATTTTACATAAAACCCCGAAAAATTTGCCAGGCCCGCGGAACAGCGCAATGCGGTGCCGCATTATTGTGACAACGAACGGTATTGCACGTTATATTTCAAAGTTTGCCTTGCACGAGACGGAAAACTTCACTGGATTCCAGAATAAAGGTTCTGATCTTCGAATGTTTGAAAGGCGTCGAGTTTAAGTCAATTGTGCATCTAGTTTTCAACTGGAATTGGAAGTTGAAGAATTGTATTGAATTCTCCGTGAAAATAAGTTTTAGTTGAACAAAGTAAGAGCTAGCAGTTTTATCGTTGCGAAAATTATGTGAATATCAATACGTGTGTGTGTCATACAAACACAATAGTGTTCGTATTAAACGTGTGAAGGTGTTAAAAAAAGGAAATTATGTGTATTCATACTAACTAGTCTTTAAGAAGCCTAATTAAATAAGTCTTAGCCTCGCCTATCTTACAAGATAACAATTTTAAAGGTGTTTTAACGTGTTTACTTAGGAAAAGAGCTATCCAATGGATTAAATTTAGATCTGGTCAAAAGTAGTCGACACGATAAGTATTAACTAGAGTTCTGGTGGTGAAATGACATATTCATAGGTGGTGATATAAAAAAAAAACTCTAAACAGTTACTTTTATATTTGTAGACGGGTCAACATAATTTAGTTTGTTAATATACTTACTCTGTAAAAGTAGCATCGAACTAGGTATTACCACACACCCAAATACTAACAATAATAAGTTTCACAATAGAAAAAATAGATTAAAATAAAAATTGAAAACCTTTGAATTTAATTACTCCCTTAATAATGCATTTAAAAATAATCTTACAAACAACAATACTGACTTATAAAAATGACCGAAACAACCTTTTTGAATATAAGGGCAAATGTCATGTTGCGAAAAGGGCGTCATTATTTTCACGCTCTGTCAAGGTTAGGTTACGAAAGCATTATGACACACCTCTTATTATTCATGTTAGGACAGGGTCACACTAGTGCCAGGATTAAAAAGCTTTTTATAACAGTTGGTTTTAATTCTGCTAAATCCGTTCGTATTCTGCAAGCTATAAAAAGCAAGGGTAAGGATTAGCATAGCTATCCAACGCGGCAACGCAGCCAGCATCTTAGCCTCCTTGCCACAAGGAAATGGTAACCTACGCTTTTTTTATGGTGCTTATCTTCGTTTTAATTATTTCTTTTATATTTGTTATATATAAAAAATAGTATAAAATACAAATATATGTTAGTCATCGCTGCAGGTATCACAGGATAGAGTACTTTTTGTTTCCTTTCTAATGTTTCTAACCCATAATTACAAAACACCCGTTGAGAGTTCCGTTTAACTTCGTACACGCAGTGTGTCCCTGACTTTATATAACGTTTGCATGCAATAATGAATGTCGGTCTCATTAAAACCATAATGAAAAGAGTGCCCTTGACACTTTATCTCTGTTTTGTATTGAATGAAAACCCAGACAGGCATATCGTTTCAATTGTCTAGTCTCTATCTTGAATCTAGGTCATTTCTATACAATTGTAATGACGTCGTGTTAAGATTTAATTTAGCAGTAGAGCGGTTTAACATTAAAAACTCTGGTATTTTTATTCATATAGGCACGTCTTTTTTACGGCCAAAATGAAATAAAAATACCTTTATATTTTGTAGAATGAAATATTAAAAATATTTTTTTGCGTGGCAGTTGATATTACTGAGTCGGTGTTATCATTTTTACCTATACGAGACGAAATCAAAATATGATTCAATTCAAAATCAAATTGATTTCGTATAGTAAAAGCTAAATTGCTTTGACAAAAGGAACTTTAAGTCTGATAAGGACATGAGATGTCTGTTAGTGACCTGAAAGTCTCGACATAACATTTCAGATGAACACCAGGTGGCGCTCGAAACACGCAAAGCCCTGAAAAAATTACAAACATGTAAATATTAATTAACCTACCAACTTAATTGTTTCTTTAAAATCAGTTGTTATATAAAAAAGGTATAGCGTGTAATATATATCGTTAGAATTCACGTGTATTTTATGCATAAAATGAGCATAATTATACTTTTTTAACTGAGCAAAGTTCAAATGTTCTGAGTGGTTCGTAAAGGCTCACATATTAATAAAATAAAATAAAAAACTGATAGTCGCTGTCACAAATATAAATAAAACTTAGCACGAAGCTTCAACAAAACAACGGTGAAAGCGGCTAAACGAGCAACGAAGTTTGACTGTATGTTAACCAGCCGACAGGCCTGTGCAAATATTGAGAACGCCCTTTTGTGCGTATATTGAGTTGCAGACAAAACCTCAATTGTAAGTTTCGATAGTGAAGCTAGCCATAGTATCGATATTTAGTTAAACTGATCACTGGTTGAAAACGTGTTGCTTATTGCAGCACACATTAATTTTAATGTTATATAAAGTATTATAAAATAAACCTAACAACAAGTCAGGAACTGGAACTGTTTAAACCAAGACTAAAATTAAAAACTTAAATTATGCGACCAATTAAAAAGTATACCTACCTTCATTGCCAATTCGTTCATTTTGAAATACAAGAAGGTCGTGTTAGCACTATTATAAATTCTGTGATATTAGTTACACGACTTACATCTCGAGAACGGGTGACCCGATTTTCATGTTTTTTGCTTTGTAGGATTTGTCTTGGCCTGAAATAGGGCAATGACCATAAAACGGGCCGGGGGCGAAAGTAAGTTTACTGGGTTTGCTAGTTTTAAAATGTAAACACTCGTTCATAAATGACGAGTAAAATTTTTAATTTTCATTTGACTCTCATTAATTAATTAAATACTCATTTCAAAACAAACAAAATAATAAGGTATTATGGTCAACGATAAAACCATCGATAGCTCAACGTCTCTAGTTCTGACAGACCCTTACTTCACACGGTTACTTTGGAAGCAATTAAAATGGAACTTAACGGATGTCTACTTGAGTAAGTTTTAATATGAAAAGTTGGACGATTCTAAAATGCTTTCTCGCTGTTTCCACTATTAGTTATAGTTTTACTTAAATACAAACTAGTATTTGTAACACACTGTATAGAATTTTACAAACAAATCAATTTAATTACCTTAACAGTAAAAGTATTTATGGATGATAAAGCTTTGACTAAATTGCGAGAGTAGTAGCACGGATTAATATTTTTTTACTACTTTTGCGGAACGCTTTAAAGTTTGAATCATTTTTTTAGCAATAAATTATTTTTGATGCCTTTCCATAATTTGAGCTTCCATTGTCATAACGAAACATAAATCCGATACATTTTACATCCCAGCAAATGAACGTTAAGTTTGAAAATAACAAACCCCAAAAAAGGTCCAGAATCGCTAATGATTAGAACAAAGGAACCTCTCAAATTTTCCCCAAATTATAAGCACCTCGATTGTTTCATTTTGGCTTCTAAAAAGTAGAATTATGTTAATGAAATAAAATGTATTTTGATCACGTCGGTATGCGCCGACAAATTTGACAGACACTCGCTGTAAACTTCACGGGAACGAGGTCTTGTTTGCATAATTTTGGCTGGAGCTAAACCACAGTTGTGGGGTGACAGCCATGCCACTTCACGTTACGGGTAATTAACCACTAGAATGGAGACCCTTCGACCAAACGCCTTTGGTAGCGTAGGACGTCCACCGACGAGATGGACAGACGACCTTGTAAAGATCGCAGGATCGCACTGGATGCAGACCGCTCACAACTGGTCGTCCTTCGGCTGATAATGATGATGATGATGATGAACCACTAGAACCTAAATAACTTGTAAAAAATAACTTCTTTTATATCTTCTTTCTTTAACTCGTCAAGTATGTGTAAACGAGACACAATAAAAAATCCATTGTTATGCGACTCTCGGCATTCGTTTGATACCTGACTGATTAAAAGAAGTACAAGCAACGCTTCTGCTAGTAGTGTTAGTTGGTAATCTGTACACCACCACATCCTTAATGAAATAATCAACTTACGGCGATGTGGGCCAGGTGCTCCTGCAAAACACCTTAAAATTTACCATTTTTAAAGTTGTGAACAGTAATATTATTGTAATCTAATAAAACTTATCTATATCATTGAGAATTATATCACAGGGATTTTATGTATTTAAACCGACGGAAACATAATTGAAAAAGTAACTTCGATAGAATAAATTCTCAGACATCTATTTTGGTTAATTTATTAATTAATAATCAAAATAAGGTTCAAGGATAGCATTATGAATATGTTTAATCGTAACAATAGTCCAAAGTCACACGTTAAGTATGTTAAATTAAATTTGATTGGCTGTTTTGTTTACCCTTTGATCGCTCCTTGAATTCGCAGCCAGGCAACGAATAGAGTAATTTGCAGCAAACTTGGCAGAACACCTAGTACCTGTAGAGTTAAAGTTTTGGCATACACCAGTCTAACATGACAGATGAAATATACATTTATCTAAGCTATTAAGTTTTACGAGTAAGCATTATTCCGTAATATTTGAAAATACAGAATTACAAGCGATGAATAACAAAAACACATTACGTTAAAACAAAGTACAGGGGGCGTATTGCGATGCAGTTTTGACAGTTACTCGTATAACGCTCTGATTTACTGTCAAATTAGCAATTCTTATTGCAATTTTGCATTATAGTTATAATATTACTATAATATAACAATACAAATATTAATATTCATACCATTGTAGTATTATTATAATATTATTATATTGATAATATTCGTTTACACTGAGCCGGAATTGAAGTGCCTCGGAATTGAACGGATTAAGTTGGATCGCAATACGACCCCAGGCTGGCTTGTAACCTTTGAACAGTGTTTACAATTTGAAAAAAGAAAACAGAAATGAGATAGTTTGAAATTAGCATAGGTGTTTTTGGTCAGTTTTGATTAGTACCTCACTATTTTTCATATTGTTGCAATTCTTCTTCTTCGAGTCGACTAGTATCAATCGTAATATATTCGCCCAGTGTTGTGCAACATTAATTGCGTTGGCGTAAGCCTGATGCAGGTCTTGAAGCGTGCATTAGCTAGGACATTTGGGGCAGGACAGGAGATGGGCCATTGTCTGCACCGCGCCACAGTCACACTTGTCATTTCCGGAGAAACCCCACCTCAACCGGTTTTCATGGCATCTTCCAACACCTGACCGAAGTCTATTGAGAGACTCCCAGACAGCCCAGGGAAGATCACCACCCGGTGGAAGTATCTTAGAGGATGGGAGGCAAGTTGTTGCAATAGAAGTAGGCATACAATAATATTATGAGCCAACTCCTAAACAGATAGACAACCGGATAGATAGAGCCATTTTTGTTGGTCAAAGGTAGCCTTCAATAACGAAACTCTACAAAGATTGAAATATTGATCACTGCGTCGATCTGTTTCTGTGAAAAGCGAAACCCAAGAATAACCGTGATTGTATTATAAAGCAAATGAGTAAGCAGAAACGCAAATCAAACCAATAAGGAACCAATTAAAACTTTGTTAAGTGGTTTAATAGGAACTAGATATTTATGTTCTGAGTAGGTACTCAATCTCATACTTGACATTTAACTCAACAGGCGTGTACCCTCTGAAGCGGCCTATTGGTAAGATGGGATTAAAATTTATTCGTAAAGTTCGTTGACCTTATTATTTACCAAAAATAAAGCGATAGTACCGGCGAAATGCGGATGATGATGATGAATGATGCCTTGTGACGATCACAGGATGGATGTAGACCGCTTACAACCGCTCAATGTAGAAAACTATAGTTTACCGTATCCGTAGCTAGGGCTAATGTTCAGCAGTGAACGTGCTGAGACTGAGTATGATGATAATGATGAATATAATGTTTTTTTTTGTTTACTGAAATAAGCTTTCAGTAAAATTCATAAAGTAATTGTTCATAACACTCATCAGATGATGATCGTCGAGAAATGCAGCGCTGTCAATCACTCTAATCAATAGGCAGATAAAAAATGCTCGATTTTGTACAAAGCGCTTAACTCGATATTCAACGGCAGCAGAAACCATATTGAATGAGAATTCTGTCACTAGCATCGTCCCTCTACGCTACGCGACGTCCTTTCGCTGAAATGTCGCTACTATTCAGTCGTTCACGGTTTTACTGAAGTTTTTCAAAGAACTTTATTGCCACATGTGCACTCTGATTCCCGTTTGAAAGGTGCGATATGTTTCGGAATTTTCATTTACTTGAGATGTTTATAAGAGTCTTTACATTTGAGAGAGGAAAGTTTGCAATAATATAAGTTGCTAAATGATTGAGGTTAAATAAACCTGTAAACATCACACTACTGCTAGGCAAAGGCTACACCTCACAGTATGAGGTTGTTTGTATGAGCCATGTATGAGAAATGAATTTAAATAGACTGAAAATATAGTACCTCTAGATACACTTCTTTCTTTCTTTCTTAACCATAATGGTTACCACAGAAAACCAGCGTCAATGGCTTGCCATGGCAAAGAGCTGAGTGGGGACCAATTTGGTTACACGTCGTAATTTTATTATTTTGTTTTGTATTATAAGTTAACTAACTTCTGATGTTGTGGAACGTTGTGGAAGAGAAACCACAACACCTTCTTTCCTAATTTGGAGTTATTATAGTAAAAACTCCACTGACAAGAGCCTAGCTCTTTAATTTGATGATAAATTAGGCAGATCCTCACAAAACAAACATTGCTCACAACACAACATAAAGCGCGTATAGATACGCGTGCTATTTAGGTACAAAATTACAAACAATGAAGATATTTGGCAACATCGTTTATTCGCCCTGGGACACATCCGGGGCATAATTAGGGTTCAGAGGAAGCTCTATTAAGCCTCACTAAATTGACTATGTCCATCCCCGGCTATCTGTGAAGCAGATAAAAGGAAAAATACGTTAACAATTATGTATACGACCGATAGATCGGCAGGCAATGATGCCGGGTCGTTGGTTTTTAATGCAAATCGGACGGTTAACAAGGTCTTTCTGATCAACATGGTTGCAAAAGTATTTATTAGTATGAATATGATATATTTTATCCGTAATTATTGTAAAATCGAATCAAATTAAAACAAAACAATATCACTTACAGAAAAACTTCGTTGGGCTGCTCAATCAGAAATACCGTTATGTTAATTTGATCAAAAAACCTATTTAAAACAATATTTATAAATATAAATATATATAAGAAATATATTCATACTGACAAATTATAATAAGATAAGTAATTTTCCACTGCACCCATTCCAATTATTCTGAATGAGCAACATAACATTATGTTCGACTGTAAGATAATACTTTAAGCAATAAGTCCGACTTTAAAAACACTTGTAAAGGAAATTTTGATATAAATAAATAAAGTGAGATTTCAGTTACAATAAGGCACACAAAAGGCACGAATCTTAACAAATTCAAATCCAGGTTTAACCGTCTTATTAGGCAAAAGTTAAATTAACTTCTCAGAAATGCTTCTGTTTATCTCTTCTTTAGGTGTTAGATGAAATCTGCTGAACTGACTTAGGAATTTTATTCAAAAGGTGTTTACAAAGTTGAGGGAAACTACCGTCTGCACGAAGTTTCTGAAGCTGAAGTCCTTTTCAGGAGTGACGTTGCGTTAATTCTCGGTACCTGAATAATGGACAGTATTGTAAAGGTTTGATTCGAATAAAAAAGTTTTAGGAATTTTCTTTTTTGGTATACATTAAACTGCTTTGTTAAGGTTTGTACGGTATTTAGATTTATGCTGTCACTCTAAACAGTCTTTAAAAAAGTAAGCAAATGGCTCGCTGCATTGTCAACTCTGTCTTAGCCATAAAATTAATATTCCTATCGGAAGAGAAGGACAAGCAAAAGCTGTCAAACGAAACCGATTTTTGATGGCTGTAACTAACTTTAGTAAGTAAAACTAGTAGGTAACTTAAAATGAGATTACCTTTCGTCCAGGTGATTTATACCTATACTATACCTAGGCTCAAAAACGGTTCTGCTACATCGCATCCCGCATCTCATTTTATCACACAGTTTTCTGCTAGTGACATCTCGCTCTTGTCGCTATATTCCAAAGAGATAGTAATTTTATGGTCTAAGCCCAATCAGGCGCGGAAGTCTCGACATAGTTCCCTGTAAAACCACCAGGTGGCACTCGAAAAATGACAAAATTTGTATTTTCGTGTATTTATTGACTGTGGACAATGTTTGAATCAAGCTTAAAAAAATACAATTTTTTTTTTTTACTAAAGATTTAGCTATGTAAGTTAGAAGGATATTCGATGGAGCAGAAAATCGGAATATTGAATTTGTCTACGAAAAATGTCAAACATGTTGCTTCAGACTTCCAGCACAGGTCTAGCCTTGTTAGTTCCTTAAATAATATTTAACGAATTTATTTTTATTTTTTTATAAAAAAAAATCGTGGGATATTTGAAAATAAATTAATAAATAAATTTGCGCTAGACAACACACCAATTGTCTGATTTCGAAGTAAGGAATTTCCTTCCTGGTGTTACGAAGTACCAGACAACGATTATGACGGGGGTGTCTCCCATAAATACTTAAATACATATAACATCCATGACTGAGGTAAAAATCTTCGTACTCATCAGACAAGCATTTGCTCCTTGCGGGATTCGAACCCGCGACCGCTGATTTAATAGTCAGGAGCGCTAAACACTGCACCAAACGAGTCCTCGAAAATTGCCATGTAGTTATTTGTTTTAGCTTTATTTATAAATCCAATCACGTTCCTGCTACCACATGTGCACTTAAATATTTACTACTAACGGTAAACAGTGTAAAATATAATTTATTTAGACATTTAAGTTCGTTTCCCCGGTACCAGTGGTTATAATTTCAGCAGTAATCACTGGTTTTTATTAGTAGATCTGGGCTTGCATGTGTGCTATAAACTTTATAATTAGTTTATACGCAGAATTTTATAGTCAATAAAACGTAGAGCATTATCGTTAAGTTTTCACAATAGCAGTGGTTTTGTAATTAAAATATTGGTGGGAACTATACGAGTGTTATACGACTATTCCACGTACAGGAAATAAGTTGTGCTTCTATTGACGACGTTTTTATACATAATATTTAGACTATTTATTAAACAGACCGACTTCTGCGAGTCAAAGTCATGTGGTAGGTATTGATTAATTGAAATAGGTATTGCTTAATTCAAAACACGAATCACTAATTTAGTATTTAATTTTGTAAATCAAAGTCGACATTTTTAATAAGTGAAAAGGATCTCGTCATTAGATCAAATCCAAGAATTTGTAATAACGTTTTAATATCTTGAATTTACTTGGAACTACTAATGAGTAAGTTGATTTAATTAAACAGGCACTTGACTAGACAGAATTATTTTCAATACCGTTATTTAAAGTGATATATATCTCTCTGATCGTATAATTGAGACTATATTAAACACTTCATGTTCAAATAAATGTTGCTTTATTTCTTGAATCGTCATTAAGAGTATCATCAAAATCACGGCTCTAGTGCGTGGACTTTTTTTTTATAAAAACTTCATATTAGAGAAGATATTGTGGTGGTCGCCCTCTTGCCTTCCTCACCGCAGTTTAAATACGGGATTTCCCGCCTCTTAATACCCAGTTAAAAGCTTTTCCTGATATACTTTATCTTCAGTCTTCTGCTAGAGCTGATGTAACTGCTACACAACACCAGCACCCGCTGCATAGCACATGGATAAACCCGTTTGTCGCGCGTTTTACCGCGTCTACTAGATAATTTATCTCCACGTGCATGGTGCAGTCTTTTAATATATCTATAACGCGAGGTCGTAGACAATTTGGCTCTAGTGCGTAATGGCTGCATTATAGCTGCCGTTTTTAGGGTTCCGTAGCCGAATGGCAAAAAACGGAACCCTTATAGTTTCTTCAAGTCTGTCTGTCTGTCTGTCTGTCTGTCTGTCTGTCTGTCTGTCCGTCCGTCCGTATGTCACAGCCACTTTATTCTGAAACTATTAGCATCACACCGATAAAACTTCATAGGTAGGTGTATCCTCTTTACCGCTTTCCGATTCAGGTACAAAAAATTTGAAAAAAATATATTGTAGGGGGGGCTCCCATACATGAAACTAAAACCAAAAAAATTTTTTTACTCAAACCTTTACGTGTGGGGTGTTTATGAATAGGTCTTTCAAAATGACATGGAGGTTCCTAGGAACATTTTTTCTAAAAGTCTAACGTTTGAGATATAGACGCTTCCAAAGTGGTAAAATGGGCGTCCCTCCCCCTCTAACTTTTGAACTAAGGAAGTGAAAATTTGGAAAAAAATATGTAATGTAGATCTTAACATAAACTTTCAACGAAAATTGGTTTCAGCGAAATCGAACTAGCAGTTTTTGTGATATAGTACATTTTTATCAACCGCAAATATAACTTTGTCTTTCATACAAGCACTATGAAAAACAAAGTTATCTTTGCGGTCAACAAAATATTGTGGTATTTTGGCTAAGTGGAAGTTAGAATCCCTAATTCAGTTAAAGTTGGCACGGAACCCTTAGTGCGCGAGTCCGACTCGCACTTGCCGGTTTTTTTACAAGTTTGACAATTTAGAAAAGTTAGCATCTGTCAGTTATATCGACATCTCGCGATCGTTTGAGGTATATCTATATCTATCAATACCAAGTCGCGCGTGACGCGACAAGCCAACCCGTGCAGTTGGTGCAGGTGAACGTTTGTTTGATGGCGGCGTTTACTCGCCATGACCCAGGATTTTTACTGAATATTGTATCTTTTAATAGAGAAGCCCATTCACTAGACTCCCCACTATTTTCTTATAATCCTGCTGTTTGGTTGGGGACTGCATATTCAACATATTCGCAGCTAACCACCTTAATTGGTGGCTGTACGCTATCCGCCGATTGTGACCCCGCTATTAGCCTACACAGCTCTAATGTAAAATTATTTCTCGAATATAGATTTTGAGATCATGGCAACGTTATTCTGCAGGGAACTGCACTATCTAAAACAGTTCACAATACTGAGCGTGCGTAGCCAATATAATCGATGCATACATGGTTCTAAGTTTAGAGCAAATACCTAGAGGAATTGATTGTGAACTAGGATGGTGGACTGCAAACTGTGTTTGACTCCCGTTTGAACCTCGTACAAACAAATGATGAGCGCCAATCAGGGCGTAAAACGGATTTGTGTGACTTGGTCTTAACTTAACCCATTCGACTGAGAATACATAAAGGACCGACTGGGTATTTGGTTGTGACGTGCGAATTCTACCTACTCATTGATTAAAACACGTTAATGATTTATTAAATGTATGAAATTAGATTTTCATACATTTAATAAATCATTATTAATGTCAGAATATAGAATAATATGTAACTGTTACCATTTCATACTTCTACTTTTCCAAACTGAAATTTTTGAGTTTTTTTTTGCTAAGACCCGGTATATAACAACGTCGTAAGTTTATGATCACGAGTAAAAAAATATATTCGACGTGAAGAACTCTTTTATGTAACGTATCTTTATAGAATCTATAAAGAATAATTTTCCAATAAAGTATATTTTGGACTGTCTAGACAAAAGTATGTAGGTTGTACTCTTTTATGTGGCTATTTTCGTATGACGAGTATTCATTTTTGATAGCTATAGTACAAAAGGTGAAGTGACCTTGCAGATGGCCAAAGACAATTCTCAATCTCTAGTTAAAAAATACGTGGTAACCGAATTAAATTACCCTTTACTTTATCTATAACATGCGTTATCGCGTTTATCTTACGTCGTATAAAAAGATTTCTGACCATGGTCTAAATTTGATAATAAACAACATGGCCGCCTCACCTTAAGACCCCTTACACGCTGTGACTTTTATCGACGCAGAAGCGTATTTTGAAAAAGCGCGACAGCATCGCGACATACGTAATGAACAGATATAATTTGGCATCGATGCAGAAGCGCGTTAGTAAGTATCGATGCAGAAGAGCGACTGCATCGATGCTAACGTGCGCTATCATCGATGCAGTCGCCAATAATCAGTACATACTTTGTCAATTTCCAGCTTCTGCATCGCGACTGCATCGATACTAACTCGCGATAGCATCGCGACTACATCGGTGCTTAAAGTAGCGCAGTGTGTAAAGGTTGACATTTTGCGACTGCGTCGATGCAGCATCGCGAGTGCAATTCGTTTACATCGCTGCTAAAAGTAGCTGAATCGCTTGCATCTCGCGTCGTCTCTTTTTAAAGTGATGCCCGTTCTTGTGACAGTCTCGAGAACTCGTCCGCATACGGACCAAAAATTGAAGAATTATTTTCCTGAAAGTGTTTCTGTATTGTTGCAGCTATGACAACCGAGTCGCGGGCCCGACTGCTCACTGGACGGACGACGCGTTCAGCTCGCGTGCTCAGTGGCTCGGGCCGCCCTCGTCGGCGCTGCGCGTGCGCGACGTGCAGTCGCGGGACCGCGCCACGTACAGGTGCCGCGTCGACTTCCAAGTCTCGCCCACCAGGAACTACCGGATTGCGCTCGACGTCATCGGTGAGTGCTTGATGATTTTTGACATAGTTCATAGATTACGAGGATGCTGGTAGGTGCATATGAGATCAAAAAGTTCATTCACATCTTGGAAGTACACAAAAGTAGTAAGTAGCTTTTTTTCCATGACAAAACACTTTTTTTTACTTTATTGCACAACCAAAAACTGTGCAAAGGGTGGACTTAACGCCATATGGCATTCACTATCAGTCATATCTTTGGGGTAAGCAGAAATGATAATTAATAATTGTGTTCTAATGCCATAGCTTTCTGGGTATTTAGAATCAAATTATGGCTACACAACGCAGAATCATACTACTCGTTACCTACTACAGAACCAATACTTGCGGCTTCAAAATCATCTAACAGCACCAACGGTTCTACTACTTCAACTTAAGACTCTACATCGAAAGTGTGTGCGCAGTAGGCTAGTAAAATACACCAGTCACACAAGTTTATGGGTGCAACTACTGCCATTTGAATTGGTGAAGTATCTGGGGTGAGGCTTTCCACTGGACGGACGACGCGTTCAGCTCGCGTGCTCAGTGGCTCGGGCCGCCCTCGTCGGCGCTGCGCGTGCGCGACGTGCAGTCGCGGGACCGCGCCACGTACAGGTGCCGCGTCGACTTCCAAGTCTCGCCCACCAGGAACTACCGGATTGCGCTTGACGTCATCGGTGAGTGCTTGATGATTTTTTTACATAGTTTATTGTTAAAAGGTTCTTAGGTGCATATGGTCCATCGTCGTCTCTGTCTATGCCACTGGTCTACCCTGGAGACAAGAGTGAACCCATTTCAAATAAAATAAAATAAAAATGATATCAAAAATCTTATTCACATCTTGCAAGTACACATAATAGTAATTAGCTTTTTCTCGGTGACAAAACATAATTGTGTTCTAACGCCATAGCTTCCTGGGTCTTTAGAATAATGTATGGCTACGCAATGCAGAACCGTACTACTCGTTAGTTACCATAGACACAATACTTATTTCGGCTGCAAAATCATCAAGCGCCAACAGTTCCACTACCTCAACTTACTCAGCTTCAGACTCTAAATCGAAAATGTGCTGCTAGTAGGCTTGTCAAATACACCAGCCACATAAGTTTATGGGTACCTCAGGTGGAACTACTGTCGTTTTAATTGGTGAAGTATCTTTAAATAAAAAATCTCAAAATGCTTATTCTCAACTCTTCCAACTACATGATAAGAAGCTATTTCTCGGTCACATGCATGACTTTCAACGCCTATAGAATCAACTTTCGTTAAAAAGACATAATGATTTACTTTTTCTGCATAAGATTTATCATCCAGCTATTTAATGCCCCGAATCTCTATCAACAGTTAATATCATTAAAGCCAAGTATTTTCAATCACACTCAAATTGTGAATTACTGCTGTGTATCACGCTGTTTTTTGTTTTGTTCTTTTTTTCTATTATTTTTTGTTAATAATTTTAATTTCTAGTCCTTAACTTTTACACTAGGCACTCGATGTTTAAAACCATGCGAAATGTACACTATTGGACTGAAGTTTAATTTTTAATTTTGAACTTTTTTCGTTATAAACAATTATGACTGCAATCTTGATAACATTTCCAACACCTATGGATTGCCTGCAAAATATCTCTTTTAGGGATATGCCTACCTTAGCTCACATTGTGACTTAATGTTTTTTTATTTACAACTTATATTATATATGTGCAATAAAGAATAAATAAATAAATCTGTCTGCCTACTTTATACATAAATTAAAATAAATACAAAATGCCAAATCATACTCGTACTTATCGAAGAACCGGTACTCATGTACGAGTCATCACACAGTTCCAACAGTTACACTACCACGATGCTAAGTGTAAGTGTTCATGTGCACAGCTGCTTATGTACACAGACACTACCCTGGCAGTGTGTGCGTAGTGAGTAACTCAAATACGCTGGCTTTAAGTTGTCAGAGTGTCTGAGGTTAGCCCACCTCACAACCCATTGGACAGACGATGCTTTCAGCGTTGCTCTATGAATTTGGTTAGTTATCATTACCACAAAACGTTTATTCAGCTTTGTATGAGCGTTTGACTGATTAAATAAATTACACGTTGCCTATTTCAAAATTTATTTTATTACACGCTATGAAAATCAATAATAGAATATATGAAAAATACCTAACTTCTTATTTCTTCTTCTTTGTCTGACCCTTTCCCATTTTATTTGGTGTCGGCCCTAGTGTCACGCGTCTTCACGCAGCTCAGTCCTGGGTAGTTTCCCATGGATATCAATGTGATTCCATGTGAAAATACCTATCGAGACAAAATAAATACAATCCTGTGTTTGATTTAAAATAACCGAACCAGGTAAATTGAATAGGAAATATTGATAGAATCACCCAACCGGAGTATTGGCCGGCCGAAAATTGCACCACAAACGTGTTAATAGAATTACCAACGGTCTGGTGACGGGGAAATTGCCTGCGGGACCCTGTATTTAGTGTTGTAATAAAATGTTATTTTGGTGTCAATACAGCCCATCTGCAAAGTTGTGTTCCTTGAAATGTTTGCGTGAATTAAGTAAGTAAAAGGTTTGAATTTATATGCGTAGTTGGGTATTCGTAGAATCCAAAAGGCGTTGTAAAATGGCAAAAATATTTTGTGTGAAGTCATTTGGAATGAGAAAACCCATTAGGTTATTATTATCTGCTTTCAATCTGCTACGTATGTTTTTGTAACATTCAAATTTGAAAAAAAAATAACGTTTCTAACATCTTATATGACAACATTCCAACTATTTGGTACTTGAATTTTTAGTTATTTAAATTTTATTGCATTGTGGGTTGTACAATTGGCGAACTTAATGCCTTAGGGCATCTCTACCAGTCGCTTGGGAATGCAGAAAATTTAATCAGTGACAGTTAACTGAGTTGGTATTTTTGCACGCAGTTATAATAGGTAGTCAAAATTACATTGATATATCTATTACGTTTGTTTTAATTATTATTTCAATGTCCTTAAAATAGTGGCACGCAGTTTTTTTAGCATCATTCTTTAAAAAAACGTAATGTTATCGAATTTTCGTCTATGAAAATGAACTTCCAGTACCAACACTTTTATGGAGCCATATACTTTACATCAATAGAAATAAAAACCGTGTACAATAAAGGGAATAAAGGTCATAAAAACGCTTGTTGCGATAGGCTATCTTGATCCGTCCAAGATGTCCTCGGAGTAGCCGTAAAATTTTAATTCACAAACTAACCCACATTTTTACTGTCAGCGTACGAACGTAAATCATCCTCGCTCTTGGACTTTCCTCAAAGTTTCCGTGTTGATTCCGTGAGGATAAGGGAGGGTCAAGTTTACGAGTGCGCCAGTTTTTATCGAGATTGCCCGACGGCACGGCGACTTTTCATAGCTTTTGTTACCCCTCTGTTTTGGCCTGAGTTATTTTATTAAAACACAAAAAAGCGAGAGCAGATACCCGGCGAGATTAGGTGAGAATTTAAAGTTTCGACCTGTTTCTTCGAGATCCCCGATAATAAAGCCTTGGACCTTGATGGGATTTATTTAGAATTATAAGAGGCCTCGTACCCCATTAGCCGGAGAGGTTTTTTCTTCTGCGAAGAAATAAATCTTGAGATCTCTAACCTTGATGCTCGGTTCTTATCGTTAATGCCCGGACAAAGCTTCTTAAGTTACAGTTTCTTTCAGTATTTAAGCCGCGGCCTTGCAAAATCTAAGATATCAATTGCGAAAACCATATTCAACGGATAAAATCCCTTTGAACAACTTAGATTTCAATGTACCTAGATATTGTATATGTTGTATTATTGAGATTAAGTTTCATGTTTTCGGCGTCTTTAATGTTTTTAAGGGGACATTATCTCTACTGAATTTCGCATGCGGCTAAGTTCAATGGAGATTATGCAAGTCGTGTAAGATACAATTTGTTTTAGTATGGTATACATTTGTTAGACCAAAAACAAATAAATAAGACATGCATGACTTAAAAATAAATTATTTTTTTTTTCTTCAAAACACTAAATATACTGCTGGTGTAGCAAAATTTTACCATAAGTTAACTATTGATTATACAATTGGGCCTTAATAGTCATGAGTTTGCTTTTTGACCGTTTCTTCTTCTTAGCGTGTCGATGGAAATCCATATGGAGGAATTATAATTGAGAAATTACAACGTAGCAGCCCAGAATTCAGCCACTTGTACTGCTTTATTTGACCGCTTAAAAGTAGGTAATGGTACCGATATAGTTATTCTTAAACAGAAAACTGAACATGATTCTTAGTATGGCTGCTAACAATTGATTTGTCAAACAAATCTATTAAATTGCAATAACGAGTAAGTTCTATGAAATGATGTCGACTTTTCAGTGGAAATTAAATCTAACGATAGGATATTAACATACATAATTTATCTTCTTCCGGCTAAAATGCCCGTTCCATGGTTTTTCCGGAGACTTCATAAAACAACTTTTGTGAACACAATTATAGGTTCTTCGAAGCTACAGCTGTCGTAAGTAGTGAGATGGCACACATATTATTATTAAAATACATTATATCGTGACTTTTTTTATAATAAAATTAAGTTAATAGTCATGTTGAACTACTGCACTGTGACAAATAGTCCAAGCCACAATAGTAAATAATACGATTTATCTCAGCAATGCACTATTAAGCACTTGTGCTCATACTTATTTAAATAGTTAAAATATTATAATTTTATAATAAGTTAAGGATGTTACTACTTAGGAATGGTCTTTGTAAGGCCGCATTGTCATTTACCATCAGTGGCCTTACTCTGGACACAAAACCCGATCCAATGATTAAAGCCATCCCTGTCACTCATACCAGGCCGTGTATGCGTGTGACAGGGATGGTTATATTCATTGGATCGGGTTTTGTGTCCAGAATAAGGCCTCAGGTGAGAGCGTGGCCAAGTCTTTAATACTTTGCATCAAAAATGCGGTTAGGTTTTTGACTCAATTTGAAATAAAAAAACATGAGGCTTTTGACATTGGGTTAGCTGGTCGTCTTAAGGAAATGGTCCTAACACAGAAGATACAATCAATAAATCAAATTAATCTCACAGCTGAAGAAAATACAGGCGTGAACATGTTAATTAAAGCAACAAAAGTGAGAAAACACAAACTGGCATAGCTTAGTAACGTTTGCATGAGTATCGATAGATAATTGCAGTAAATTGTTATACTTTTTGTACATTTGTGTTATGAAGGAAGATAATATTCAAACACTTGTCGGTCGGTCCCCGCGGCATAACACGCTTCAACGTCGGATCGCAAATAATATCACCATGATTTACAGCCTATAAGCTATTCCAATGTATGAGCTTTAATATTGTAAAGTTTCATCAAAATCTATTCAGTAGTTTTTGCGTAAAGGAGCAACAAACATACATCCATCCTCACAAACTTTTGCATAACATTAGTCAGAACATATTAAAACTTAAGCGTAAAATATTCTTATATAAATAAAACTTTTATCCCCATCACCCAAAGTTTTACAATCTACAAACTGTTAGTCAAACTTTTAATAATGTTAGAATTTCAATATTACCTACTAATGCAATACCAGAATTCGATAGTTTTGATACTTTTCTGTATAATTAGTGTAGGCGCTCTATCGATGTCGATGTATTCTTTGTAGTACAAACCTATCACAGGCCTCTCAGTTCGTGACCACTATAATAGAGCTTCCGCGCACAAAACTTCCGTGCTTTTATCCCTTTGCACGAAAACATTTTTTGAAATAGAACTAATGGAGTCTTTCCTGGGTCGAAGGTTGCAATACTGATCAATTGTAAAAGCAATGAGAAAAATTATAATGATAATAAAATTAGAACTTTGTTGCTAACCAAGTACGATTTGTGTGTGGTATTGTTTTACAATCACACTAAAAAAATCATTCTAAAGGAGAGCAAAGTAAACTCTAAATGCTTGACTGGCTTTCAATGTTAACAAACGGAGACAAAAGAAGCAAACAATACCGCCAGAAGTTAAAACGAGCCCCGTACATTTTGAAACACCTTTTATTCTTGTCAATAAAAAAGTTGCGAGGGCCAAAGTTATATCCGAGGGTGATCCTCTAAAGTTTCTTATCTCGATTTCACGTAGGCTTAGCGGGATTCATCTTTCAGTATTGTTTCCATGCGAAAGAAGAGGGAATAAAATATGCAGTAACGTCTTATTTTCAGCCGTGAGCCGCTTCGTGTAAATGGATAATTTGATATAATGGACGTGTTCGAGCGACGCGTAAAGACTTATTTTTAATTATTCAGTGAACTCTTAGGAATGAAAGTATGTACTGATATTTTTTTAATAAGCTTATTTTGTGAAAAGGTATTTCATCCATATTTTATTTTAACATTCGTGTAAAAAATATCTAAGAAGTGATTTAAATAATTCACAGCTATATCAAATCAAAATGTACACCACATTTTACATATTTCTTGAAATTTTAATAACAACTTTTTTTTTACTACTTGATTTATTTCAATCAGGCTCCAGATTGCTCAGACAAATAAATTGATGATTCTAAATTGTTAAATAGTTTGATATATTCACTACAAGCTTTATCTCTGAATAAAAATTATTGAAAATGAATACTGTTATCAGTGCAAAACGTAAGCCTATTCACTTTGAATATCCTCAAGATTCAGCCTCATCACGATAGGCTTCCACAACCCACGTGACAATACTATCTCTACGGAATGGAAACAATAACTCAATTGGCCCCTTACGCAAGTATGCGTAGGATGTCCCTAGACGGTATTTGAGTTGCTACTTTGTGCTAGAACTTGAAAATTAAGAGAAAATTTGCTAAATATCCAAAGTCATTAGTTAAACAGAACACACAATTTGACATTAGAGGCAAGTGCTATTTCCTAGGGTAACTCAGTATTTTATGTTAATGTAGGTAGTTTTTAATATTTTTTTTTGTTCTGGCACTCAGTCAATCATGTGCTTACTTGACTTTGACAATATATTTAATCAAATAATACTTATGCCTGCTTTCGAGTTATTTAGGTGTAATCAAGGCACTTGATTTTTAGTCAGATTTAATGGTAGCGAAACATGCATGATTACCTACCTGACAGTGATACTAGAAATATCATTCACTTAGATTGTAAAATAAAATAAATGTGCGAGACAGTGGGGTCTTTTCATCTAACTTGTCAAACCTTTTTATCGATATCGATGACCATTCTCAGAGGGAACAGCACTAGTAAGAAATAAGCCTACTATGTACTCCGTAATTCTCGCCTACGTAAGCAGTAATAGATTTGAGGATCGTTATTAGATTTTGTCGTGACACCAGCAGAATCTTATTATGCGGACAAAGAAATGTAATTTACCGTGCCTAATTAAGGCACTCAAACAATATCTGTACTGTCTGATGAAATGGATAATAAGATTATGACTTCCATTGAGCATTGATCAAAGTAAGTGTACTGATTTATACAGCCGTAGGGATTCTACTTCCTACCTCTGAATGATCTTGAGGTTTACCGCAAAACGCTCTAATTAATACATAGAAATAAAATAAAAAAATGAGTCAATTATTACTTTTGAGTTTTAGAAAAGAAAAAGAAGCCCAAGAATTGCTTTGACCCAGTTACATAAGGAAAGTACTAAGTAGGTCTTCAATTAAATAAGAAAAGCTTATACGAAACTAAAAATAATTTGTAAGAAAACAACTTTGTCCAAATGATGTCAACAGCTGTTCAAACCCTAGCGCATTATCGAATCATGTTATTACATGTTATATGCCACTTACCGAGAACCCCCGTTTACAGAATGGGGGCGAAATTCTCATTTCAGCCCCGCACTTATGCGGAACGTACAAAACAATGAACGTTGCCAGCTGTTCATCCCAGTAAGCGATAGCGGAGAATGGATATGAAACCTCCGCATGATTGCGGAGATCCGACTCTGAATGCGCATATCGCCAACCTTTTGTTGTGAATGAAAACTGTTTCATTTCCTCACGTTCTTCTAGTTTGTTTATCCCCAATTTGAAGACGGCCTTTGCAATTCGCCGCTCGCTGATTCCGTTTTGATTTTGAATAAATTTTCATGAGTAAACAGGAACAGGAGTAAACGCGCAATTTACATAACACGGTGAAATAAATGAGCGGCCTATTTAAATATGGCCGAATCGGGTTCCTGTTTTTAATATGGAGGAGCTCAATTCAGAAGGCTGGTATGACGTGCATTTCATTTTATGATTAAATGTAAACTTGATACATATCAAAGTAGTGTCACAAAAAACATATCTATCTTTTTTGGAAGTATTCCGAATATAACTAAATATAACAGATGCCAAAACTACGGTTACAATAAAATTAACAAATTATTAAGCTTATCCGTGTATTGGAGATACTTCTTGAGGTTTCTCTAATACATGGAAGTACCCTCTAATTCTCAATCCATAGATTTAACATTTTAAATAAAGATTAATATGCGCCACACCAATTGTCTTAGTTTCAAAGTAAGGAATTTTCTTCCTCATGTTACGACTACCCGACAACGATTATAAACATTCACGATTCAGGTACAAAATTTTTTTCTTATCACATAAACATTTGCGGGATTTGAACCCGCAACCGCTTGGCAAAAGCCTTAACCAGTAGATCAAACACGTCGTGTTCAATGATTCATTGCTCTACTCAACATTTATTAATTTTAAAACTATTGGTGAACTAGCAATGATACGAAGCATAATGTATTTTGCGTGTGAACTCTGATTGAAAAGGTAAACTGTATAACAATTTAATAATACACGAGTGCGTACGTATATTTATAGCGGTTTAATTATTTGTACTATTTTAGATAGTGATTAACCGTAATTGCTTTACAACGAATCCCGAAAAAAAATGATTATTTCATTTTATATAGAAATTTAAATAATTTCCCAATTTTTTTTCTTTCGTCAGCAATCGTTGCTAATTTATTTAAAATAATGCTAGTTACTTTTAACTGTTTCTTGTTTGTTTAATTAAACATTAATTAATTATTGCTTCTAAAAGAAGATTGATATAAGAATAAAAATAGAATATTTTTGTAAAATTGGTACAATTAACTGCACGCTTTAAATACCAACATTAAATCGTAACATGCAGTCATATCCTTCAACTACTTACGTTTGAGTGACATCAACAGAGTATACCTTTCCCCCTTTTTTTCTATTCCTTAATTGAAACTTTCTCTTATATTTATGTTTTTTGTCGACAGAGCTGCCCAGTAAACCGGTGATTTTTGATGAATATGGCAAAGAGATCACAGGGATAGCTGGTCCCTACAACGAAGGGGGCGATTTCAAGCTTATTTGCTCCGTAAATGGGGGTGAGTCTGTCTCGATGTTATAAGTTAGTCTCGATGTTATATGTTATAGCTTTTGCCCGCGACTTCGTCCGCGTGGAATAGTGACTTCTTTCTCCCGTTTTTTACACATTTACCACTATATCTTTGCTCCTATTGGTCATAGCGTGATGTTATATAGCCTATAGCCTTCCTCGATAACTGGACTATCCAACACAAAAAGAATTATTCAATTCGAACCAGTAGTTTCGGAGATTAGCGCGTTCAAACAAACAAACAAACAAACTCTTCAGCTTTATAATATTAGTATAGATAAGAGGATAATTTAAAAAAAACTTGAAGTACAGTCACCAGCACATTAGGTTACATATTTCTGTCGAAAACTAACCCTTAGTACAACTGTAAAAGAAATTGTTTAGCTTGATTTTCCGTTGTCTGTAGGTCAATAATAATCCATATATTTACGAAAGTTATGTCATCAAATGAATCTGATGATCTCATTTTTTTCAAGCCGTTAAAAACTTGGCTTCCAATGATAATCTTCTGCAACCATCTGGTGAAGATACAATCATAATATATCACACAATTTATAAACAGAGCTTGGCCCGTTTACATAAATGTGTTTCGATGTACCTTTTACGAATTCCAGCACTTTGTCTTCGCAAGGGATATAATTTGATTTGAGCAAAGAAAAGGGACACAAAACAAATGATGAGTTTTAGTATTGCGTTTGTACTTAAACCAGATGCTCCGTAATCGTGTCAATCATTCTGATGGTGTATCTTTTATTTTGTTTTTTCCTGCAGTCAGTTGTTTTTCATCCTTGCAATTCAATTTGGTATTCTTTGATTCCCCTTGAGATAAGAAACGATGTTATGAATTCACTTTTAAGGCATACTTTGTAAATCTGCAATTTTGTGAACGAAATTGACTGACCTATAAAATTATTTGATATGCTTAATTTATGATTGTGAAAAATTTTCAAGCATTTAAGATTAATTTTTGTTTAGCTAGAGATTTATGTTTACAAACATCATCATCATCATCGTCCCGGCCTTGATCCCAGTTGCGTGCGATGACACCCGGGGTCCGCCTTCCTACCTTTTCGTCTCCACTTTGCACGGTCTTTGGCATCCTCTGTGGACAGTTAATTAGCATGCATATCATCATTCATGACGTCAAGCCAGCACTTTTTGGGATTTTATATTTACAAACACGAGGTCATATGAAACATTTATTAATTGTTCGGTTTCAATTTTGCCATGCAACAGACCCAAAAAAACCTATTTTTAAGGTCTGCTTGTTTTAGATCTAATGTTTATTTATTTTGGTGGAAAAGTTGCTAAAAATAATCTTGATTACTCGTAGCTAAAGAGCTTTTACCCATTTTTGTCACCAGGCAATCCAGTCCCAAGAGTCCAGTGGCTGCAAGGGGACTTAGTGCTGGCAACATTAGGTGCCAGCGATCTGCAGCCCTCCGGACCAACGAGGACATTGACTCTCGTTATCAGAAACGCCACTCGTGCGCATCAGTCGTCTATTTACACATGCGCGGCTGACAACACCGTGATCACGTCACCGCTGAAGACCACTGTTAGGGTGGACTTGTATCGTAAGTATTTGTATTTAAACTAAAGCATTCTTGCAAAAAACTGTGAAATGGCCATAAGCATATAGAAATCGTTATACATACATGGTAAAATATATATTTTTTTTTAATTTATTTGGTACACATAACATATTACAATCTTTATATCAAAAACATATTTGCATCAACATAAATGTTCTGGATTGTAACACTTAAACATGCATACACAGAGAAACAAAATCAAAGCATACAAAAACAGCACTCAAGTTAAGCAACGATATACAAGCAACTACTTAGAAAAAACAAAAACAACAACAAAAAGGCATCAACGATGCACCACTAAAGATAAGGATCATCTAGAGTGGTGCATCAATGTCGCATTCGAGGATGTATTTAATAAAAACAAGCGGTGTTCAAGTTGGTCCAAGTCGTCTGCTGATATTTTTTATATTAATTACTTTTCAATCACTCAGACATTATTCATTCAATGTTTGAATGTCACTGTGAAGCCGATATAATTCAATCCTATTGTTTTAAATCACAAGTGCTAACTTTGATAAAAGTAAACAAAAGCCATTTTTCATTTTTCGGTTTATAACATTTATTTTCATGCTGAAAAGAGAATATCAGTGACGTGTTGAAAATTTGAAGTGCTCACTTTTTATTTGCGAGCAAGCAACACCATTTTCGTTGAGCCAACATCGCGCAAGTGAAGTGTGTAAACTTCCTTACACTGTGACAAAATCGGCAAGCTATTTCGTCGACAATATTTTCTTTTCAGTTCTACAAACAAAACGTGACACCGAAGTGGGTGTGCGTAACAACAAAAAATACCTTCTCGCTGTATTTCCTTTTCCATTATTGGTTTAGATCCTTGACGTGAACGGTAAAATGTGTTTTTGCTATAGTCTGATAGCAATTTGTTTTATTGGAAACAAAGCTCTTGGCCCGGCTGGATGGAAAGTGACGGCTGTTTTCGGGCTTGCTTTCGGATTTTACGTAAATATTTTCTCGTGTCTATGACGTTGAAGACAATCGCTATTGACTTTTTCTTTTGTGCGATGTCTTTGGTTGGAGTGAAAATGGAATGATGTTGAAACGTTGCCTCGCTGTGATTAGATGATGTTTTGTTTTATTTATTTCAAAACTTAATTGCACAAACAACTGTAAACCTACAAAAGGTGAACTTAATGCTATAATAATTTCTCCCAGTCATAACTTTTGGTCATGCAGAAAAATTGAAATGTGTACAAGAGAATATTGCTTATAGAAATGAAAGACTAGATTTTCAGCTAAGGTTTTTATAGTTTTATGTCAAAAAAAAAAATTATGAAAATATGCTGTTAGCGTTCACCTTGGCGTTGATATAGATAAGTCACAATCGTAAACTAATTCTTAAAACCTTTAAAACAATATGTAATTACAAAAAGATCTTACTACGACTGGCAGTAATGACGACACACCTAATTGAATTTTCATAAGTCTTAAAAAATAGTTTCAAATTGGTTTGCTGGCAATAAAAATAAAATAAATGGTAGTGCTTTCACTATAGAAATACATCAGTGATTTATGGTGTCAACTACCTACCAAATTTAGGAATCCATACGATTTAGTTGTTTCCCTTTCAGTTTTAGCTGAAAAACATACATTCTCTTACAACGTTGAGTCATTGCTTAGTCCCAAAACTTTGACCATCTTTTTCTTACAGTGAGGCCACTGACAGTGGAGATACTCTCAAGGGAGCAGCCTTTATCAGTTGGTCGGAAGACAGAACTATGGTGCCGATCGACGGGCGCTCGACCACCGGCTACCATAACATGGTGGCTTGGGGGGAAGCAGCTGAAATCCGTCAATAACCATAGAGTAAGTATGCTACTGACCAATCCCAATTTTGTGTATTTCTTACAAAAAATATTAGCCTCATAACATTTTTAAAGAGGTAAAAAAACCACAATTCAGTTCCAACAACTTTAAAAAATCTATTCCATTGATATAGCAGCGGATTAGCGGTGATATCTCATTAAAAATTGAAACAGGGAGCTTTTTTGGTCAGCACCCTTGCGACTCAGGGATGATAGTATGAGTTCTGCTTATTGTCTTCAAACAATATTAAAGTTTTTTAAAGGAAACCTCTTTACAACACGGCTGAAAAATTATCACAACGAATGGACACTCATGCCCTCGCGCGTAGCTACGAAACGCTACGCCGTAGCTAGTAAGCTACAAAGAGCCGATCGGGCAGCTGGCCGATAGGTTGGTAGTTTTTCGACTCATTCGCTAGTACCGCAATAATTAATTGATTTTGGGGGCTTTTCAATGAAAGTTTAAGGTATTTTTTTGGCATCAATATCGTTTGTCCAACCATCCCTGAGTCGGGGGGCCCTGACCAAAACAACAGCCTGTGTTTCGTTTTATTTCATCATAAATTATCGAGATCAATAATTTTCATTTACCAGGAACTAGAAAGTGGCAATGAAACACAGTCGTTGCTACAATGGACGCCATTGAAGGAGCACAATGGACTGGTGCTGACCTGCAGGGCAGAACACACCAAATTCAATAGATCTACGATAGAGAGTAAACTACGGCTCAACATTTATTGTAAGTACTATACTTGCTATTTTGTAATTTAATTGTATGAACGGCACGTCAAGCTAAGCATTCAGTTGCAATGGGAAGGATTTGGGAGCGGGAATCAAACTGCCTGGAAATTGAACGGATTAAGTTTGATCGCAATACGCCCCCTGTACATTATTGAGTATACCCCACGAAACTCATATTACGGCGAAATCTTATTCCAGATTAAAAAAAAAACAAACCTGACTTTATTTATTTAATTGAAATCACTAGAATCCGTTATTGATTTTTCCGTGAACTCGCTATAGCCTGAAGTTTAGTCCGCTATACGTGCCTATACCCGGAATTAACTACTTCGTTAGAAGGAAACATTAGAAAGTCATTATTAGCTTTTAAGCACAAAATAACGATTCTTAAATACATATTTGGTAACATTTTGAATGTAGGTACATAAGGAAAAAAACTTATTTCAGTCCCGATAACTATCATACTTCATTTTATCTACCTGAAAAAAATCTGTGTTAAGTTTTTTTTATTAGATATTATCTTAATCTAATCTATACTTAATATTATAAAGCTGAAGAGTTTGTTTGTTTGTTTGTTTGTTTGTTTGTTTGAACGCGCTAATCTCCGAAACTACTGGTTCGATTTGAATAATTCTTTTTGTGTTGGATAGTCCAGTTATCGAGGAAGGCTATAGGCTATATAACATCACGCTACGACCAATAGGAGCAAAGATATAGTGGTAAATGTGTAAAAAACGGGAGAAAGAAGTCACTATTCCACGCGGGCGAAGTCGCGGGCAAAAGCTAGTTATTAATATAATTATATTAATCTTAATTTCATAAAAATGTTCATGATCCTAGTCCTAGTAAGCATTTATTGTTCGTAATAAACCTTAATTACAATAACTTTTGTAGCCAAATTCAACAAAGTCACGACTCTCGACACTTTTTAGGTCACAGCTATTAAAATATGACGAAATAAAATTATAATTAGTGGCTTAAAAAGTTTAATTACAGATGCCACTTCTAATTAGTTTTAATCGTAGGGAGGAGTTTTGAATGTTAGCTCAATGTAGAAAAGGTATGAGAGAGGTGAAAATCAATTTTACTTGTATTTTAAAAAATATTAAGACATAGCACAGGACGGTGGATTGTGAAATGGCGTGTTTCTTAACATTTTTTATTTGCTTTGATTCTTAAAAGTGTTCACTTAAAATGTTCGTTCGAAAGTACGTAGCATAAATAAGAGTGTTTATTTACATTCAAATTTCTAACACACTCAAGATCTTTTAATGTTTTATTAGTTCCAAGAACAAATCGTAATCCTTGAAAATAAAACTTTGACTAAACAAAATATTTTTTTATAATACTTTTATTAGTAAAATAGGTATAAGTAAATTGACAAAGAAAATCCACGCTAATTGTAAGGGCCGATCATTTTATGAACTGTTTACCAAATAACCCGTCAGTTTTGTTTAACTTCCACAACTCTCGACTCAGAAGTAAATATTATTTTGACCAGACGAAGGCAAAAGATCAGTTGGCGGATCAAGTTTGTGTGTTTTGCTAAGAACGGTAATTGATTAAGCAAGAAATTCAGTGTTTTAGGAGAGAGCTTACCAGTAATTAGTAAGGGGATGTCTACGGATAAATAATATTACCATTGAAAGCGGAACACTCATATTTAACTCATTACATTCCGGAAAAAAATTGCCAAGCAGGAGGAACACATGCAATACTGACAAATAGTCAGCTCTTTAAATTCATAATTCATCCAAGACTACATGTCATTTAAAAATAAACTAAGGTATATATCTTTTATGGAACAATAAGATAATCTGGGCTAATAGTTCCATCCAACACACGACTTCTAAGGTTTTATTTATGAATCGTCTTGACACTTTCAAATATGACAAATTAAAACGTTTATAATAATATGTTGAGATTTCTAGCTTATTGTTTATCTTGAAAACTGGGATATCGTTAAAGTTTATCTTTAAAGACCGCTTTTTGGACTCGATTATAAATCTGAGTTGAAGTTTTTAAGGGGGGGAATTTCTTAAATTATTTTTTAAAGTCTTATTTCTTTTTCCGCCTTCTTTTATCACTGGATTTATAAGACGAAGGCAGAGATAGCCAAGACAAAGCTCTGTGTCCAGTGCTTCCTCATTTGTTATCTTAACAGCGGTTTATCAAGCCCCCTGATAACTACCCCTACTCTCTGGGATTGAAGCAGAATTTAATAAGAAATACTGTCTCAGTGGCAGATCGCTTTCATGATCAGCTGAGTTTTAATTGTACTTAGTGTTTTCTCTGTAACTTTCCGACATCGAGGTTTTAGCTAATTTCAAAGCACAATGCATATACGAGTAACACTATACTTTTAATAAAACGCCATTAAAACATTACTCTATTCGTCTTCGATGGTCCAACATTAGAAACAATCTTGTTTATAATGATATCAGCAAATAAAATTAATTTATTATTTAATTAAAAACATCAGTCTTGAACGATGAATTAGCTTTGTATGTTGTAAGTTTTGTGTTTTAAAATGGGCATTTTCAAGATTATTTTTGTTTTTAATTATAATTGTCAAGATTATTTACAATATTCAACTAGTGAAGAAAACCAGACTTTACACACCTGTCATTTTGGTAACCGTCCATTCATAAAACCGTGCTTGTTTCAGATGTACCTGTAGCTACAATTTTGTTAGGAGCTAAAATGAACCCAAATGACATCGAGGAAGGGGACGACGTTTATTTTGAGTGCAGAGTCGACGCTAACCCACCTGCTTACAAAGTTATTTGGGAACACAATGTGAGTCATAATCACAAGTAAAATAATATCTGTAAAATAATAATCATCATCATTATTAGCCAAAGGACGTCCACTGCTGAACATAGGCCTACCCCACGGCTTTCCACGGCGACCGATCACTAGCGGTCTGCATCCAGTTTGATCCTGCGATCGTGTCGGTGGACGTCCAACGCTGCGTCTTTGGTCAAAGGGTCTCCAATCTAGAAATTTTCTCCCCCAACGGCCATCAATTCATCGCGCTATGTGCCAAAATAATAATATGTACTTAACACGTTCCAGGACAGTAAACGCCAACAGGCGTGAAAACAATGAAACATCTATTGTGTCTGGAATAGTGTCCCGGAACGTTAACACAAAAATATGATTTTCAAATAGAACCACTTGTTTCTTAAATTGGCCCGTTCAAATAAGCAAACTGCATAGAGCTACACTCCTTTAAAATCTGCAAGCTGCAATGACGAATTGACGACCTTTTGTGGAGATCGCAATACCACACTAGAAAGAGATCACTTGCAACCGGTCACCGTCGAAAGCCAAAAGGACCTATGTGCAGTAGTGGCCGTCCTCTGGCTGTTAATAATTATGAAAATGATTAGAAATAATATTCATGCCTTTGGCAAGCAAATTGCATGCTTAAAAATACATTTACAGTCACAGTGACATGTCTCAGTTAATCAACTATTTTATGAGTTTAATTTGTACTCTTGTAGCTGGATTTAAGAGCGAAAATTAATCTACCATCTCTTTCAGGGCATCCTGTTACAACATAACCCGCAAGGAGGGATAATACTAACGGGCAACTCGAACATGGCACTGCGCAACGTATCGCGGCACCAAGCCGGAAAATATACATGCACCGCTTCAAATGTAGAGGGCGATGGGAAATCTCCTCCTCTGCATATGCAAGTTGTTTGTGAGTACATTGTTAAATGGATTATTCTCTATTAATGTAAGATTCTATTCACCTTTAAAGGAAAACATCCAATGGGGCAAAAATGTTATTTTTCTAAACCCAAAAAAAATGCTTGCTTGTGTTTTTAAATTACATGACCCAATACATGAATCATTACATCTTTCTATTTTAAAGAATTTTTCATCGTCAGTTCTTATTTGAAATTCAAACCAGTCTTTCTATTCCCAGAGAAAACAGTGAAAATAAATACACAAGAAAACCACAAACGGGTTCTAATTTCCAATCAATTAATCGAGCCACGGCTTCGCCCCCGTTTACCTATCGCGTTAAAGCACAGTCTAAAAACAACAGACAGTATTTCAACTGTAAAAGGGCTTTGAAATTTTTACTATGGCGAATTTGGCTATAAAATTTAAAAAAATCGACGGGTAACATAAATCAAACTCGAAAATAAGTTTCGAGGAAACTTCGTTAAATTTCTGTATTACGAATTATAAGCTGTAAAAATAAAATTCGAGTGTCATTTACAGCCTGTTTATAGCAAAACGTGATAGCTTAGGAGATTTTGTCACATAATATTTTATTTCTAAAATAAGGAAATAAGACAAGACATCGATTGTTCAAGGTTTTATTGACGGCCACCACTTTCGAACCAAATTAAAATGGCGAACGGAAAAGTAAACCAAAAGTTCCATACTTACTTGCTGCTGGTTTTGATTAAATTGAGGTATTTTTATTAAATACTCACAGAACAAACAATTTATATATGCTTCAATGAACACTTTAGTTCTATACTGTCAAGGAAGAGCTTTTGTAGAATTACACTAAGCAACAGCAAACCAAATGGATTATACGTAACAAAAATAACCATTAGACAACTGTTTTCGTTACACTGTGTCTATCTTTCACGTATCGCAGTACGTCGTCAAAAGTAATTATCTAAAGGTGCTCTACAAAATTGACTTTTAATTGCCAGTAAACAAAGATGAAAATAGAATTAACTACGTATTACTTTGTTTTATAAAATATCATTTAGAAGTGCGGGTATCGAGGAAAAGGTGAAACCAATTATTGGATATGGGAAATAATTTCATTTGTGAGTTGAAAGAAACAATTTTTACCCAAAACCCCATACAATAATATTTTATTTTAGTGTTTACTTTTTTTCAAATATTATTCGTAGAAATTACTAATAACTCCGTGTGTACAGGAGGACTAATGAACTATTAACAAACAATTATAATAACTGAAACTGCACTGCAGTTTCGGGGCAGCCCCAGCACGGCCCTCAGGGCGTTGTTAAACTGCACACGAAGGGCAATGTACACTTTCTGCGAGTACTTAGCCCATAGAGCACAGGTGTATAGTGCAGTACAGTATGCTCGAAATAGAGTGATCTTTACGTCGACAGAACACTTCCTAAACCTGAGAGCCAACATGTTGGCTCTTCGCGACAAGGCCCTTCTCTCCCTTTCGATGTCAGCATGGTCTCTGAGATCAGTGGTAACATTACCCTACCTGGTGTGCATATGTAGTACATATTTAACTATGCGAAACACTACTATGTATTTTCTGCAAATAAATATACATTTTCATTTGCAGCTGACAAAAGTAATAAAACTTCCTACAAATGTTATCGATCAATAACATAACAAACTTACAACTTCATCGGAGCGGCGTACCCAATGACCCAAACCGCATGTAATTAATCCACAATTGAGATACACACAGATAACACATAGTTAATATTTTAATAAAAGTTTATTTTCAAACGAAAATAAATTATAACATATGTGGTAGGTGTATTACACCTAAATAGCTTAAATCCTCTTATAAAAACGAGGTTTTAAAATATATTTATTGTATTATAGCATTGGACACCAATCACATACATTGGTCTGATCCCAAAGTAAGTAGCCAATACACTTAGAAAAAGTAGAAAATTATGATTTCTACATTGACCCGACCGGGAATCGAACCCGGGACCTCGGAGCGGCGACACCTTGAAACCTAGCATGCTTCCACCACACCACGGAGGTCGTCATATACCTTTAATAAAGTCGGTTAGAAAACCCGTATTGATTACTAGCTTTTGCCCGCGACTTCGTTCGCGTGGACTTCAGGTTCGTCCCATCTAGTTTTTTTACGACCTCACATTAGAAATCTCAAAAATTGTAGCCTATATGTTATTCTGATGTATAAGCTATATTGTGGTAAAGTTCCATTCAAATCCATTCAGTAGTTTTTACGTGAAAGAGTAACAAACATCCATACATCCATACATCCATACATCCATACATCCATACTTACAAACTTTCGCCTTTATAATAGTAGTAGGATTTATCAAAATGCTGATAGGTGGTCTTGTTCCATTATTTATTTTATTTTATTTTCTTTATTAAGGAAACAACAGCTTTCTAATACTTCTTAAGGAGTAAATCTTAAAATAATTACACACTAGCCTTATGCGTTTCCACTGCTGGATTTTACAAGATAAGTCAAATAGACAATCGAACGAGAGAAAAAAAATAACAATCATGCTATAGAAAAATAACACATGCACGTTCGGACAACAGCACATCAGGTAATCACTGTGGTATCTTATGTATAGTTGTAATATGAGCTAGCTTTCAACAAAAATGTATAGCCCGACGCGCCGGCGTCCGCACAGCATCCAAAGAAACATAGCACTTATAAACAATAAATTATTATCATAAACACATAATCATCATAATTATATTTTAGCCGATAGTCTTTGTGACGACTTATCAATCAACTTATATTGTATTCTTACAAATGTATTGTATTGTACTCTTTTTGGAACAGACCTACTCCATAAAATAAATTGTGTCTGATACGAACTAAAGAGGAGGCAAAACTCCACATTTTTGCCCCGAGGCGCGATTCGTAATAAAATTGCAAAAATCCATCCACTAACCTAGTTCTTCTGCACTAGTTATTAATAGCTGTAATTATTCGGATTGTCCTACTCTCCAAGCTGTTAAACAAGACTGTGTCCATTGCAGATGAAAATGAACTTTACAGTTTTCTGATAAAGCTGTTTTTTGCAGACAAACCTCTATGTCGGAAGAAAGAGATAAAAATGATCGGCGCGGCAGTTCAAGAGCCATCTAGCGTCGTCTGTGAAGTCGACGCGTTCCCACCTCCTGATACCTTTGAATGGACACTCAACAACTCCGCGGGATCAACCAAAGTGGATCCTGTAAGTAATCTCTTTATTTATCTCTGTAAACACAAAGCAATCAAACCCTTCGTTGGGTGCATACAAAGTGGAGTGGAGCGAGCGGTGTGCTGAACAAACAAAGTTCAACCTTACCCAACAGGCGTAAACGCTAGATTAGCTAGATGGTACGCTTCGATAATCACTTGACCTTATTTTTGGTTATAGCACTTTGACATAGTAACGGCACATGGCCTTTGAGTTAACGTTTTCTCGCAAAACTTTGTTTTGTGCTAGCGGATGCTAGCTATTTCTATTATGAATTTCTAAATTAGACCCTGTAAATTGTTTACTCGTGTGACATTTAGGTATTTTTAGTTCTTGATAAACAGTTATTGTTTTATCTAATCTTATTCGTTGATTTGGAAATACGTAGTCAGTTTTCCATGAAACAAAAATGCGTGGGCAAGGTTTGATATTATGGAATTTTGTCTGATAAGTAGTCTTCAAAAAAGAGGAGGTTCAAAAATTCGACTGTACGTTAGTACATCTATACCTACTATAAATATTGACTATGATTTTACAAAGGGTTGCAATGAATCATAATAATTCTGTGTTCCTTTTTTTAAACCCCATACCAAATCCGTTTCCCGCAAATTTCCTAATGTTATTCTAAATTGTTTTTATGACCGTTTCGTTATTATCACACGGTGCTCTCGTGTTTCTGAAATTCTTTATTTTATTTTTCAATTTCCTCTCTGAGAGTTATCATGGCGACCTACGTTTGGTTTTTACGACCTTTTTTTACGAGCTACAAAGTCTACGGAGTACACGTTAAGGGCCCAAGTTTTGCGGCCCTCTCATCTCGAAGTCGTCAATGACTCCTAATTTAAAATTATGCGCATCAACTTTTATTAGTAACGGAAGCATCTAAATTCTGTTCTCGCTTCGCATTGCATCCATAAAAAAACTGATTTCTTACACCAAATGACAAAATATTCAGGTGTACAAACTGAATACATAAACAGTTGCTTGGATAATGACGTGCCCGGGTTCAATTTTCTTTAAAACGTCATTAATTTGTACATTCTTGACGTGATGTTAAATGAACCATTTATTGATCTCTAAGGCAATTTGAGTTGGAGGCGGAAAAAATGACATACAAGTAAGATTCTTTGTCTGTCTTACGCTGACTGATTATTTTAATTTTTTACTTGATTTAAAAAAAAACGTTCTTGCATCTCTTATCCAATTTTTGTTTAAGACAGCAAAAGTGACAAACGTGTGAGATTCTTACGCTGACTGATTTTTCAGGACCGCTTCACAGTGGAAGCGAACGAAGGCAGGTCGGTGTTAACATATACACCAGTGGCAGACGTGGACTACGGCACTCTATCTTGCAGAGCCACAAACTTGGCAGGGCAGCAGACCTCTCCATGCGTGTACACATTAATGCCAGCGACCAGACCAGATCCTCCAACGAACTGTACAGTGTACAATCTTACTGACGACTCGCTGGACTTGATGTGCTTAGCGGGTAAGTTTTCAAGATTTTCTTTTTAGCTATTTAACACTACTATGAGCAGAGTGATGATGCCAGTGTCATAATTAAGAACCTTACACTTGACTTACTTGAACTTAGGTCCTGTAACCCATAGATGGGTTAGAGGGCGTCCACAGTGCGCAACCATCCCGTTCGAGCTTGAGCTTCGCGCTTTATTTCGCTCCAAGTCTTCCCTATGTTATTCGCTTCTGCAGTGTTGTCCTTCGCCAAGTCTGCTTTAGGCGGCCACGTTTACGCTTTCTTTAGGGATTCCAGTCTAGGGCTTGCCTCAGTATGTGTTCAGGGTCCCTTCGGAGTGGCCAATCCAGTTTCACTCGCGGCGTTTGATCTGCTGATCGACCGGTGTCTCATACAAAATGTCATTGAACTTTACACGTTTACACGTAGATATAATAGGCATTACTTATAGTTAAATTAATACACAATCTTTTAATTTATTATTATTTATTATTAATTGGAGTTGGAATTAAATTGCAAGAGTGAGTTTCTATCAAAACTAACAGAATAATCGTTGAATAGGATTCTGATAATTATTATGAACCGCAATTATTTTAACAATAGACCACCAATATTTCGATTAATATTTTACCGGTATATTAATAGGCCATAAATATAATTTATTTATGAATTAAATCGTATGACATTATTACAATACAACAAAAGCGTACAAAAAATGTTTTTGTAAACATATTAAATTCATAATTTTGTATATTAAATACAGTAATACGTAACGTACGTACGTAACATCTATTTAACACGGTGTCATTGACGCTAAGTCATATTTTTAAACGGTAATAGTATTTTTTATTCCCGTCCATTTTGTGGTTCGTTCATTCCTTCTACCCGGATTTTTAGGTTTTTGGTCAAAATAAGTTAAACAAACGACCCAGGAAGAACTTTCGCATTGCTTAAAGACACGAATTCATAGAAAAATCTGTCCAAAATGATGTAAGACACACTATTTTTCATGTTTTGATTAATAATGAATTAAAAACTGGTTAAAATTTTGTATACATTTTTTTTTGGTTCATATATCAGTAAAGAACCCTTTTTACATAAAAAGTAATATAAATGAAGAGTTACTTAAATTATCCTGATTAATTAGAAAATCGGGTCAATATGACCCGAGGTCATCGCCTTTGAAATTATTTCACGTCATTTTTGCAATAAGCTCATCGTTGCTATTTTTCTACAATCATAGCCTCCCACGGGGCAGCAACTACCGATGATATACCTTAACTGAAAATTTACCATCACTTTAATTGCCAGGGGAAATTGCGTGAAGAACCAATTAATCACACAAATTACTTGCAAGTTTCGTCTTAATTAATCGGGGTTTAAGCACCTTAATAATCAAGTGAGGTCGCTTAAAAACGTCTTAATCTTGAACAACTAACACTACTCGGGAATCGTAATTAACATCTTGTAACCCAGACAAGTTGGTGCTTTCATTAATTTCGTGTGAATTAATTAGCGCATACCTTCGAATGAGTGACGTGTGAGACGAGTCGTAATAAGTTATTCTAATAGAAGACGTTTTCAACGAATTGAAATCTGATTGGATAGTTTTTGATAAAACGTATAGTAGCTAGTTTAATTCGCTTAGTCACCAAATTGGTGGATAAATGTTTTGAGAACATACATAGTAAAATATTCCCATACAAAATACGTCTTCTGTAATATGAAAACTTTTGGTCAGAACAAAATCATATTAAATTTGCATCGAAATATAAGCACTCAAAGTTGTTGGGTGATTGGCATCAGATCCGCTGAACACTTTGGTCTGTAGGTACCATGTCAAAGAAAGAAATTTGTTTGAAAAGCTTTCTGAGGAAATGAGTGAATGGTTTCTTTAACGTGGCAATAAAGTGTTCAGTTTAGCGGGTTACTATGAGAGTGGAGTTGCTTCTTTACAAAGTACTTTTGAGAGTTTGGTATCAATTAAAACCTTCTTTCCAGGCTATGAAGGAGGTCTGAACTGCGTATACATAGCAGAAGTATGGGGAAACGATGGTTTAGTTGTCAATGCAACAAATGGGGCTGCTCTATGGAATCTTCGGAGACTCGGACCTAAGAGGCAGCTCAAACTGGTGGTGTACGCTGCAAATAACAGAGGAAGATCAGAACATGTCACTTTTATTGTTGAAACTGCCCCACGGTTGTCACCGAGAACAGGTAAGCCTGTGAAAGTCCTATTAAATATTATGATAAATAATCTTTTACTCATACACACATTACTATTTACGATAGAGAGGATCTTTATTACACAGAAAACTCAGTAAATATCAGAAATAACATTGTATAATGTAGGCAACCTTATGGTCAACCGGTTATATAGTTCCCATAAAGTCACATTTCTACAATGAAAGCTTCATCAAACAAAGGGCCTTTTTTAAATCACGAATCGTTTTTAGAAAAGTGCTGCCGATTGCATCGTAATGTTAGATCCGTATCAGTCATGACTCTCATAGTTTTGATTTCGTGTAATATAGGCAACATTCGTTGTTATTAGCTAATGATACCTTACTAAGTTAAAATTCAAGTAATTATCCACAGAAACAATGGAAGTGTGGGAGGTGAACTGGCTGTTTGGCGTAGTGATAGGAGTGGCGTTTATCGTGGCACTCATACTGTGTCTAGCTCTCATTGCGACAAGGATCCACCATAGATCGAGAGATTACGAAGGTATGTATAGGTACATAACTTTTAAAAATATCATAGATTAATGGATATTTATGTAGACCTCATATTGACCATTGCTATTTAAAAATTCATAGACAATAATGTCACCCTTTTGATTACTATAAGCATCAATATTCTTACAGTAACAATACCATCGACAAAAAACCAGAAAACAGCACCAAAGAGGAATTCAACTCATGGCCCTGATGACAGAAATCCAGACCTAATACCTCTAAGTAAAGGTAAATATTGTTTCGATCATATAATTTACTTTAACAAACATCGTGAGTACGCAATCACTTGATGATAAATTCATTAAGTGATTAGGAAATAAAAAAATATGCTGACGTCAAGACTTCCTATGAAGCCGTCGATAATCCTTCCATTTATTATAGTTATTGTAATTTTAAAGCACAGGAACTTTTCCTTGGTGAATAATCTTAAATGAAATTGAAAAACAAAAGCAACCTGAAACAACACCGCTCTAACAGGATTGGAGCCACCATATTTTCTTTCATCCCGCTAAGCAATATTCATTTGGTCTGGGATCTTGAGAGCGCACTGGAGCTTGCATTTTAACAGATATTTGTATTAATATACCTGTATGCAGCAGTTTTATAAGAAATTGTCACTTGGTTTTTATTTTATCCGTCAGGACTCCATAGCAAATCATCATCATCATCAATTGATTACCCTGTTCCCAGATTATAGGGTCTGCGCAGTATTATTTTCTCTTTCGTACTATTCAATCACTCATCACTGAATTATGCACTCCATCCACACTCACACCTTGTTTTTCACAGACCCGTAATAACTGTAATTATAACAATAACAATATTTTTGGTGAAAGTAACAGCAACGCTAGGCCTTCATCATCATCATTATCACCCAAAGGGTAGTCCACTTATGAACATAGACATATGTTACGCTTTACTTCTCTATTATCACAATATGATACTTACGTAAGATAGGGTTAAAATATCTGATAAGATTTAGAACCACCTCAAATCCCGCGTATGAGCGGGGTTCATACCAAAGGCGTCAAAGATTTTTATTTTACGATTCGTAAAAAGCAAACTCAAGTCAGCAAATAAGCAAAGTTTCAAGCTAGTTTGCGCACGTCACAAAACATTCGCGACGCGAGTTTTAAGTTTGTACATTACGCCGGCAACATCTGTCGTGACATGCACTGCGGGCTAATGCATGCCACGTGTCTTGAGAGGGTTAACGATGCTAGTTCGTGGATGGTGTATGGTTCTATTAGCGTAATCGATGGTGTGGTTCTCCAAATAGTTGCAATAGATCTTGCTGGGTTTGTATTGCTGATCGAATGAATCTTCCTATAATAATGTTATTTTTAGTTTTACATCGATATATCCGTTTTTTTAAATGATAATTTAAACATTTTGCTCCATAAAACTTCAGTATTCAAAGAACTTTTTTTTGGCTTATTTTTCATGAATTTCACGAAGTATATATATAGTTGATTTTTGTTTTTATAGTGTTTTGTCACTATACAAACTTAATAATATAAATTGCACGTGTAATAAGCAACCGTGACTCTGTGACAGACGAGAAATCGAACCCAATGTCTTAGGCTATCCGGATACGCTATAGGCATACGCCCGGATAGCGTAAGACACAGGGTTCGATTCCTCGTCTGTCACAGAGTCACGGTTGCTTTTGACAAGTGCAATTTATAAGTATAATGTAGATAAAGTACCAAATGCTAGACGCATGGTGGTCAAAAAAATAATGAGCTGAAAAATTTAAAAGAAAAAAAATTAAATTTATAATAAATATGTTACATATAAAATATATAAAAAAGATAATCCTCACTAAACAGTACAAATTACAAGCAGCACAAGCAAACCCATTTAACAAAATCTCAAGCCAAAACAACCGGCAAGAGTTTCAGTGTGAAATGAAATGCATTTTAGCGTTCCAAATATAAACAGTGAACGTTAACTAAATACGGATTCCGTACAACCGAACCTCGATAAGACCGTCGTATTTTTGTATTATCCGGCAAACTTGTAAGCGTTGCTCCAACTAGTCTTTTAGCTTAAGCAAATAGGATTAACGGGTCAAGATAGTTGCGTTCCATTTGTTTTAACTCCTTGTATTTATTTATTGCTTGGATCGATGCTTCTCAGCTCTGTCAGTGAATAATTAACTTGGTTGTTAACAAGCCGCACTAACTTGAGTTTCTCGGGTGCAGTCTTTTTATGCAATCGCTTATTCGGCTTGCGCTCTGCTTATTTAATTTTGATGTAAATTAGCCGCGCTTTGGGTCGAAACGCCGCTTATTAGGGTCTTAATTTGATTGTGATGAAACTGGGCTTTCTACATCTTTATAGCAGTAAAATGATTGCAATAAGTTCCTTTCTTAATTTCTTTCGGACGTCCACCGACAAGGTGGATAGAGGAAATTGTAAAGATCGCAGGATCATACTTTGGATTCAGACCGCATGCATTCGTTTGCTGTATAAAACCATGGGGTAGGGAGATTTATGTTTAACAATTGACTTAATTATTTACTTTTTTAGCTTCACATTATGATTAGCATTTTTTCTTAAATGCAGTGGCGTATTTTGTATGCGTTCCGCTTAATTTTGTTTTTTTTTTAATATTGCCTTTATCATTTCTTTTAAAAAAACGTCATAACATCTCTACGTATTTGTGAGACGTTAACAACTTTACAAACTTCATATTTTTGGTGACATTTCCTTTGATATCTTAAAGTTAATTTCACGCCTGCCTCGTTGTTTCAAAAGTTCACTATTATGAGTATTTACTTGATAAATTCAGGTAAACTTACTTGTTTTTCGTTAAAAACTGCCTTTTATGTATTTTTCTGGACGCTTGAATAAGAATTACCGCTCTATACACCGTGCTTTTTTAACCGTCTTACAGCCGAAGGCCACTTAAAGTATCCAATAACTACATGTCATTCGTTAAATAAAACTTGGTTATTATTAAGATTTCAAAGCCTAAGACATTAAAGAAGATATCAGCACAATTTAGTACGAAACATCCTGTAACGAGCACTACGCACGAACAGAAAGGGGCGAGGCGGTGGGCGTCACAAAGGATTGCGCTAGCGCATGATTTGTTAGAGATCCACGTGGACTGTCTTAGATTGGCTACGGTGCGGAACGCGTGGAGGCGGCAAGGTCAAGGAATGCATTGTTGAAAACGTAAACAGTATGAACAGGATAATACATTACGTAACATTACTATTAGATATTTTTTACACCAAAATTATGTGGAGTGTAATAAAAAAAATAACATGTCCTAGAGGTTTATTAAGATGGTTACATTACGTGGGCTTCGGGTGTAAGACGGTTAAAAGAGCACGGTGTATAAGAGCATAACGTTATTTAGTTTAAAAAAATATTAACCATAAACAAAGTCACAGCCGACAGCTTTAATTTAATTTAAAAATCATAATACTATGTATGACTGTTTATTAATATTATATATTTTTTAATAAAAAATTACAATCAGCGTCATAGTACACGCTTACAATAATCAAATATCATAAGTTAGTAGGTTTTTAAATTAAATTCTTTGCTCAAATTATTATTTTGTGTCCGAATAAAAACTTTATTTATTTGCCACAAATCTAATAATTTTTATTGTTTGCTATTTAAAAAAGTTCACAAAATGCACCTGGACACTAAACTCGTAAACATTTAATGGCCATTTTACGATACGATCCCACGTTGGCTGTGTACACTTACATCGTTTTAAGGCGATCACTTGATCTAATTGATTATTGTTTTCTTTTCCTGCTTCTTGGTAATTTTGTGCTAAAAAAGCATACTAACGTCTGCACGAGTGTTCATGCTATTATGAATATTCATTTGCAGATTTAGTTTTTCGCTCGTGTTTACTGTGAGCAGAATCAACCTTTTAAAAACAGAGTTTAGGAAACCGTTACTTTGGTGTTGTTAAATCATAGGTACTTTTAATCATAGAATACATGTATAAATGTCGTGTATATGTGTGAGACTATTACCTCGAATTTATTTTATAATAGTGCGTTTTTAATTACTAAACTATTGAATAATTTTCTTACCTTAATAACACATTCAATTGTTATTAAGATGCGTATGCGATAAGAATTGTTATCATGACCGAAACGCCTGGTTCGAAAAAACCTTACAATACACTCATCTCGTAATTAAAGTCGGCGCATTATCAACTGGGTCATTGTTCACTTGCACTGACGGGCATTCAAGGCGCTGAAAATTCCTAACTATATTATCATGTATAGCCTCACGACTCAATCGCTAACGAGCCGACTATAACAAACCATCAGCTTTACTAACCAGCACTTGTGCACAGGCGTAACAGAATGTGCGCCGGAACCGCCGTCATACGCGGCGGTGGCGGCGACGGATCCGAAGATGTCGGCGAGTGCGCACAGCCTACCGCGCACGCAGTCGCCATGCTCGCCGTCATCGCCGCACGCTCAGTACACAGACTCACAGGTCAGCTATTACTAATATTCAGTATACGTAAAAACAGGGGAAAACGGTACGAAGTGAATCGATGCTTTGTCTTTGTTTGATTTATTTATTTACAGTTTTATATGATTCGTTTGGAATTAGTACAATACTAAATGCCATAACGTCACATTCGTAGCTATTTTAGGTCTAGTGAAGTTAACTTCGTGTATTATCTTATCGTACCTGGCCTTGTTTTGTACTTGGACAGTTTCAATGACAGAAAAAAACATCACATAAATTTTGTTGGGCGTACTATTGCTCCCTTTCTGATAAGACTGAGTCGTTCCGTTTCAGCAAGTTAAAATAAGAAGATATGATTTCTAAAGAAAATCAGTAAATAAAATTATTGTCAAATTAAAATATATTGCAAACTTAAGTACTCACATTTACATTGAGTTTTAGTAAGGGCTTTTGCGTTAACGAATATTGCTGATATTACAAACATAAATAGTATGTGAATCCTTATTTCATAAACGTTATCATTTGACATTGAGAAGATATTAATTTGAGTAAGCGTGAATAACGTTTTGCTCGCAAATATTATCCCACATGACATATAATAGCTATACCTTCACTGACTTACAATTTTTCAGAAATTATAGCGTTAATTGGCTCTTTACAGTAGGTACAGGCTTCCACAAGCTTGGTTAGATGTATACTTACTATGTACAAGAGCGTCAAAACAGCATCTTGCACCAATAAAATATCAACCTCGTGAAATAAATGATTGAGTAACAATAAGCTATGTCTTACCTCCCGACGCAAAGAGAGAGGGGTGTTATAAAACTAACGTGTCTATCCGTGTAACTGTCTGTGCTATTGTAGCTCACAAACGAATGAACCGATATTTCGTTTAGTTTTTTGTGTTATAGATAATTTTAGAAAGAAAGAAAGAAAAGCTTTTATTGATTATCCCGCGTGCTCTTCTATGCTTCATAAATATCTGATCAGTCATATTTTTATTTGTCACGGAGATTTCATTTAAATTGATAGTGTTTTTCTTTTTATTATTATTTTTTATTAATGATATTGATTTTATTTTTATTTTTTATTATTTTGATTTTTTTGTTATTGCCTCGAAAACATCCCCAATATGCTTCATCACCTTAAGGGATTATAACATCAATATTCACAGCCTTCCATGCTTACAGAGTGACTCCGGTCGCAGCATACTAAACGGTGCTCCAAGATCTCACAGGGAGGTAGTCACAACAAGAACACCTCTCCTTGCAGCGCATCAAGAAAGCTGTGTGTAACGCCACCCTTGTATAGGTTAGTTTAGTTTTAGTTATAAGCACAGGTAACGACAACTGGCAAATAGAAAAATAAACTTAATTCTTTTTTTTTACTTTGAGTATAAACACAAAAGATATCCTAAATGTAAATATGCTAAATCATAAGGAAAATCATACCACTTTCGACTTATCATCTAAAGTCCGTTCTTCTTTGCTTGACAAATATTGAAAACAATTTTGACATTCCTTTTTAAACACAAAACTCACTACCTACATAGGTAATTTATTGTATAACACTGAGATCTTTTAAAATGAAATAGGTAAATAACTTAATTTACTAATATCATTTATAGAGTTACAAAAAGATTGTTTACAATATTCGAATATCAAAGATAAACGGACTAAAAGAACGAATATTAATTTGTCTTCCAATTTGTCTAATTTACAAGAGGTTAACATTTATTTATTTATAGAGCTAGTATTATTTTTGTAATAATTAAAACCAAACACTTCACAGAATATTTAACACATTTCCTTTGAGAGTTAGATTAACCGATCGAAATAAAAAACTGTATGGTAAATAAACAGTTTTTGTTACTTTTTTCTTTTACTTTTTTGCATTAATTTTTACGTTACAACTTTCAAAACATACTTTGAAAATATCTGGCAATTGACTTTGCATTTTTTTTTTATAATTGCATAGTTTTGTATTTAGGTAATTCATAAACCTTAATTAGCTCTTTCTTAGGTGAAATTTGAGACAATGACTGATAAATGAAATTGTAAATATGAAAAATACTAACTTAGAAAATACAAAAACATTGTTTCGGCTAAGTATAGGTAGGTACTCTTTAAGAGAGATAGGAAAATCAAAGATGGACAGGCTATAAGCTAATCTTTAAAATAAAATTTAGGAAATAAACCTGTATAAAGTTTCTGTTTATTTATTGTTGCTAATACGAGAAATTATTTTGATTGTTATGCACAATTTTGAAACACTGATGACGTGTTATTGAAACCTATCGATGTACAAAATTCACTGAAACATTAAAAGCATTATTATATAATTTAGGTTCTATATCAAGTTAGTATTTATTTATTTATTGTTTCTGTGTTGTACGAAAGAGAAGTCCATTGATTGAATGAATCGAATGAATTCCGAGATTTGTTAATGTTAAATTAAAATATTTAACAATGATGATAGGTTAATATTTGAATAATTTTATTACGAAGTTGCTTATTCATTATTATGTTTCTGATCCAAGAATTTTCAAAACTGTTACGAAAGTATGTTAGTGTTAAAATAAAAAGAGGTTATCTTTAATATTAATACGATTTCGTTTGTTCTGAATATTTCTTTACCTTACTCATTAAATTAGTCTTGGATAATGAACGTATCAGCTAAATGATAAAATAATTTTGGTAAGCCTACAAGCAATATTTTTGAACAAAGAACAGGGAAGTTTATTTTAACTGTTATTTGAATTGTAAATATTGGCGGCATTGTCATATTTGCCTTCACGGTGAACTTGTTTTGTAATTAAATATTATTTATTTAGAATTCAAAAAATATATATGTTTGACAGGTCAAATGAGTTGTTCATACAATACAGTGAACGCGGGAAACATTATTTAACATTTTATAATAATTATTTGTAAATAAGGAGTAAATTTTCCAAAATTATTCGTCCGAATTTCATTCAATGTAATACTAGCTGTAATAATTTTATGTACGTTTTTTTAATATTACAACTCACTTACATCAGATAATGATTTGATTTATTTAATGATTTACATGTGATTAAATAAAACATTGAAACTTTTTTGATTGTTTTATTAAGTCAGAATTCAGGCATAAATCACTCACTTTTTGGACACTATAATCGACAATATACAGGGCCTGCAATTGGAGCAAACATTTGAAATATAGGCAACTTAAAGTTAGCTGTTATCAATTCTTAATAGTTTTAATTTATTATAAGAAAAATATATATTTTCTAACAAAATGAATCGAACCACAATTGCAATTGCAAAAACATGTGACACGTCATTGAATTTGACATTGTCATTTACTAGAACGATTTAGAGATTTTGATTTATATTGGTTGCATTATATGTTTGTTTTACTATATTTCAAGAGCACTATGACAAGATCCATATTAACCATATTACTCGTACTATGTACTATGTGTATGTAATTGTACATTTCCTTTAAACAAATTTGTAAATTCACTAATTTTGTGTGCAATAAAGAGTTATCTATCTATCTATCTATGTATACCTCTCCGTAAAATCATTTTGCTCCTATTACATGCCACACGCTCTGTGTCATTGCTTCACTATTGTATTGGACGTCAAAAATCGACGTGATTTACTCATCTCAAACTGTTCCACCTTTTCAACCCAGCAAATATTTCAGCCGCACATTTTATATAGATTGCAGCTGGACACCTCGAGGCATTGTGTAGAGTGACGCAGGTCCGGCACAAAGCGGATCCGGCTAGAAGGACCATTTGTTACGCATTCAGTTTGCCCGCCAGCTATTTATCTCAGACCATTGGCTGGGTGGCGATCAGTTCTGTATCGATTTATCAAAATGGTAAGACGCCATTTTTATTTTAGTCATAAAAATATTGTTTTGTGTTTCAAATAAACCTGTTGTTTGAGTATTATACTTCTAGTACTATTTGTGTTTTTTATATTTTGTCTATTAAAAAAATGGATAAGAAAACATGATTTAAAAACCAAAAAATGTGAAATAGTAGTGTAATAATTAGAGGAAACTCGCAAAAGTACACCACTACTTGTTTATTTAGGTAAAGCAATACTCCTCACGCTCTTAATCACTCTCAAAGACTCAAATACATTTCAATTGATTGTGTTTTGCTTATTTTATTGGTTTTTTTTTAAAACATTTTTATGATTTTTTTTTTTTTGTAAGTGTAATGTATTTTTATTTGGAATTTATGGGCCAAAACGCCTGTTATTTTTTGAAAGACACACTTCATATTTCACTTTGATGAAAAATTACAATCATAATGTCAACTTCCGCGTTTCTCATTCAAATTCAAACATTCTTCTCCCATCTCACTCTTTATCGTCTGTCATCTCTTACTTCTTACGTTCCGTTCCATGTCCGCATCCTACATAAGTAAAATATTTCTAAAATAGACACGAGATGCACTAATCATAAAAAATATATTTTATCTATTTATTACTCAGAAATTGTGTCATTCACCCCATTGGAATGGGGATCCCAATTAATATTGGCGAATTGAAGCGAAGTTACCAAGAAGTTGGCGAATATTGAAGCCGTGATCGATGTGAGGCGCATGTCGACGGGCAATAGACGGACCAACGTGCATCGCAAAGGTTGGTTGGTTATACACAGAAGTAACTGGCGAAGCTCAACTCGCTCTCTTTCATCTGAAAACAATTTTCCCACCAACATTAAAACGTTTTTTGAGTAAGATTTATCAAAAAACTACGTTTTTCGAAGCAAATGCAAGATCTATCTTGTTTTACAAATATTTTGATAGAGCCTTAGTCGGGCTTCTTGCCTAAGAAAAATATATTTCTTTTTAAAATGTTCAAGCTCTTTTTGGGTAGGTAAAATAAATTGAACTTACTATCGCTTAAAATAAGGCGATCAGCAATGAAGCATTTTATTTCATCGACTTCTTCACTCACAAGACTTAAAAGGTAAACAGGTATTTCCACAATTATGATGCTGACAATCAACACGCTTAAGAAAATAATCCAAATACTTTGCTAAAAATAAAAGCATGATCACTGTAACCTTTTAAAATAAAAATAAAAACAGTCATATAAAATTATGTAAGTATAACAATTATAAATCGGCCAATGGATCTAATAAATATCCTTTGCCCAGCAGTTGGACAGTAACGGCTAGCAAAAAGATCAGAAAATAAGAAAATCAAAATTTTTGGTGCAACTTTACCAATGCGTCTGAAAACCGTTGTCGTCACTAGTCGAATATTGTAAACAATCTTGACATTCTTTTTTAGCGAAAATATTCCTTTTAAAACGAAATAAACACAAAACTTACAGCATACCTAGCTCATTTATTGTTTAACACAGATCTTTTTATATTAAATAGTAAATAATTGTATATTTACCTACTGATATTATTTTAAAAGTTACAAAAAGATTGCTTACAATGTTGGACTAGCAAAATTTTATGGAGTTTACCACGAGTTTACGGATATTTACTCTAGTTTGAACTAGATCTACGAATTTTGTTGTGTACTTTATAATTAGAAAAAAAAAACCATCAAAAGCTAGATAAATACACCACCTACGTTTTTCACGGTAAATGGATTAAATACCATGCTATACGTGAATGTAAATACAGGTAAATAATTACAGGCCCAATAAATTATTAACTGAAAAAAAAGATTCCTTGTTATCATATTATCCTGTATGATTTGATTGACTTGACAAAATTTTTGTCCCAAACTTACCACATAGCTTATCGGCTTAAGCATATTTTGGAAATCGTCGTGAATTTTACTGTATATGTAAATATATTTTTGAACTTCATATATTTTTTTGTGTTTTCCGTGGTCATTATTTATTAATACTTTTTTAAACACTTTAATTCGATAGAACAGAAGAATATACATTACGTGGCATTGAAGGGTGCCTAAATCATTCAAAATACAAACAAAATCGTAAAGCCAATATTCTATTCCAACTGCAAAGTACATTAAATGTCCCACACTAAAACTGAAGTTCAGGACTGATACAATTATCCCCAAACACTTTATGTAATTTGATGCTTTATTGTACAACGTTTTGTGATTTTTTAAATCATCAACAAAAGCAATATACTTGATATAGTTCAGCAAATACTCATCTTTATAGTACATAGAACTAATGAAAGTAGCAAAATGCACAATAATTGTTTTCATGACAATCCACTGAAATGACGGTGCTACCATCCATGCTAAATATAAAAACAAAATTGCTCTTCCTATGCAATAGACCTTCATTATACATCTAACAACTTTGGAATTATGAATGTCGTGATAATATCCAGAAAACAGCCGAATATACATCATCCATTTGATGTCCAGCACTTTTGTTTCCAAGTTTTTAAATAGGTTGTCCATTTTATTCGATTTCTGAATACGTCCCTATATATATTTTTTTAAACTTATAATAGTTAGATACGGGATCGCTACCGAGTGACGTATTCTACAAAAGACTTTTTTGTAAAGAATGAAACAGGCATATAAAAGTTTATGGTAATAAATAAAAAGTATGTGCATTCTTTTTATAATTACTGTGATGAAAGACACCAACGTACTCATTATTTTGTAAATAATGGATTTAGTAATGATATGAGTAACAGGAAAAAGGGTACCTAGGTAAGTTTTTTTTGAAAAAGTAATAAATAAATAAGAATTGTTCTAGCATTCACAGTAATTTGTATTTTTATTTCATCTTATTAGAGTAATTAATCTAACTTTTTTATTTGTATTGCATACAAAAGTTGTGTAGGTAATTTATGAATATTAGGACAAATAATTAGGATTAGTTGTAAACATCAAACTTTTATTTTTACTTAAATCAAATGATCTGTCTTTAACAAACGCCCAAATTAATACATCAATTTGTCCGAACGGTGTCCCTGTTCATTAAGTTTAAATACATAAGTGCTTTATTATAGACAAAATAATATTGTATCTTATTAGTTTGCGCTAACAACCATTGAATCACCTAATTTCATAAGACTTAGAACCTGTTTTGCCATCCACCATTATGCACCTACCCATGAATAATTAAATTGTAGATTTAGATTTAGATTTATTTATTTGCATAAGAACACGGTATAAAAGTGTTACAGAGGTTAAAGTGAGCACATACATGTCTTGCCAAATTATTAGCATGCAAATATTAATACAAAGTCAAGTCAAGCAATCAAATTATCATTCCTAGCAATATGTCCAGCCGCATGAAAAATTTACAACATGAAAAAAAAAAATATAACATGACATGGCACTGTTAAATAATGACATGAATGAATCTCAGATATACAAAGCAATTACAGATAAGAATCTACGGTTCAATAGGTCTTTTATGTCATAAATATTATTGTCTACTAGCCATTTATACAACTTTGCCTTAAAAGCGCCAATGGTTAGATTTCTTATATCATACGGAACTTTATTGTATACCTGGACACACATAAAAGTACAGTTCCTTTTAAATTTTTCTGATTTTGGAATGATGTTTAAGACTAGTTTTTCTGGATATCTTTGAAGTCTTGCATTTCTTTCTTTGGCTTTTAAGAACAGTTCGTTATTTTTTTTTACAAAACAACAAATTTCGTAGATGTATAGAGCAGGTAGTGGTAGTAAGCCAAGCTGTGCAAAGGCCTGTCTACAAGAATTGCCGGGTAGAATCCCACACATAGCCCTGATGCATTTCTTTTGAGCCACAAATAATCTATTACTGTCCGTACTGTTCCCCCATATTATCCTACTATATACTATTATAAAGGCGAAAGTTTGTAAGTATGGATGTATGGATGTATGGATGTATGGATGTTTGTTACTCTTTCACGTAAAAACTACTGAATGGATTTGAATGAAACTTTACCACAATATAGCTTATACATCAGAATAACATATAGGCTACAATTTTTGAGGTTTCTAATGTGAGGTCGTAAAAAACACATTTTTTGCGCTACTAGACGGGACGAACCTGAAGTCCACGCGAACGAAGTCGCGGGCAAAAGCTAGTTATACCATAACGCAGTAGAGATACTATATATGCATGGTATGTCGTGATAAAACTGAATTTTAGATAAAGTATTGGACAGATGGATACGAGTAACGATAATCAGAATTTATAAGGACATTGTGAAGTACACCGTTAATCCTAATCTTCGAATATGAGATCAGCGTCAGTAATATTTTTTGAATTACTTGAAGTAAATCAGTAAAGTCTATGCAAATAATTCATAGCTTATAATTCAGCCGCTCAGAGGATGTTGTTTTGACGTTTTCTATTTTAAACTTCACAATATTACGGGATTTAATGCAACTTTCACTTGTTTAAAGGTAAAAGTTGTATTTACCTTCCCGTCGTTACGACCCGGATACACGAGTCACGGTCTCGGGGCGACTGTTGAAGCTCGGCGTCGTCGGCCTGTGCGCACTCTAAAATTTTCTTCTATGCCACATGATGAAATGTTTTCTATTTTGACAAAAAAATTATAGGAAAATTGAAAAAGTAAGGAAGTTTTAAGATCGGAAGTGTCAACGTCATATAGTAAAAACAGAAACATAATCTTACGGTTTTAAATCCGGTAGATTGTGATCTGTCTATTTATTGTGAACTGTACCGAACTTTATATATTCTAACGTATGAAATGACGAATCATTGGGCAAAGTGAAGCGAATCTCCGTTTATCCTTGGTGTTAGGTTGACATGTAAGTACCAAAATAGGGTAAATGCAAAACTATGTCGAGCTTGTTCACGATAAATCGACAGATCACAATCTACCGGATGTAAACCATAAGATTGTAGTATCGCGGTTTTTACAATATTACGGTGACACTTAAAGTATTGTGTCAAAATTGAGAACGTCAAAAAAACATTTTATAAACGCCTAAATTAAAGCGTACGTAAATACGCTGCAGGTTTAATTTTTAGCAAGGCTCATTGTATCATTAACATTATTTTGAACTTTTAAGATATTAGAAAATTGAAGCAAAGTAATGGCATAAGCAGTGAAAATTGAGCAAGTTAGAATTAGTAGACGCATGTCAACAGGAACGAGACGAATCACGCTGCATTCAATAGTTTGCTGTCGTATGCATTCCAAAAGGTTTCGGACGTCACTGCGCTCTTTTTCATCTGCAAATGATAAATAATTTATATTATATAAATAATAAATAACATAATAGAAATAAATAACATAGTAAAATATTTAAAAATTTATGTGTTTGTTGGTATCTATGTGTCTGGTAAGTATATAGATGTTGAGAAGGAAGGAGAAACAAGAATGACAATAACTTACTACTTGTAGAAATAAGTTGATCAACCAAATACACTTTGATTCGTTTTACTTCATTTTTTGCTAATTCTAATATTGCTATTGATTTAATCACAATAATTAAATGCCAAAAAAATGTCCCCAGTGAGTAACACCAAAATTTTGCATTAATATGTTCCTGTAAACAATGTAATAAATATTTTAGTAACTTTTTAATAGTTGATTAGTTGATTTCTGTTTGTATAGTGTTTTCTCACTATACAAACTTAATGATATAAATTTCACTTGTAAAAAGCACCTGTGACTGTGTGACAGACGATGAATTAAACCCTGTGTCTTACGCAATCGGGCGTATGCCCGGATGCGTAAGACATGGGGCATACCTCGGCCACCGTCACATTAACAACTTGCAAAATTCAACAGGCTTGTTAATGTGACGGTGGCTGAGTGGTATAGGCATACGCCCGGATTGCGTAAGACAATTAATTTAATTAATTAGTAAGACAATTAATTGCGTAATTGTGGTCGTTGGTAATGTGGTTTAACACAAAAATGAAGATTGTTCGATCTCTGCATCCCTCATCTCATTTAATTTGACACACGTTAGATCTATAAACGTCTATGGTACTCTACCTGAGAAAAGTTGAATAAATACAGCAACCTAAATGGTGTTATACATCTAATCACCCAGCTGAAGAAGATCTGAAAATAAATCAGTACGGTAATTTAAATCTAAGTATATGCCAATTTTACTGATCTATAGTACATATCAGTAAAATTGGTCCCAGGATTCTATGGTTCTCACTGCTGTGCGTGTTTTTGCGAGCAAGCAAGCAGGATTGTGTGTGAGTGGGAAAAAATGCCAACAATGCAAACCATACAATGTTTCTGTCGCAGTCAGCTGGTTTGTCAGCAAGTTAATAAGATGCCTAGGCAGTTAATAAAACGCCGGTTTCTCAGACTTGCGAAAGTTACATACTCCGTTCCGTTTCATACAATGATTCTTAACTATTCTGCTTGACTAATTTAGTATCCATACGTATACCTACTGATTCGTGAATGGTGCACTATACATTCAAATTTTAGTGAAGTCATATGACTATGAACATACGAGTATGATATAAAAAGGCATCACACACTTTTTTATTTTATTGGGACCATACGCGACGACGGCGTACAATCTATTGGAGCATGTTGAAATGACAAATGGCTGGCTATCATTACGAAATGTTATTGAACCAAAATTAAATCAATAAAAAATTGGATTTTAAATTTATTTTATTTTTATAAATAAATTTTAATGCACAGTTACGTAAATATTGTAGTTAAATTGCTAGAAAAACGGTGACAGACGTCCACCAACGTGGTTAATATTGGTGACTGCGAGCGCTGTTATCGATTCGAGTTCCCCGCCATCTTCTTCGCACACAGCGAAACGTAATTGATTTCCATGAAAAAAAAAACTGTTTACTTACCAAATTCTTTGTTTGTGAAGATACTTCAATAAACCCATCATAAAGTGATGTATAAATATGCATCAACAGATTTACTTGAAAAGGCTTTTTCGTAACATTATTTATGCCATTATGAAGTAAATAATTTCTGAATAATTTAATGCGATAGTACATAAGACCATGTACCATGTGACATGATACTATTCCGAAATCACATGCAAGTAGTAAAGAAACAACGCAAATGCCATTATAAATTACGTAATTAAAATCCAATGGCACAAACACAAAAAAGTACCAAGAATAAAAAAGTATCCTCATTGTAATTATCATAAGAATTAAGTACTTCAACTGTCTATTAAGCTGCGTATAATATTTAGAATGACCATATATGCTATCAATAAGACCAGCTTGTTGAAAGTACATTTTTAAAAAGCAATTTTTTGTTATCATTGAGTGAAAAAAAATAAAAATATATTGTAACGCTGATGGCCCTAAAGCAATCCAATAAGCATATTTCATGGAGATAAAACCACAAATCAAGGAAATGAAAAAAAGGAAACAATATAATTTAATTATTTTTTGCAAAAAAATTGAAGGATGTAAATCACTGTATAATCCAAATATAAATCGTAACCAGATCAGCCATCGTACATCACAAACTATTTTGTCTTCGTTTGGAAAAACTTTATTGAGAAACATGTCTAACTATTATAGTGTAAAGCAGAAAATGCTGCACTACTACACAACTTTATAATTTATAAAGAAACAATCAATAATATTATTTTCGTATATCAACTAATAATTCAGTATCGGAACTAATTAACTAACGGAGACCTTCACGCGTGGAAATATCATTTCATGTTTAGTAAGAGTACCTTTTTTTAATAAAAAGGCAACAGTCGAAAAGCTCACCTTGAAGTGTTATTGATATTTTAATGAAAAATATACCTAAGTATTTCAACTACAAAAACCAACGCGTGTGGAACGCTTTTAAGCTTCCATATTATGATAGTTAAAAATATTTTGTAGGAAATTGGAGACCCTCTTAATTTTGAGAAGTACTAGTGGCTAGGTAAATTTTACTTTTATGTAAACTGTATATAATTAGGTTTAGGGTAAAGTTGTAATATTAATTCCAAATCATAACAGAACTGCAGTCAATAACAGAATCTGGGGCCAGCTTAATCCGAATCAAGCGAAGCACAAAGGCACTACCTTCTTTTTCTCGAAGTGCTTCGTAAATATATACCATATTGAAGTTCAACGCAGTGAACCGATACCAATACCTTAACATTTTAATTTTTATGTAACTTTGATGATACTCTAGTTTCAATATTTCGGATCAATAGTAATAATTTCATCGACGAACTTTGCACAGAACAGTACTCTGTCGTTAACAGTTATTAATCTTAAAAAGATTAAGAGAACAAAATCACTGACGAAATGTTTAGAAAATAGTTAATACAATTTTGTTTTAAACATAATTTATCCATGACTGTGAAGCAATAAACGGTCATATTTTTTATATTTCAGTACACCAATCTCTACAGAGTCACAAAAATGGATTTAACAGTTTTGAAAAATTGCTTATGCCGTATGTTTTCATTTGATGCGTATTTGTATATGATAAGCATCTTTGGTTTTAATTTTCCTCACAAAAGTAAATTGGCTTTTTATTTTTTTCAATTTATTTCCAATTTTAATCTTCTTGTATCAGTGTTTCAACTTTTGAAAAACATCTTCGCCTCAGATATGTTTATTCGAGCACACATGACGCAATTACAATTGCAATATATATTGCTTTATCTGATGGTTCTGAAAAATAATCAAAGTTATTTATCAAATTATTATAGTGGAGTAAAAACCATTTTCAAAACGAACGGATTGCACCAATATTTGCGTTTCAAAATTTCATTTAGTAGTATTCTTATGCCTTTCATTGTGTTCACAAGATTATGCTCTATATACGTAATATTTTTTTACTTTAAATTGATTCCTGCTGAGTTCCTTCATGTATTGAATTCTTTATTGATTGTTTATTTTTATCGAACTTGTATGACAGTTCTTTTTATATATGATTTGTTATGGAAACAATTGAAAATGTTAAAGAAAAAAATACACCATAAGAATCACATGGACCCTAGCAGCGACGAAGAAAAAATTAAAAACCTCAAAAAATACATTAATGTGTATAAAAATATGATGGATATTATGGACAAAACCAAATGGATGATCAGTGTTCAGGTATGCGCAAATTATTTTACTTCATTCATTAGGATGTTTAAGAAACATTAGCCAAGTTAGAACCGCACACCGCAATATCTATATACCTATTGCAAAATATTTGCAGCCATCTGCGTCGGTGTACCGACTATTTCACATTTACTTGTCAAACATATAAAAAAATCAATATCGGACAACGTTTAAGGGGAGTAAAACGTTTTCACTTTTTGTATGGAAGCTCGCGCACACATGATCCTCAAAATGTCGCATGCAGCCGTGTTTATGGGAAAAAGAAATAGGGATTAATTTATATATTAAAACGTTTCGGGACACTATTCCAGATACAATAGATGTTTTATTGTTTTCACGCCTGTAGGCGTTCACTGTCCCGAAACGTGTTAACTGTGACATTTGTACTATGAAAAGTGTTTAATTTTGTTTAAGATGCTGATTTGCTACATTGGAAACATGTTTATGTTTCTGATTGGTTTGTACTGGATAACACTTCATATGAAGGTAAGAGACTACAGATAGAGTTGCGTATTGATAAATCGTTACAAAATTGTCGAGATAACTTGCGTGGAATCAACTGAATACTCTAATATTATAAATCTTGGGCTCTATTTTTGAATCACTCGCAATATAGCGATTTTCGATCAAATTTTAAAAATTACCTTTGTGCCGATTTTATCAAAATTTTGGTTTAGAATATTTTTTTAAACACTCACAGTGTCATATTTATATTCTTAAAGATGAAATAAGAAACCAAAAATTGCGCACGGGCAGGATTCGAACCAGCATCTTTCTGGCTTACCGGGCCAACTGCTCTTCCGATTGAGCTACCGTGCTATCGGTCCAACCGCGCGAAATTCTTGGTCTCTTAGTATACGTCATTGCGTGACGTTAGCGCCATCTACCCCTCTGTTTATGCAACAGCGGGCCAAGTAGTTATTCTTTACAGAATAAATTCAACTTGGAAATGATGACGCTTCGCTATACAATGGTTTAGAATGTTTTTTTTGACCATCGTTTCACAGCTCCCCGGAGCGGGTCGCGTGCGCACCAATCCGCGTCGCTGTGGAACGATGTTCTAGTTTCTCAGGTGTCCTCCCGCTCCGGGCGCCTGTATTAACAGCCCGTACGGGTCTTCCAGACAGCTGTGAAAGCACCCTTAGTTGTAGCAAACCCTTAGTTGTCGCTTTTTTTATATGATATGGGTTTGCTCTTGTCTCTAGACTATACAGACAGGGATGAGGATGAAGCGAGCTCACCCAGAAGAAGCCTGTTCACTCTTTTTTGAAAATAACAGGGTTATAGACCGATGGAAACACAGATGCGGGTAGAGAGTTCCACTCTTTTGCTGTGCGCATCATGAAAGTAAAATTTTTCGAGGTGTCTGCCATCGGTAGTCGATCCAATGCTGCGGCGTTGCTGATCTCTTTACGTGGTGCTGTTTCCTTTACGAGTAGATAGATATTATTCAACCTTGACTCACAATTTTCAGGTCGTAAATAGATTTATATATTATCTGCAAATTTGCTTTGATTTACTACCACTTCTCATGTGCACTATTTTGCCTGGAATATTCGCAGAACTTGTATTATTTGAATACAATCAAATTCTCAATATTTTATCTGATCAACTTTTGAGTTACAAAGGTAAGTGTAATATAATTATGTTGTCGAAATTACGAAATGACGTTCTTTATTTGAATTATTTGGTTGTTAGTTGGTCATTATTTGTCGATGGTGAAAAAGCTCCTTATAATTTCGATATATTATACACAGGAGATTCTCGAATCAATAAATATACTTTGTTTATGTTTGGATAACTTTTTTTCAAGCGCTTTGCTAACACTATTCCATCAGTGGTGCAAGTCTCGAAATGGGTTCACTTGGCAAACACGACGCTCTAAAAACGTTTAGACAAAATTCGTGATTTCGTGTATTTATTGATTGAGAAGAATATTGGAATAAAACTCAAAAAAGTTCAAATATTCTTTTCGATTTAATAAAGATAGCAACATAAGTTAAAAGGAGGTTAGATGCAGCAGAAAATCAAACAATCAAACTGATCGAGTCGAAATGTTAAAATATTTATCTTCAGACTGTGGCTGCAGGTAAATAGATCCAAACTAACTTTACCCCCATATATTTTCAGATTTGAATTTACGGAACCTGGTTCTTGACTCCATAAGCTACTTGCAAGAACGCCCACCTACATGCACTCTCCTCAATGTCCTCACAATAGATATTAAAGTTTCACTTGGTTTTCTGAGTTATTGCATTACTTATACTATCTTAATTTTACAATTATTTGCATAAATTGTAGTTCATAATTTTCACTTATTATTATGTTCTGATAATGTATAATGATGATGATTATATTTTCATGAAAAATGTTAACTTCTAGAATACTCACATTCAGGAAAATTTATCACTTGATATGACTCTTTGCTATTATAATATTTTCTTCAATCTATTTATATGACTTATATCTCAGGATACCAATATCTAAGCTATAAACTAGCAACACGATCAAGCTAGGTATTAGAAAGGAATTTCATCCAATATGATAAAGGCGAGTTGAACACCTATTCCATCTCTAATAAATGGAGATTCCGGTAGTCGATACAAGTCTGTAAGAGTAATGTTTAATTAACCTTAAGGCCTTAAGGTTCCTGCCTACTACACTGTACCATATTCAGACTGTTCCGATCCGTCACCGACCAACACTATCGCGCGTCATGAACAGAGCGGGTAAGCACCGGCAAAATACGCTTTTGCTGTCGCTTTATATAAAAATTACTGCCTCGGTGGCGCAGCGGTTAAAGGGTCGCATTTTAAAGCGACGGCTGCGCCACAGGTCCCAGGTTCGATTCCCGGGTCGGGCTAAAAGTATGTACCTGGCTTTTCTGTTCAGAAATTCTCAGGGAAGCCCGGGGTTTGGAAGTTGGCGGTGTTTCACCCCCGTGCCTCGGAAAGCACGTAAAGCCGTTGGTCCTCTCTCCGGTCGTGTCAGATTGCTGTCCCATCGGGCTATGAGAGTGAAAGGAATAGAGAGTGCACCTGTGTTTGCGCACACACTTTTGCACTATAAATGTCCCGCGCAGTCGGTTAGTCGTTGTGACTGGCCACCGCAGTCGAAATTGGCTAGGGGGACTATTATTATATAAAAAGTACTTTTATTTCAGACCGGGTCCATACGAACGAAAACAAACTAAATTTAATAACATCTAAGCACAGAATTAAATTAATTAAATGAAAATTAAATTAAATAAATTTAAATACAAAATCTAATTAAAATACCATAATATGATGGTGAGACAACGCTGATCAGTTCAAAGGGCAAAGAAGAGCGTACCTATCGTGCTGCTTTTCGTGTCTGATACGCTCTAACCACGGTCTTTGTATGGTGCGGTAGTGGGCCTAGACCTTTAAGTCTATCGGACTAGAGAAGATTAAGTACATAATTACTTATTATTATGAAAGAACGTATTAGCAAATAAAATTTGAAAATGGTATACATATTTTGAGGTTACTAGCAATTAGATTATACATTTGTGGTAGGCGATATTAATTATGATAATATAAAATTAAGTATTTACTGTTCACATATTTTGTGTGGTGTATGTTTTGTTTGTTTTACTAATACAATTAAGGGCTAATAAAGTATATTCTATTTCACCGCGCTTTTTGAAAAACGTTGTTTCTATCTTACTTAATAAAGATAGTATCTACTACCTCATATGGTCCCTTTAACTCCAAGTTAATATTAAGTGCACAAATTAATCTGGCAAGAATTATAGACATCAAACTAGTAGGATGACAGAGTTAAATGTCGAGGCACGCTATTATCTTTAGGATTTGATTCTGTATAAAGATCGAGATCAGGGTCTCAATTACCGTTCGAGTTTGTATTGGAAAGAATTCACACATCGAATATTATTCAGAAATCATTTTTGCATTCTTAACGAAATTTCTTTCGATTTCTCACGAGCGGTAGTTTTTTAGGTGAGGATAATATTATGTTACTTGATTTTTAACTTTCATAATTGAACTTTTTGGTGTGGTAATTAAATTATTGGTTTCACGATTTTGCCGAATAAATCAAGTTATAAAATTAACGCATGGAAGAAATCAAAATACATAGATATCGTTAACCTGATATAGCAAAAACATTATTTTCTTTAAAAAAAAAACACGACCGGTGAACTTTTTTCAAATACCTTTGAAAGTTTTACAAAAGTTCATTACTTTGAAAATTTTGCTTCAAAGAAAAAAAGTAATTTGTCAGATATAAGACTTTGTACGGTGCAATTAGAGCAGGATTTGAGCGTTTACCACAAATGGTATTTGAAGTTGTCGAGAAAAGCGAAGACGCGTGCATTTTGTTGCAACGCCCCTGTGCATATTGCGGTTGCACCGGAAATGCAAAATGAGCTGCAATTGACATCTGGCCGTCGTCGGCAACTTGCAATAAAATTGCAGATATTTCAGCTATAATCTATGAATCTAAAAATTACATAAAAAGCAAATTAAAATAGGCACCTATATTTAATGTTTAATGTTATTTTTTTCGCATACTGAAGTGACGCATGCTAATTTCAATCATAATACACACAATATGCGTCAGTGTCATATTTCAATTCTTTTAAGAATTCAAATATGAAACTGTGACGCATACTTATTATTTTGTCGTTTCCAAGAAATCGGAAATCGGAAATAAAACCCATCCTCGACTGAATCGTCAATTACACTTTTTGATATCTATTTAGAGCACTATACAGGGTGACTTTGTAAGGATTGGCAATATTTTAAACTAAGAACCTTCTCATGATTCATAGTTACTTCCACATATCAAAATGAAAATCAATTGATATAAAGTATCATATGATGAAACTGAGAAAAATCATATCAAACACTTTCGACATGATCATAGCTTCCAATTAAAGTAATAAATTACAGTTTAAGACTTTGCTTAAGATTTTAAGGAATTACTAATAATAATATGTAAACGTATCAAAAAATTACTCCGTCTAAACGGAAATTGGAGTGATACTGTACGATTTTTGAAATGATATTTCATAACAATTGATTTTCATTTTAATATGTGGAAGAGACTATGAATCATGAGTAGGTTCTAAGTTTAAGATATTGCCAATGTTTTCAAAGTCACCCTATATAAAGGTACATGATGCGTTCCTTGAAAATACTATTTACAACCTGTAAAATAGTTTTAATTGTAATTTATATTTTTTTTCTCACGCGTGAAAAATGTAGAGATAACTGTAAAAATATTTTAAAATTTAAAACCGTTTTCTTAAACAACGTTTCCACTAGAAGATTAATTTTTCTTTTTCGTTCAAAGTCCCGCAAACGGTTGAAATTGTTTTCTCGCCCCGTCCTACTACGTCTTTTTGTTGTCTTCCCAAGAAACTAAGCGGGGCATAAATTGTAACGAGATTTTGTAGTTGCAATCATTTAAGATTGTAAATAAGTGGCTGTTAAATTAAGGTGAAGTTTTACAAGCTTATAATCGATAAAAACTGCTCAATTTGCCAATACACAACACTTGGGAATCGGTCTCAGGTTGATTTTGTTATAAAAAGTTTGAAGCCCTTTTCATGAGAATGGAAAAATACTCAACAATTTTAAACCTCACAGTACATAATAATTTAACTGCAGATTTGGTACAATGGTTAAGAAATTCATCAATACTTGCACTAACAAAAAATTTCATTTCCTTTTTTTTTAATCAGTTATGAATTAAAAAGGAAATCAGTGATATTTGTATCTAGTATTTTTGAAACAGCTGCACTTGCTTGCACTTGAAATGATCAACTGTCCAATTAAATTCAAGTCGCAATTTTGTAATCAAATGTGAGTTGTGTACAAAGCTTCAACCAAAGCTTTAGCTCGCTGCAGATGCGATGTATGTCAAAGGTAATGGAAACGAAAGCAGCCTTTTGCTTTGTTGGAGCTCTACCATAAAAGATGATATTGTGTTTTCTACTATTACCATCACTTTCACTCAAGTACGCATCCCAGTGAGGAGAACAGAGATGTGCAGATCTGCGAATCGAGACATGGACTTACAAGGTAATGCCTTACAGCTCTGTTGTTGTTCAACTCTACGTTCCAATGCACAAGGCAGCAAAATGTTTGTGATACTTTTGTTTTGAAATGGCAATGCTCACAAAATGTCACTCGTTTTAGTGACTAATTTATTGTATTTAAACTATTGTAACAGTTCTTATATAAAGATGCAAGAAGTATATTCATAATTATAGAATTTTTGACTAATAAAAGCATTCCCAAGCGGTTGACTGAAAGAGTCTTTCTGAAGATTGACTGACTGAGAGATTTTCTGAAGCAATTAGTTAAAAAAATATCTCAAAAACAAGATAAAAAAAGTTCGAATAAGAACACAAATATTAAATCATACCATGTAAAACATCTCGGAATGACATTCGAAGGAAATTATGATGTCATTTTAGGGAACGGCGTTTCAGAATAAATATTAGGATGTTGACATTATGAGACTTTATTACAAACAGAAACCACGTTGAAATTCCTAACGTACACACCTAATTACACTGCTATGTCATTGAAATGCCACAATTTCATTTTCTTGGGGGCGTTTGTTTGGTATTTAATCGGCTCTTTCTATTCTTTCATCCTCACGCTTAAATTTCTAGTCTGAAATTGACTTACGAGTAAAAACACAAAAGGGACTGCCAAATTGCCCATTTTAAAAGGGCAATCACAATAAATGCTCCGGCAGCGAAAATGTTTTTCTAATAAACAAAATTATTATCACAAGCACCCGGGCTGACTCATTTAAAATGTAATAAAAACAAAATAAGAGAGACTAATTGACGTAAAATTAAAGCAGTCTTTTATCCAAAAACCGTGTAATGCCGATGAAATCTTATTCTTAAACAAATTAGTTGAGTTTACCTCTTGAGTTTTTAATGAACAAATCTGTTAAAATTTTTAATAAAAATCATAATCTGTTGGACTGAGTTACTTTGGAGGCGTAGAAATTAATACTGGAAGTTTGAAATGTTTTGCTGAGTAGACTTGAAAACTTTGAGTTTATCTTTTCGAGTAACAATAAAATAGGCTGACGTTGTTAGAGCTATTCAATATTTAATTGCGATTTCGTAGTTACTTACATTAAACTTAGTATTAAACTTTAAAACGGATCTTTTATTTGCAGAATACATTTTAGACGTTTCTCATAATTTTACAAAAGAAGTGTGACTTTCTAGTGGTAAATTTGTATAACTATTTTTAAAACATAAATATATGATATAAATATATGACGTTGGTGGTGTTGTTACCACTCAATTGTGAATACGCAAATTTAACATTCTAATTTAATACAATCATAACGAACAAATCCATATTTTTTTCTCAATTCCTATTCCTTGAGGATATTATCGATAGATGCGTCGTATGTTGGAGGAAAGGGACTCCAACCTACATTTTCAACATTTTTCAACCATGAATTAATTGCCTCCTAGACATCCAATAATCTCATTACTACTGGTGCGCTATTAAGCAAGGTCCTCAGCCAAGTAAGCATGATATTCTTATATGCATCACCTCAAGATCACTTTCGGGATATATGGGTACAAAACCCAAGCCAAAACAGGACTATTCCTTTTTCTACATATTTGCGCTCCAAAGATCGTAAAAACTATATTGTAGCACAACGAAAACAAACAGATTTCTAAAAAGAAAAGTTATAACGTAGGTAACTATTATGCCTAAACATTATTCTTTTAGTTAACTTCTATAAAACATGCATCATGCTATAACTCTGCGTATACTTGTACCTCACTATTCATAATTTCACAGTGTGTTTGTTAGTCTAGAGGTTTTTGTCGCTAACATAAGGATGTTATGGATGATGCCTAAGGAGGCGCAGATGAAGGTTTCATGTACTCTGTTGGCCACTCCTGGATTGTTCTCAGGAGTGGAGATCATCATCATCATCAGGCAAAGGACGTTCACTGCTGAACATAGGCCACCCCCAAGGCTTTCCACGAAGATTGGTTGTAAGAGGTCTGCATCCAGTGTTATCCTGCGATGTTTAATTGCAAGGTCGTCTGTCCATCTAGTCGATGGACGCCCTACGCTGAGGATTTGGAGAGGAAGGGGGGGGGGGGGGATCTCAATAGTTGTAGGCTTGTAGCAGGCTCAAATGATAATTATTTCTGAGAAAAGCCAATTTATTTTGAATATAATCTATTTTACCTGAAGATAATGCCAATACAAGGTTAGGTCTGAAATAATCAGTAATAAGTACTATATACTCGTAGTTTTGGGATTCGAAATCTATCTGAACAATACTTTTCTAACACGCATTCTACCAGGCAATCCAATTAATACATCCACTTTAAATTGTCTAATTTTTAAGAAGCTCGTTCCGTAAGTGGATTATTATCCACATCTATCAACTCATTACGGGAACAACACCGTATCAACTAGCGTTTAGTACCTATTCTTTGTATGAAACTCCATACTTCAACGCATATCTATCAATTTCTTAGCGTCACCACTTGGGATCGCGGTCAACTCGGGACCCACGTCACTAAACCAGCGGCATGCATTATTACGCGCTTACGGCGAGTCGCCCGACAGTTGTCAACTATCCGCCTATCCTGTCAAATGGGCTGTCATTCACGTCAAAAAAAAAAAGCATCGAACGGGACACTATGGAAAACTAAACCAACAATTTTGTTTAGAAAAGCAGCATTTTGCATATAGTTTCATATATTTATGGCGATAGGTGTTTGCCAGATCAATGCATACGTCTCACCTCTTATCTTAGAGCAGCGAAGTAACAGCATACTGATAGAATGATAAACTGCTTTTATCTTCGCTACGATCCGAACCAAAAGGTCGGTATCGGCTGATTACCATAAGCAGTCACAATACTGAGCAGTTGAAATCTCTGCTAGGATACCATATCTTAGAGGTTCGTACGTGAGACATTTACATAATAAGCCGCGCTTGGCCTTCTTCTATGTAAATGCGAAGTTTTCGCTCCACCCGTGGCATTATAGCTGTTATACCGCTATAATACAGCTATAAAGGCTATTCAGATGATTGATACGGAACGGATCTGTCCCAGCATGATTTATGTCGGTCGTGAGAAGGAAAGTGCATAATGGCTGTCGTTTTGCACCGATTTTCAGAATGGAATTCGGTATAGGCGATTTCGACCATTTACAGTAGAGTTCAGTTAGCTAAGTTGTGTTCTCTTACACTGCATTATTAGAATATTTTCAGCCTTTTAAGTTAGTTTAAACAACCGATACTGCTCTTATATTGCTGTAATTTTTTATTGAGCAGCAAATGAAACCTATATTTCTTGATAACTTATGTATTTACAGTGTTAAAGTAAATACCTATTTTTGAAACTGATTTTAAAATAAAGCTCTAACCCTGAAACAACAATAATAAAGGTAATTATTGTTACGTTATCATTGACTAAATAACAAAGGATTTGATTCGAAATAGACAAGTTTATTCCTTTATCACGTGTATCAGACATTATTAACGTTTATTATCGCGGCCAAGACTCCACACGTAGCTGAATGCGATAGTATCTCGTAATTATGATGAATTAGGCCTAGAACATAGACAACGTAATCGTATAGACGCCACATACACATTGGAAAATGAATACGTTATAAAAGTTACATACTTTAGGAATATTGTTTTTTTTTTTTTTTTTTGCAGAGTGGGGCAAATACAGCTCACAGTTTGTTTCTGATGTGAGCAGCTTTCACTCAAATAAAACATTCGTTTCATTTAAATCTGATGAATGCCTTTCGGTGGAGAGAAGGCGTAGTAATAAATTATGCTGTCAAATTTGGTCTCACCATGGTTATCTGCGTGTTTTGACTTTTATTAGATAAGTGTCTAATGTTTGTCAATTATCCGCTCACCCTGCCAAATGTGCTGTGTGTATCTTATTCATAATAAGAACTGTCATAAATAGCAAACGCAATCCGATGTCGCGGCGTTACCATGAGTTACGATGGTTTTACTCGCTTGCGACTACGTAAAAAAAGTCCATGGAAAATTGCACAGCGCCCCTAGCGGTCACTTGCAGAACTAAAATTTTCCATACAAAAAGTTACGTCGTCGCTAGCGAGTAAAACCGACGTAAACTCATGGTAACGGTTACTTCCCTTTACTTTGTAACGTACTTACGTATTGTTGATGCCTGTTTGTGATTAGATCTGCTTCAATCTTTAGAATACGCTTTTATTACATACTGGTGAAATATTATTGTAACAGTCTTCTGCCCGGCCTTTATTACGGTCAGTTATCTGTGGCCCAGAACTTGAGTTCAGCGATAGCGGAGTAATTAATCAAATTCGTTAATTTACATTTTCCGCCTCGAGGTAAATACTTCGGCAATCGACGTACAAAATCAAGGATAATATATCAGTTTTGTTATTCGATCGAGAAGCTTGTGTATGCTCGGTTATATACTGAAATTGAGATAAGAAAAGTTGGTTAGAACGACACCAAACACAATGACTGATTCCTTTTCATCGTTTACGGTAGCTGAAAATATGTCATTATGCAGCGCTAAGAAGGCATATGAGTAAGTTTTGAAAAATATTACTAGACAATAACATCGAATAATATACGAGTATACCTTCCTTCACAATGATACACACTGGTTAATATTTTAGTTTAATTGCAGCTCAAAAAATTATACCTACTGTTTTTATTGTGTAATTACTACCAATCCAGCGAACTTTGATTAGTGTTTTTGATAGTTGTGCAGTTTGCGTTTATTTTATCATTGATAGTAACGCGTCAGGTATGCCTCAATAGTTAGAGACAGGCATTGTTTTAACGCCCTAACATACCCACCTGTCGGTAAGCACTGCAAAATTTATGCTGTGTCACAACAGACTCATGAATATTCTAGATACACAGTGAAGAAAGATAGAAAAAGACTCTCATTCTTGTACAAATAACAATGTTTTTTTCCAAAAGTTACTTATTGAGTCTGTAAGTTGAAAAAAAAATGTGGTTTCATTGATAAGACTAAATCTTAAGATACTTAATTGGTTACTCGTTTTACAGAACTAAATAAATAACAATTCCTTACCAGTTGTTATTGGTTTTAGCTACAGAAAGATTACTGAGTTACCTTAGTAAGTTCTTAGGAGAGGAAACAGTGTATTGTATTACTTTGTGTGGAACTTTAGTCATCGCTGGAGGCGTTTTATTTATGGAAGAAATAAGATCAACAACTATCCTGCAAAGAAAGACTTTTGAAGGATGATCAAGTTTCATGAAACGATCGCAACTCGATTGTAATTCAAGTTGGCATGGCCAGAGTAAGCACTGTCAAATCCCTGAAATTTTTCAGTGGTCTCAAATACTTATTCAGTAGGTACTCGCCTTAAGCTTAAAGCAAGTCGAAAGCTTTCTAAATTATATCGGAACGTTCTAAGACTTGCCATACGAGTGTAAGTTACTTAATTGCTCTACGGATTTTGTTTTCGCGGCTTTAATCTCAGTAATCTTAAAAATTCTATTTTTTTTTCAAAATGAGTAAAACAATACTCTTGTGCCTCTAGTGCACCACCGCTTTCGCTTTCACCTTACTATTTTGAATGAAAATTAAGTTGCAATAAAACAAAATCTAAAAAAGTGCAACTAAGATGACGTGAAAGCGCCTGAAATAAATTATTCTAACCGTTTGATGTCCGACCGAAGTCCTCAAAATCACCTTTACTTTAGGGGAGTAACATTACTAAGTGAGGTAATTTCACCCAAAATAAGATCTCCACGATCACTCAGACCCTGGTTACAAGTTAATGTATAATAACATTAGCAATTCAAATTTTAGAGTTCAGGAAATGTAAATTTACATCTCGAATTGTGAGATACAACTTTGAATGTATCTTTGCTGAATTCGTTCGTAACTTAATCTTGGGCTTAATGTTTCGAAATAATGTAATTGCGTGTATCTAAATTACCGTTTGAGAATCTTCACAACGTAATAGATGCAGTACGTACCATTAACTTTCTTTTTCAATGACAATATTAAACAATTGTATTATAACGACGGAATAGGCAGCAGCACCTTTCACACAAATTTATAATCACACATCAGGGTCGTTAAGTATCTTTAATTTCGTGACCAAATTTTTATAGTCAGTCAAAATCAGTCTTTATATATCTATTTCAATAAATAAGAAACGACCTAAAAGACCTCAACATCCCTGCAGAGACAACCCAGAATCGTTCGCTCTGGCGCAGACTGACAAGGAGACCCGACCCCACGTAGGTGGGACAAAGGGAAGGAAGAAGAAGAAGAAGAAGAAGAAGAAGCGAGACTGCTGTTTTAAGGCTGTGCCATAGGGACGCGTTGTGTTCTGTTTAGACTAGAAGGTAAACCACGAATAACTTGAACAAGCTATCACAAATACCAGAACATATTACGAAGTTACTTGTCTCAGCAGAAACACAATACTTTTACAAAGTTGGGTTTAATGTTCATCGTGTTACCTACAATGTTTTTTGATATCAAAATTTTGCACTGTCTTAAAATATTGCGATCAATGAATAACTGAAATAACAATTGATCTATGTACCAAAACCAAAAAGTTGCATAGTATTGTATCAATGGTCTAAATTTGCAAGGGTAAGGCAATGTTATTTACATGCAACACGAGCATGTTATTAAAAACTTAACATACTTACGACAACAATAACAAATGTTGTCGTTATGGGCGGGTAGTTGTTTTATTATGGCCCATTATAAAATAACTACCCGCATTAAATTTTAATTTGTTTTGACACAAGTAAAGGCATAACATTCAGTCACAATACCCTCTTTACAGAATTGTAATCGGTTGTCCTTCCAAGAAGTTACGTGTGTTTACGTAAGTGTAATCCGACACCACGCATGCGTGTGATGTCACGTGACATAAGACGTCACACACACTGATTGACAGCTTATTTTTTTATCGAGTCTCGACCGGTTAAACAAAAAATGTGCTCATTTGGTCTGAGCTGGTTTCATGCCGACACTTCTGTGAATAGGTTTTGTACAAGTTCCGTCAAAAAAATGACACCACATGTAAAAAAAACCTCGGCAAAGTATAGCCGTAGCAGCTGAACAGTGACACAGGATATAAATAATACTTGGACATGTTTTACAGATGATATCAACCAGTAGGCAGCCAGTAGGGTCATTGTCGACACTTAGTATGTTTTCTCCTTATTTAAAAAGAATCAGATAAATTTATTTTATTTTAAAACAAGTCCATGCAGACTTTACACAAAATATGAAAATGAAAAAAAACAGGCTTTAGCCGAATAAAAGGATTATATTTAACAGCAAAAGGATAAAAGTTGTAACAACACAAATACAAAATATCAGGTGCTGAAAAATAAAACGGAAATTCTGTTGCTAATAAATAAAAGTAACATTCAGCTATTGAGGTTTACAAGTTTAAAAAATTGGAAAATCCTTTTTAATAATTAAACCTAAAAGTAATAAATAAATAAATATGCACCAGACAGCACGCATATTGTCTTGGTTTCAAACTAAATATTTTTTCTTTCCGATATAGCATCGGAAAGAAAAAATATTTACCAGACAATGGTAATGAGGGGAGCGTCGCCTATAAATTCTTAAATACATATAAACATCCATGACTTACTCGTAGGTACAAACGTACGTAATAAAAGAGCAAAAAGACACAATAAAAAAGAAAGTTTAGTGTGTGTTGGTTCCTTTTCGTTCCTCGTCAGTGTATTGACAGTCCGCTACGAGAGGTGCATTATGAGAAATCTAGGTACAGTCAGCGGATGAATACCGACACAAACATCGGGACTCAACGAGAGACAAAAGGCGACCTGTTTGCGCTTTCAGTTGATTGTTTTCTAGGTTTGAAAAAAAAGAAATGTTTTTTTATAGATCGAAAAGTCGCCTTCACTTTGCAAGGTCTTAGGCATCATCTGTGGACAGTTGATTGACACGCATATTCTTAAAAGATGAAATAGGAAACCAAAAATTGCGCACGGGTGGGACTCGAACCAGCATCTTTCTGGCTCCGGGCCAATTTGAGCTACCGTGCTGTCGTTCCGACCGCGCGAAATTCTTGGTCTCTTATAGATACGTTATCGCAAGACGTTAGCGCCATCTACCCGTCTGTTTATGCAACCGACAGCACGGTAGCTCAATTGGAAGAGCATTTGGCCTGGTTGGCCAGAAAGATTGGTTCGAGTCCCACCCGTGCATAATTTTTGGTTTCTTATTTCATCTTTTAAGAATTCAAATATGACACTGTGAGTGTGAAGAACATTCTGAACTGACGTCAAGCCAGCACTTTTTGGGTAGGTATATCCCTTCTGCCGGGATCCGGTGGAGGCAACATGGCTACACATTTGTCACCCACGTCGCTCGCTGGTTTCCGCAAAACGTTATCGTGCCAGCGAAGGCGACTGTCCAGCAGCTTGTCCGCTATGTCACGGTCACGCAGGCTGTTGCGCCTGTAACGTTCTACTGCTGGGCAAAGGCCTTACCTCAACTGTGACGTAGTTTGATCCATACTCCACCACGCCGGATCAGTGCGGATTGGTGGAAGGGTGTTTTCAAGGCAAGCGACTATTCTTGTTGTCAGTTCAGCCGTACATAATGCCTCAGACTAGACTTGACGACTAATATCAACCGATATTAGCCAGGACCAACGGCTAGACGTGCACGGAGCTGCTCGTGATATACGTCACATTGTTCTTGATGTTTATTTTATTTTATTTGTATTGACCCAACAGGGTCATTAGGTATTAAGTTCTAAACTTATTTTTAAGACCTATTGTACACTTAATGGCAATAAACGAATTTGAATTTGAGATCCAGGTCATGTTTGCCCTTTATTAACATAGAAGAAAGACAAACGTCCCATAGTGTGTCATAAATACTTAAATGGCGTAATATCATAGTGCAACGGAGCCTAAGTAATCGTACTCGTTAAACCAAACATGATCATGTAACTTCCATCAGTTGTTTACACTGCTTGCTCCGTAAGAGACGCAACGAAGCGAGCTGTAACACTCTTTAATAAACCATAATGCCGACGCGTGGTTTGACTTCAAACGATGCGCGCTACACGCTTAGCAGTGAAAAATAATAACTATGGAAGTATTTCTTAGACAGTTTCGGTGTGAATTGAGCACTTGATAATGTTTGACAGCGCTGTAAAATTATTTTCTTTGACACTTTTGAAAGTCTTTTACAGTTTGCCACCACAATATCATATTATATTTCCAAGTACGGCTGGTTTAATTCCAACAATGACCGAACCAGCGAGCTAATTTCGTAGTTTTTTGAGCATGACAGGTTTTATATTTTTATTGTATTTAAATTATTGCATCTGATTATTGTAAAAAGAAAAGACTGATTTCAACATTACATTACAGTCATTTTTCATCAATCATGGCCATACTTCTAGTGAGCTCCATTCGGTTAGGTATCAATTAAACGTCAACAAAAATCACGCTTAGTAAAGAAGCAAGAAATTACAGAATTAAGTTATATTTTTTTAAATATTTGCGTGTGGATGACAACGAATTTTCATTCAAAATCTATACTTAAATTAAGAAAAGCACACGAAATAGATTAGAAAATAAAGTACCTGGCAATAAGAGACAGCTTCCACGCTTGTTATTTTACAGTGGCGCTTACAGATTGAATTTTCCCGTTGTTTAGTACAGAATGAGTGACGCGACGCCATTAAGCATGCTTGTCATAATGCATGCTCGCTGAAGCTTTAATATCCTTTTCCTTTTGTGCTTACCGATGTTGAGTTAGTATAATATGCGTATTATAGAGTGGGTTCATTGTGTAATTTGTTTCTAGTGTTAATGAAAGACCAACGAGAGTTTGGACGAATGATTGTCCGTGTTAGTTTTCTATGAAATGTCTTCTCTATCTAGTAAATAAAGCTTTTTCTGATAATTTAGGGTCTGCTAGGGGAAATACTTAAATTAACATGATTGCAAAGCATACTTAGGCGCTTTAATACATCATGAGCTAATATTTGTAATCCTTTTACAGCGCTTTCATGGACACGACCCTTTGTGCAAGATTGTCGGTTCACCTTCAAGCGATGAAAATGACGATATAAGTAGTCAGTGAATTTATGCTAGACCTATAAGAAAAATTGATCAAAATATTTAAGTCTGTGTTCCCATTACCCAACTGCATGGAAATACTATTGATTTTTGATGACGTTAGACTACATAAATGAAGGTATATCAGTGATAATTTAGAAATAAGTCACACAATGAGCCTTCTTTATCAACTCTACATTATAAGAATACGTCTGTCTAACCAGGACAATGCTTACAACAAAATTACACACTAAATCATATTTCGTCTGGAAACAATACTTCATTTTCCATAGTCTTACACCAATGTCAGTCAAATTAAAATTTACTCATATTTCTGACTACGAAAATTCTGAAAGCTCATTTATAAATCGTGTATTTCTCGAGATTCAATGTTATTTTGGGAAACGAATATTAATTATTCGTTTTCAAATTCCGAGAAATCGTGTTATTGATAAGGAGATGTTTATAAACTCTACGAATAATTCTTTATGCAGGACCAAAATAATATCTGAAATTTCAATTAACAACCAAATACGATTTACATTTACTAGATCTAAAGAAACTAAATGCATTTTATTTTATTTAGTATGGGTTTGCTCTTGACTCCAAACCAAGCCAATTGCGACTAAGACGGAGTCGAAGATGGAACGAAAAAAACACGAATACCCCATAGTATACTTAGGCGTTTAAACCTCGTTGAAGTTAATATAGAGAAGACAGTGGTGTTGAAAAATGTACCCAAAATGACCGACGAAACTAGACAAACACTGATCGGCATGGTGACCAAGCTATCGGAAACCGTGGGATATAAGCTCAATGAGGGACATATTACGGATATCTACCGATTAAAGGGAAAAAGGGGTGCAAAAGCCGACACTTCAATTGTAGTTGAAACCTCATCCACTATCATTAAGACAGAGCTTCTGACAAGGTGCAAGGCATACAATAGAAGAACAAAAGAAAAGCTCTGTGCGAAACATCTTGGCCTTAAGAACAATCCAGACACCCCTATCTTTGTGTCGGAGCAGCTGACCGCCAAGGCTGCCCGGTTATTCTTCTTGGCGCAAGAACTTGCCAAAAATAATACCTACAAATACTGCTGGACTGCATATGGCCGAGTTTACTTAAGAGAAAATGACACCTCTCCCGTTATTACCGTGCGAGCTGAAGCGCAAATAAGCAGCTTGATGCTTAAAACCTGACTAGAAACAGAGTCTTATGCCCTGGACATCTATCAACTGTTACAGTTCTACGTCCTCCTTCTAATAACATCTTCAAATAACGTATCACACTTTACAATCGGCCTTCTAAGGAATTTAAAACAATCTCAATATTCAATTACACATAATACACAATTTTACATAGAACTAACTATTATACACACACCAAATGTATCTAATCACAAATCCAAAGCCTCCACTGCACCGTTCACATCACGTAAATCTTCATTAGAATTGTTATTCAACTCTTCCACAAAATTTAACAAAGGATAACTCGCTTTATAACTTACACGTAATAGACCAATTCCGAGTCGCGCAGTCAAGACAAGACTCCATACTAAATTTTTCAAATAATAGCCAATACAATAAAAATATTGACTTTACTATAATTACCCAAAATATTCGTAGCATCTATAAAAACTTCGATGACTTATGCGTTTCTCTATCTAACTTTAACTTTGAACCTGACCTACTCGTGTTGAGTGAATGTAGGCTTGACATAAATAAACCAATACCCCAATTAACTAATTACACATCATTCTCCACTACGAATCATATTAATAAATGTGATGGTGTTGTTATCTATTTAAACAACAAACATAAGAGTATCATGAAAGAGATCAAATTAACAGAAGCATCATGTATACAGGTGACATTACCCTGTTATACATTTGTGTGTATATATCGGTCACCATCTAACACCAATGCCATTAAGTTCATTGATTCATTAAGCATTTATCTCGACAATATCAAGACACACCAAAACATCGTTATTACTGGAGACATCAACATAAATATAAATACTACGGATAGATTACAGGAATATTCATACGAGCGAAGCAACAGACTCACTTATTTAAACATGCTTGCCGAACATAGCCTATTACCTGGTCACGTTTTCCCTACAAGAGAACAGAGTTGCTTAGACCATTTTATACTTAACACGTTCCGGGACAGTGCCCGCCTACAGGCGTGAAAACAATAAAACATCTATTGTGTCTGGGAGTAGTGTCCCAGAACGTGTTAAACTTGATAACACTCAATATTCGGCATCTATTGTAGTTTTCGATAGCACAATAACTGACCATCACACGATATTTTTAAAACTAACAAACAAATCTAATACAACTTTTAATAATAAATCAACTTTTAAAACTAAAACTATTATTAATTACGAAAAAGCACTTACGAGTCTAAAAGAAAGTAACTTGACTAATCTTACTTCATGTAATAATCCAACGCAGCTAACTAATACCCTAATTACCAAATTGCAAAACTGTCTAAAAGATAACACTACAATTAAACAAATCTCTTCTAAATCTCGTATAATAAAACCATGGATAACAACTGGTATTTTAAAGTGCATTCGAAACAGAAACAACATGCAGCGAAGATTACGGTGTGACCCATTTAATAAAATCTTAAAAACTACATATAAAAGGTACCGTAATTTTTGTAATAACTTAATACGAAAGTTAAAAAATCAATATGAAAATGAGCTTTTAGTCAAAAATAGGAAAAATTCACGATGTCTATGGCAAGCAATAAATGACATAACGAACCGAAACACAAGAAAATCCAATGGACTAGAATTGCTGGATTCACAAAGTACCCCGAGTTTATCTGTTAATCACGTCAATACTTTCTTTGCAGATATCGGGAAAACTTTAGCCCAGAACATTTTAAAAACAAGTTCCACACATCAAACAAACGTTTGCAAGGAGTCTTATCATTCCCCGGTTGCTTCTTTTGCCCTCCATAAAACTACTTGTGAAGAAGTTTACAAAACTTTGATGAGCCTTAACACTGAAAGTGCCCCGGGCTGGGATGATGTACCAACAAAATTTCTTAAATTGGGTTATATTATATTGGTTCCCATAATCTCGCACTTAGCCAACTTATGCTTTGAGCAGGGTGTCTTCCCAGATGCACTTAAGAGAGCTATAATCACACCAGTGTTTAAGAGTGGGGACAGAGATGATGTGTTGAATTATAGGCCAATTTCAGTCCTTACTGCGATATCCAAAATTTTAGAAAAGCTTATTAATAAAAGACTCTTAAACTACTTAAATAAAATTAACTTTTTGTCTAATTCACAATTTGGCTTCCGACAAGGTCTCTCAACCGAAGATGCTATTATCTCTCTCACTTCTCACATTGTTGAAAATGTTGACAGAGGGAAAAAATGTATCGGAGTATTTTTGGATTTGAAAAAAGCCTTTGATACCGTCTCTGTTCCCATTCTTATACAAAGGCTAGAGCTTATTGGCGTAAGAGGTGTCGCTCAGGCTTTGTTTGAGGACTACCTCAGTAATCGCAAACAGCACGTTAAACTTGGTGCCTACATTAGTGATGAATGCTGCGTGACGTACGGAGTGCCGCAAGGCAGTGTTCTAGGCCCTACTTTATTTTTAATATATATTAACAGTCTCTGTAATATAAACCTCAACTCAGGTAAAGTTTTTTCATATGCCGACGATACTGCTATCATTTTTACTGGGAATACATGGAACTCCGTACGTCAGGTTGCAGAGGCAGGGCTTGCAAGGATAGCCATCTGGTTAAAATTAAATCTGTTGACACTAAACACAGACAAAACTAATTACATAGCATTCACAAATTATAATTCGTCACAACCTCAATCAAACTTTAAGATAAAAATTCATGAATGTCATCAAAACCAGGTAAATTTTTCGTGTGATTGTAATGCAATCACCAAAGTGACTGAAACTAAATACCTAGGAGTGTTAGTTGACCAAAGGCTTTCCTGGCATGCCCACCTTGAACTGATGATGGCAAGAATCAGAAAACTCATGTGGGTATTTAAGAAGCTTCGGTGCATTGCCGATAAAAGACTCTTAAAATTAGTATACATTTCACTGGCTCAGTCACTTTTGGCTTATTGTATTCCGGTCTGGGGAGGGGCTAGTAAGGTAAAGTTTAAGGATATAGAAATAGCACAAAGAGGTCTTTTAAAAGTCATTCATTTTAAACCATACAGATACTCTACACAAGATCTTTATAAACTCAGTGATGTACTCTCGGTAAGACAGATCTTCATTTTAAACACAATTCTGAAACTTCATAAATCTATACCTTACGATGCCAATAAAGTTGCCAGAAGACGTAATTATAACGTAGCTCTTATTCCTGCTGTAAGAACGGTTTACGCAAGGAGGCAGTATATGTCACGGTCTGCAAAATTATACAATCGGATGAATAAATTTTTAAATATCTACCCAAAAAATACGTATACCTGCAAAAAGTCGATCACCTCATTTCTTAAATCATGTAGCTATGTGGAAACTGAGGCATTTCTAGAAGAAGGAAATTAACCACAACACACACAAACACATACACACACACACACACACACACACACACACACACACACACACACACACACTCAAACACACACACACACACACACACACACACACACACACACACACACACACACACACACACACACACACACACACGCACCTTTATTTTTATAATATATATGAATATTGTGTAACTAATATAAATTGAATTAATTCAATATAATAAATTAAACTACTCTCATCTAATAATGGCATAATTAATTTTATCTAATCTAATAATCGTAAATACGTAAACTTCTTTATTGTTATTTTGTCTGAGAATCTGTTTATGTACTGGTATTTTCTCACCCTATCAATCAATTATTGTTAAAATAATATGGAGAGCGGGGATATTCTAACCCAAGTATTTATTTACTTCAGAGAAATCCCCTTCGCTATATGGAAATGTAAAATAACCTGTATATGAATAAAGATATTTGATTTGATTTGATTTTGATTTGAAAATAATTCACTACTTTGAAATTTATGGCGAAAAAATATGATATCTGATCACAGACTGAAGTCCTCAAGTGTATTTAAAAAAGATACGTATGGTAATAATATTATGTGCTACTAGGGTGACCTAACCAGATCGAATTAGATGTGACTCAAATGCGTTGGCATAAAATACGGATGCATCTTGTTAATTTTACTATCTTATTTGACAAGTATTCATTCATTCATTCATTCATTCAAGTAGTTGCTAATTTGATACGTAGGTATCAAATACGGATGCAACTCATGTTAGTCTTACCATCAAATTTGGTAAGAAGTGTATCGCAAAAAAGCCGTTTGCATATAAAAAAATAAAAAAGTCATCTATAAATATTGTCATAAAGTTTAGTATCTTCGATAGAGCTGCAAGCTGCTTCGTTTTCCACCATATACATAGCTATAAGAACCATCGCTAAAAATCAAATGTCGAAGAAAAAATACCGCGTACAAATGTTTCACTCGTTCAGGAGCTACGGTCTACAGATAGACTCCCACAAATAGCGATTCAACTTTCAACACTTCTTTCTTTTTTGACGGCGGTTAAAAAGAAAATATGAATTTATGTCTTTAAGACACAGTCCTTAAAGGTCTTATTATTTCAAGTTTACTACTAGGTATATGGTCACCGGTGCCCAGTTTTAATATTTAAGGATTTATGGTCCCCAAGGCGACATTCATTTCGGGCTACTCAGTGCACTTGGGGCCAAGTATAAGGTACCACAATTTACATTTTCTAAAAAGCCACTCTTGTCTCTTTAGAAATTTATGTGATGTGCAGACTATGCATAAATATAGCACTTTACTAATAAGTGCTTTGCTCCGTTTGAACTGTAAATATGTTTATCGTAGAGGTAACCTTTTTACACTTTCTATTTAACTGCATCAATTTACTTATTTCATGAATCATGACTCTACTTAAATATATCTTTTTGCTTCGCCGCTAGGGAGCTACCTATCTAAATGAAAAACGTATTCAAACTCAAAGTAATGTTTTGTGTTTATAATTATATTAGATTATTCATTTGTTTCTCCATCTTTTTTCCAAAGTTTTGTTACAAAACTTCGGAAAAAAAGATGGAAAAAAGTTGTTATTTTGTCCGGATGTGTATAACTGGCTACGTTACGGCCTACATGTCCCCCGGACAAGGTAAAACACCCTTTTAGAGGCTAATATAACATCCATTGACCTCAAACTAGCCTCTAATTCAGTTTTTACTCGTAACTTTGGCTATGTAGAATATCTTGTTTCAGTATAATTTACCATACTTTGACATGCTATCCTATAATTACAAAGTTTTCTGAAGAGAGATAAGAATATTAAGGAATTGTATATAAATTTATATAGTTCTATGTTGAGTGACCGCGTCGAATAAAGTATTTCCATTTTATAGCAAATGAACCGTCATAACCATTATTTAGCACATGTAAGTATGCTATCAGTGTAATTTTCTTGGGGCATTTTTAAAGCTGCTGTCACCTACCTTCTAACAAAGTTCAAGTGCAGTTTTCTTCCCAAAAATGACTTAAATGACAACTTTTTTTGACTGACTTGTGTAGAAATAAGCTATCTACATAAGATGTAAGCTCTGAATTTTTGATTCAATCTTTAAGATGCCTATAATTTGCAATCATAGAAGCCAAATTGACGGTATTTCTGGTGCACTTTTCTAGATCAGTTGTTGACATCAGCTATCGAAATAACATAAACTTGAAGGGAATTACGTTCGTCTACAAGGTGTAGACTCTGTTTTTTTATTTATTGCTCTGGTTATTCCAAATGAAGACAAAATTGAAACCATGTTTTGGCATAAAATACGCACCTAAAGACAGGCAAATATCTCTAGGATACATTGCACTTATTCTGTGTTATTTGATAAAACAATGTTATAGAGGTTCCTATCTTTGACTTAGCATCTAAATTCTTGATTTTATCTTGTGCAATATATTCAAAATATCTTACTAAATAACCTATAAATTTGAGATTTGGAGCTGTCACGAACAATCATCTTCGATCGAAGTTTGACAGACAGCGCCGAGCGCTCGGAGGGGAAGGGTGTGTCGCTCGTTGTCTTCGCTGCTACTCTTTTATTTCGTGTATGATACTAATTCCAAATTTGAAAATATCACGCTTTGCACAATTTTTATACGGCGACCAATTCGCTTTGAGGCTTTATGCAACAGGCATAAAGCCATAGTGCATTTGGATCGTCGATGGTCTATAATTATAACACAAAAGTATTCGTTCTTTTGTATCGATTAGTAGTTGTATTTAAATGATTAATCAATGTTATGTTAACTTGCATAGAAAGGAATCCTTATTAATACTATAAACAAGAAAGATTTATATGTATGGCGACTATTTCAAGAGGTTCATGAGTTATAACGAAGATCTTTTATGATATACAATTTGTATTTTCGAAACTTGATCAAACAAAATGTGCAGATACTAGGACCAAGATTATCGACAAAAATAATAATAATAAAAAATTGTCTACAAAATAAAATTGTACTGTTTCTATCACCAAACAGTTAAATGACAATTTTAGACAAATACTGAATTCATATGGCAAAGAATAGGCAATAGTACCAATTCTATTGCATATGTATGGGGTTGCAAATAATAACCTTATTTATATAAAATAAAGTAATATTAGTAACACTACTTTATAGTTCAACAACGGTAGACCGATTTTCATGATATTTACTTTGTTGAATTGGTATTTACCTCTTACCCCTTAAGTTATTATAAAACAGGGCTGGGGCGCGCCGAGGCTGGATATTAAGCAAAGTTTTCTGTGGTCGAAGTTTTTTTTTCACTAAAAAGTCTAAAACTCTTCAAAGGACTCCAATTTAGGTAAACCATTTCTTTTTGAAGTCAGTGCCATCGCATGGGCTCTCTCAAGTTCCATCTTAAGCGACATCTATCTGGGCATCGACTCCAAAAAGAAATGGTTTGCCTAAAATGGAGTCCTTTCAAGAGTTTATTTAAGACTCTTTAATGTGTTTTGTTTTTGAAGTCGGTTTTATTGAAATAGTATGGTGGTTCTACCACAATCTACAACCACAACCTAACTATAAACTTGTATAGTAAAACGCTTGTTTAAATAGAAGCGTTTCATGTGATGTGTATGTAGTTAATATGAACCTGTATTCAAATTGTACGCAAATGCCATGAAGTTCCATGGTTCTATTCAAGTCCATATTCATATAATATTTCATTATTGAAAAATGTATATGGACAAAATGATATAATACCGGTGTAAACCAAATAATTAAATAAAAAATATCTTGTTTATCATCTGTTATACATGAAATACTTGAAATCTTGATCGAAATTTTCTTAACTACATTTTTTGAATGTCAGCTATAATAACTTGTGACATATTTCATATATCAAAATACAAATCATATCAAAGAACAGCGTTACACTAAAAAGCATTTATGTGTAAATAAATCCTCATAGCATCTAGCTGGTATGACACGTGGTAGATCAAGCGCAGAACCAATGGCATCATCCACCAATAACCCTTAGTCCCCGTTTCTCGTGGAGTTTACATTCGTAAAAAAATACCTACTCTGAGAAGTCACGATTTGGGTGAAGACATAAAGAGGCAGATAACCGGTACTAACCTGTACCGACTGACTAGTGATGTGCCAAGTCATCTATTCTTAATCTCGAAATATTTAAGAAATTCGTTACAACAATCCAAATAAGGACCGACTGACACTAGAAAATGGTTTTAAAACAAGATTCAAATCAAGACTTGAGTCGGAAAAGTCTCTATAAAGCATTTCAATTCCATGAAATAGCCAACACGGCACAACACTGGTTAGTCGTTGCAGGTCAGTGCGTGTTACCCGCCTCTATATCTCTTCACCCTTTGGATGCATTTCTTTTTGTTCTATGCTGTAAGTTATTTACGTTATTATAACTGTACGTTTGTGTTTAAATCTGTGAATTTAGTTATATAATTATCAAAAGTAAAATGTTCGCGAACGGAATTGACGCGAGCCCTGATTCCGAATTGTATTCACTGTATTCGTAATAGGTATTTTAACTACAAAAAAACTGGTATTACATTAATTTATCACATCGACTTTTATAAGACCATCATTTTCTGTGTTCATCGTACGCATAGCCTACTACCTAGAGATAAAGTATCAAAATTGTTTAATTACAGTTAAAATTTTTTTGTGTCCCGGACATATGAAATCGCACACACACATTGATAAATTCGGTAAAATCTGAGAATCTCCAGACTGTCATATGGCTCTTAAAGTTTTTTTCAGATGTGACTTTTTATTTGTTTTTGCCATTACAATAGTATTTATTACTGTCCGATAATTTTGACCGATTTTACACCAGCTGGACGTAACCTGTCGGACGCCCATGCAGCACCCCTTAGAGGGTGATACAACATCCGGCAGTGTATTAAATACGACCCCAAACTGGCCTCGGCATTATACCAAGATTCCCCACATGGCCCATCGCACGCTTGACGTATTCTCTGCTTTTATTACAATGTACAGCTTTACGAGTGGTCTGGATCCAAATCAATGTTTATCTTGATAAGATAACATTGAGCACATTGCAAAAATATTAGCGTCCTGTTTCTCTACGCTTTTAAGGGCTGATTTTTCAAATGTCCGATAAACATATCAGACTGAATAAGTATAAAACAACTGATTTTATTAGTACAATGAAATATTTTTGCACATGTTCGGTTAGAATAAAAAAGTAATATCGAAAAATATATTTTTAGAGGATTATTATAGAGGATTACTCTTCATGTCACTAAAGCTTTTTGTATAATTACAACAAACTTCATTGAAAAGCTATTGATTTAAAGGAAAAAATACCCAGTAATTTCACTACGTTTCGTTCAGAATTAATAACTATATTGAGGTCACACGTGTAGAATTAGTTAAGTACTCTTACAAAAATATATGTATTACGATCACTCTCTAAAAACTATTATTTAAATTATAAAATATTACAATAGACTGAGCTGTAGGCTACTACAGGAGTTACAGGTGGCGGATAGTGAAAGGCCACCAGATATGTTGGTTAGCTGCGAATATGTTGAATAAGGAATCCTCGACCAAACATCAGCAGAATGTAGTGGGGGAATCTAGTGAAATAGGATCGTCTCGTCGTCGTTAACTGCAATATTCAGTGATGATCCTGTGCCATGGCGAGTAAACACCGACATCAAATAAGCGTGCCTCTGGTGTTGGATAGCAGCAATATCAGTACTGGCAGAAGGCTGCAGATATAGTATAACAGGAAGGCTTTCGACTAGGCATTAAGAGTTGTTCTTTAACTACAGTGTGGAAGGCTACAGGCAAACCACCACACTATTTTCCCTTATTTAGAGATTTTATAAAAAAATGCTCAAACGACAACCTAGCTTTTATATTTGATGGTAATTGTAATAAATGACGGTCTAGGTATCTCATGTCTAACAACCTTCTATAGAAAATCGCTTGCACATACGACACAATTACGGGCGTCACTTCAAACAATGATGATCCATGTTATTAGATTTTGGTTATTCGGGTGGTTCGCGAAAGTCCGCGCATATATTAGAATATATTCCGCATTATTAAAACAATATATTCCGCGCATATAGATAGTAGATACATAGTAAACGCTTCCGCAGTCGCTTGATCAAGTGCCTACTGATAACTTTTCCATTACTTAACCCACATATTTTTATATCCACAATATAAATACAATGATAAAATTCAATAGTATTATTAAGTGCCATCATATTCGAAACATAATGTTTCAAACTAAGCCAAAGCTCGACTTTCGTAATGAAAGTGTATTTCAATGCATTGAAATCCATATTTGTAAAAGCATTCTCTTATAAAGCGTTCGTGTATACAATGTTTTTATATGGTTATTGTTACGAATATAAAAATAAATATTTCAACATTTTCGCTAGAATATACTGCATTTTTGTAATGATTAACATATGTTGTGCATTTCTTTTATTTTGCATTTTCGATACACGACAAACTGATTATTTTCCGTTCATTGTGTTCTACATTTCAAATTGCATTCTACTTATGGTAAAATTGCTTATTTGTTCTTACAATCAACAGTCATATCTTAGAGTGTATTATGACAAAGTGGAAGTAATTTATAAAACAATGGGATGCAAACTCTCAGGATTATCGTTTTGCTTATGTGGATTAAGTTTTGTACCATTCCTTCATTTCTTGGTGCTATATCCTATGAACATTAAAATATTCGTAAATTTTTATCAAAATTATAAAATTTTATTAGTACTCTCGTTACGAGGTATCATTAATACGGCATTTGTATTTGAGTTACTATGGAAACAAATGCATGATCTAAAAAAACTATTACGAAATGGTTTCAAAGAAAACGTTGACGATGTTTATAAAATACAGTATCTCCAAAAAATCATATTCGTCTACAGAAATATATTGAACAGCGTAAAAATAACGGTTGGGAACGTACAGTTTCAGGTAAGAAATGTATTTTTTAGGTAAAGGATATTAAAAAAAATATTTTCTAAAATTAATTAGAATTAATAAAAGGCATGGTTAGTGACACATTTTCCCGTATTAACGCCGTTAGTACACCAACGCATTCGCATTCAGCATACGAAATTCGCATATTATGCTATGGCTCTCTAACCTTACAAGATTTGATAGTTGCATCCTTTTCTGCATCGTTCAGCCGCATCGCTACCGTATGCGAATGCATTTGTGTACTAACGGCGTAACTAGTCAATGAAGATGTTCTGAATTTAAGATTTACGCCACTACGTAATTGCTTGGACCTTATCACACTCGCAAGATGCGAGTGTATTCCGGGCGAAGTGCCCTGTGTAGATTTTCCAAGATGGAATCGTTGCGTGTCCGTGCGACCAAATATACTGACACTCGCTCACATCCAACCGGGTCTCCAACGTAGTATCGAATGCCGCTGTTGCGACACACGCTGTTGCGTTTTTTTTTCCACTGACCCAAAGGTTCGAAAGCTTACGGACTTAAATGTTGTAGTCGCGAAAGACGCTGATTCGAAAAACATTTTCACTGCGTCATTGCGCTCTAGTGCTTGTGATTTTGATTTATTAGGTACTTTAGTAGTCATAATGTGTGTAAAAAAAAACACCTAGTAATTAAAAAAAAACAACTTATTTGGGGTCAATCAACATTGAAAATTATTTTATACAGCATAATATATTAAAAATTGTTTTATATATGTAATAGAATATATTCAACGTAAAAAATATCTTGCGATTTCCATATAATTAGGATTTATTTAAAAGCGTTTCACACATTATGACTAAAAAAGTAATAAATCGAAGTCATACGCATTCGAGCGCATGAGTCAGTGAAAATGTTTTTCGAATCAGCGTCTTTCGCGTCTACATCATTCGAGTTCATAGGATTTCGAACCTATTTATAATTGCTAATTATTTTCTAAACCGTTACAGATGATGATTGCTAGTCTGCATATCATAATTATACTGTTTTCATCAATTTTCTGGATGACGTTACGCGACGAGGTATAACACAGCACAAGACACTAATTTAACTTATTCGTTTGCCCAAATAAAGCCGAACTATTTTTTTTTTTACCTTTCATATTACTCAACATAGGAATTTGATTGTTGAATGCAGTTTTTAGGAAAATGTAGGATATTTTTTATATTGTTTTTTGTCAGCTTATTTTTATATTATTACTTTTATGTTCACTTTCAGTACAATATCATAAATTTTGCTCAGTGGATCATTGACGCAGGCGTTCCGGTAATTGTTTGCTCGTCACCAGCAATATTTGCAGAGCTTGTTATTAACGATTACGATGACATGCAAGCAATTTTGGCAAAACAACTTCTGCACTGTAACGGTATGCATATTTTTTCTCCACAAAATGCAACATTTTGGAGAACTACATTTACCTGATACCTCTAGATGTTGCTGGAAAAACGATGAGACAAAATTCACGTTTACGCACCTGCCTACCTATGTCTTTCAGAAAAGTAAAACAATCTATTTGAGATGGTTTTGAATGTGTTCAAGAACTCTTCTCAATAAAAACACGAGCAAATGAATTTTGTCTCTATGATTTTTAAACACCATGTATTTGATAGGTAAAACTAATCAAGACTTCTACCGCTATTACTTATATTATAAGAACCTATTATAAAAATAAGATTCAAATCGTTCTATATTCCACAGATGAAAACTTCCGTGCCATGTTACATGACACATTGAGCTACATGGAGCACCGACCCCCAAAATATCATATGTATCACCTAATACCCATCGATATTAATTTATGTATGTGTTTTGTATCTGGCACTACTACTTTAACATTAGCTTTATTTCACTTACAGTCTTAGAATTGGGTCGTCATTGAATGCCATGAAATTGCATAACTGCAAATGTTTTGTGCGTTAAAAAAACAACAAAAATTAAATAATAACTGCCTAACCACAATTAAATAAACATGGTTTGGAACACTGTTTAAATATACTATGGCTAGTTTAAAATAACGTCAATCATGTCAAATGCCGTAAGGGTGACACATTTCACTTTAGCCGCATAACATTTAAACAGTAGTTCAAACCTTGTTTATTTATTTGTAGTAAGGCCGTATATCTTTACCAAACTGTCATTAATAATCAACATTATATAGGTATTTACAAAAACTGAATAGAAATTAATTAAATTAAACGCAAAATAAAGTCGAATTTTTCAAACTCAAATTAATTCATTTATTTCGACCAACAAAGAATCAATTTTTTAGTTACATAAGAGACTTAGCCTAATATTAGTATACAAACAAACAGTGACACACAATAAAAAATATTTTTTTTGATAACTAATACATAGTGTAACAGTGAGGTGCATTGGAACTTTAACTAAACATCCTGCATCTAAAAAGGATCCCTTACATAAAATATTAAGACTGAGTGGGATCGTTTTAAATTATCATCAAAATAATTTGAATGAACTTCATCACATCCATCAACTTTGATTACAAAATTCAGTAAAAACATTTTGACGATTGGTTAAGAGACATACTTACTTGCGTTTTCTATCTAAAATTTCTGTGTATAGTCAATTACTTAAATAATACAAATATGTGTAGTTTATTCATTATTTTGATTACAAAAAATTTTCAGAAAAAACCTGTCACAAGTAAGTCTTAGTAAGGTATTCTATGCTCTCTTTTATTTACTGTACTTTTCTGAAACAACCTGTATAATTCCTGTTATATTAGATACTACTGTCTTAGTGCATTAGGGTTTAATTAATAACAATAAATGCAATACTATTCTTATCTATACTAATATTATAAAGCTGAACAGTTTGTTTGTTTGAACGCGCTAATCTCCGAAACTACTGAACGTCTACTACGAAAAACGAAATCCGTCAATACGATTATCGTTTTTCGGATCCGAAACATTTTTAGTATGGAATCCCTACTACGAAATGCTTCGAATCCGCAAAACGAGTATCGTATCGACGGATTTCGTCTTTCGTAGTAGGCCTTCTGGTTCGAATTGAATAATTATTTTTGTGTTGGATAGTCCAGTTATCTAGGAAGGCTATAGGCTATATAACATCACCCTAAAACCAATAAGAGCAAAGATATAGTGGTAAATGTGTAAAAAACGGGAGAAAGAAGTCAGTATTCTACGCGCACGAAGTCGCGGGCAAAAGCTAGTTATAAATAAATAATTTATTTTCATTGTAAGCTGCGAACAAGCCTTATAATATTGATCCCTAATTAAATTGAAATTATTACGAACATTAATCGATATTTTCAAATAATAAATAATAACAAATTTATTTTAAGAAAAGTAAAATTTCTTCAACAATCAGAAAGCAATGATTGGTATTTAATCAAGTTAAGGGTTAACTTGATAAAATACCAATAAAAAAGTTCATAGATGAAAACGAGACTCCAAAAAGTTGGGATTGGACAAACTTTTTGTAATTTATTGGCGTTTTTCAGCCGAAAAAAGATATAACTTGGGTAACATCACTAAATGGAATTGTGTCAATCAATCATTACGTAACTTGGTCAAGCTAATAAAGTTGGAGAACTTGCAATTGGTGGAGCTGGAGTTTGAAGTAAAAAAAAACGTTTTGATTGAAAGAAAGAAAGAAAAAACGTTTATTCAGCACCAAAATATTTTTCCAAAATTTCTCCCTTAAGTTACACTTAAAACTAAACTAAACATTTTGCTCTTACTTTAATGATAACAATGTTTGGCACTGAAATGGCCTTCGCTCAGTATGTGTCAGTGACGGCAAAAGCACGTCACGACTACTGGTATTCTGCGAAGACCATTTAGGATTAGCCCCAGGCTTTGCAGGCAGGATTGAAGTGATCAAGTGATTTTTGTTGATAAGTGGTTAAGCGCGAGGGACCTTGTTATTTGTAATAATCTACTAATACTCACCCACATTTTTAGCCGTCACATAAAGCGCTATTTTACGAGCTGAAATAAAATTAGCAAGTTGACATAAAATGTGTCAGTTTTTGTGATAAGGTGAAGGGTGCATTTCTTCATTATATAATTAAAAAACGTTATTCTGTTGCATTACGAAAAACTAATTTAATTTTCACATCATGAACTAGGAGATGTTTACAAATGACAAAGTCCTGTACATATTCTGTAAAAACAGTTTTAACCATGTACCTATAATTGAACAGTACCCTGATCACGAAGAACTATCGAATACGTAAGCGTATCGAGAAATGACAATTCGTATGGATTTGGACTAGCGCCCCTGTGTGTAAAGAAATCATTTTTTTAATATAGATTTTGTCATTATTCGATACGTTTATGCATTCGATAGTTTTTCGTGATTAGGGCACAGACTATATTAAATCTCATTGTGATTGATCCTACCGCGTTCAATGGTGGCAGTAGTGTTTGCAGATGATCTTTTGAGACAGTCGGCCGACCAGCTACGTCTGATATCGGCCGACGTAATTGGTTTTGGTGTAAGTGTACCGTTAAAGTCGTGTTAATTACACCACTTATAACTTAACATGTTCTGGGACAGAGAACGCCTACAGGCGTGCAAACAATAAAAATCCATTGTTTGTAGAATAGTGTCGCGGAACGTGTAAAGAATGGGACAGGTTTTCGTTATTTTTACTTAGTTAGATATGTTTTAGCCCCGACTAGGATTATTATCCTAGTTTCATCATGGATATTTCCATAAACATAAAAGGACTGGTGGGAAATGGTGCTGGGACGAAACGCTGGCACCACTAGACATGGTATTAAACTAAATGTTACATCGAATTTCACGACTAGGAATAAACTTTCGTATTCAGATTCTGTTAATATAGCGCTTCATCTCAGCACACTAAACATTTGTCTCCAGAGTTCAAGGAAATTCTTATTTTCTCTTCTTCTTCTTCTTCAGCACGTGTTTGCCCACTGCAGGGCATATGCCTCTCCAGATGTCGTTCTGTTTTGTAATTTTCGTAACCAGGTTGTGCCAGCTTGGTTTTTTATGTTGTCAGACCATCTGGCAGGAGCTCTCCTAACACTCCTCTTTCCGATTCTGGGTCTCGAACACTGATTTGCTCAATCTGCTGTCACCTCTTCGACAACGATGTCTCACATTTTTTGTCAAGGAGATTAAGCGTGGCGAATCTTAAACGCAAGTGGCTTTTCAATAAAACAGTAAATCTATCCGACCAGATGTGTAGACACTGCGATGAAAACATCTGTTTTAAGTTTATAACCAACTTCAAAAAATGCGTTTATAAATTCGACCTGTGTGTATGTAATATCGTTATAGTACGTTTTTAGTATCATTAAATAATATTAATAAACTATTTTATTTAAAAACATCTCGGTTGTAAGCAAGCAAGAAAAAACAGATTTTAGAATTGGATGATATTATCGTATGTTGATCAATTTGGGCTTCCCAGCTCGTGTGTATAATTTTGTAAGTGTATGTTTGCATATTTGTATGTTAGTTCAAAGATTTTAATGCATAAGTATGTGTGGTAGTTTTTAAGCAAAACTGGGAGGTTTTGTAGTTTGAAAGATTGATTACTCTTTGAGTCCCTTAAACGGTAACTGAAATACACTGCCAAAAAAGTTAGTTTCCATCGTACATATCATCCTATATGTTCAAATTTTTAATATTATATTTCCTTCAAAACATCGTAGGAACTATTTTGTTCTAAAACAAACTTTACGCTCCAGCAAATTTAAATTATATCACAACAGCAGGGAATTTCCTTTACAAATTAAGCTCACATTTTCCGAAATGTCTACCTCTATACTGCATCATTAGAATGGTAAAAAACAAAAACAAACATTTTACTTTCCCTACAGCTCGCACGCAAATTTTCAACAACAAACGAACCAAATTGAATTTCCTAGCAACACCGGGAGTTGAGCTGAATCCCTAGACAAGCATATCTCAGTAGAAGCCGCAGTGTTAACATCTTCCAAATAGATCTATGTATCACTGCAGTATTTTTTAATGATAAAACTGTTTATTTGATTATCGTTCCTAAATTAGTGCGAATTGGATTCACGCACTGAGGGTTGTGTACAAACATATTTTTATAACAGGATATTACTTGGAATTGATGGTTTTTGCAAATTTAACTTTATCTGTGCTATAAATGATGTTGTTTTATTCCTTTAAGGTTTTAAGTTAACGGGAAGTACCCTGTAAGTATTGATTTTCTTGCGGGTGACGAAAATTTGTGACATAAAGGGCTGTATCTTTTGATTTTGTTGGCTTAGAAGTTTGATTTATTCACAGCTTCAAGGGACAGTAAACTTGAGTATGTGGTATAAATTCCAGCTTGATACTTTTACGTGTTCCTGAGAAAAAGGTTCTTGACAGACAAACAGACGGACGGACGGACACTTCGTGTTCCTATAAGGATTCCGCTTTTTCTTTATATAAACTGGTATTTTTCGAGGTACCTACGGAACGATACAAATCATTCTCATTCAACCGAGGTAACATCTCAATTATTATGCATGATTTATGTAGGTGCGTGCGACCTCTATTAAATCCACTTATCTTTAAAAAGACCGAACAGTTTCCTACAACGTAGTAGATTTGTGAAAATTCTCACGGGAATTTTGTATTCATAAGTGGGTTCAAACTTAAAACTGCATCTGAAGTTTGATCCTGTTCAAAATTTTCAACCGTATTCATCGTTTAATAGTTTCCGTCCAGTTTGGATTAAATCAATATCTTGAGGAGTTGCGATTTACGAACTGATAGTTCTACAGAATAATGGGAAGAACGAAGAAAACCAATAGTCGAACACTAGGGCAGAAGTTATTTGTAAGTTAAAAGATTGCTGTAAGTTCGAGTTTGTGCAGTGCAGTGTGTTTAGTGCCTTAGTTTAAAACAACTTTAGTATTCATGCGACGCTGCTTTAAAATTTCTAAGCACGACACCAAAACGTACGTCGATGTCTTCGACTAATCCGTGTTTCGGAACTCAAGCCTCGTAGATTAGATGAAGCGCGAGCATGCGACGTTCCCATAAAATCGGTGAATTTGTTGCTTAGAAGGGATAAATTAAATTGTTACATATTATGCGCATAGAGATTTTTTTTAAATAATTTTTTTTATAAAACATGTTATTCCTTAACCTGAAATGTAATAAACTCCATTTTTCTTTTGTAGCCCAACATTGCAAACAATCTTTTTGTTACTTGTAAAATTATATTAGCAAATAATATTCAATTACTATTTAATTTCAAAAGATATCAGTATTGGTCCATGAATTATTTATGTTTGTTGTAAGTTTTGTCGATATTTTTTTTTAAAAGGAATATTTTCGGAAAAAAAGAATGTCAAGGTTGTTTACAATATTTGACTAGTGAAGAAAAACTGACTTTAGAACGCAAAATGCACAAAGCACGGGAAACGGGTGGCCGTTGAGGAAGAAAAGTTCTAAGTCAAATGACTGTCAAAAATTAAAAAAAAATATATTTCAATCGTAAGCACTAAAGAGTATTGATATCAAATTCGAAGCAAATCACCCCCATAATAACTTTGCACCCCTTTTTAACCCCCTTAGGAGATGAATTTCAATACAATACAAAATAAGTCTTCCGTCAATTTTGTAAAAGAATGTGTATGCAAAATTTGAAGTAGATTGGACAAAGGGATCTGGTTGTCCCATACAAACTTTGCACCCCTTTTTGACCCCCTTAGGGGTGGAATTTCTGAAAATCCTTTCTTATCGGATCCCTTCGTCATACAAAGAACACACCCTCCCAGTTTCAGGTCTCTACAATCAGCGGTTTAGGCTGTGCGTTGATCCATCAGTCAGTCAGTCAGTCAGTCAATCAATAAGTCAGTCGTTCAGGACAAAGCATTTTATTGGTATAGATAAAAGGATATTTTACTGAAGTAAAAGTAAAGTTAGCCTGTAAGCATTCCACTGCTGGGCAAAGGCCTTACCTCAAATGTGAGGTAGTATGAGCCATACTCCACCACGCGGGCTCAGTGCGGATTGGCGGAGGGGTGTTTGCAAGGCAAGCGACCAACCTTGCTGTCCGATTTTTATCAAGCCGCCCATAGGGCCTCTGACTAGGCTTAACGACTAATACCAATCGATACCAACGGCTTAACGTGCCTTCCGAAGCACGGAGATGCTCGTGATGTACGTCACTTATATGGTCGGAATGGTCACCCATCCAAACACCGACCGCGCCGAAAGTTGCTTAACTTCGGTATTACTACCAAAGCGCTGCCACCACTGCGCTACGAGCACCTCATTTTACTGAAATACAACTTTTATTTTTCGACGTAAACAAAAAAAACTTAACAAAAAATAAACGTGTCAATAATAAAAAATTAAGATTCAAAAACAATATATCTAAAAACGGTTTGGTTTGCCACACAATTCATATTAACAATACATTACAATTATAATATTTCGATGCAATGGCTCACCCGCATTACGTTTATAATTTGCGGACATGAAAATATAATTAGTTTCAACTACAAATTGAAATTGAAAATTAAATAAACATTTTATTATTTGTTTGATACCGTTGTATTGATTTTACCACGATGAAATAAAGCAACATTAAATCATGTGGCCTTAGGAGGCACCCACTTGGTTAAAATCTTTATTTTTTAAAGTTTTTTTTTGTTTTTTTTTTTATAGTGTTTTGTCACAATACAGTTTTGTATACAAACTTAATAATATAAATTGCACTTGTAAAAAGACAACTGTGAACCTGTGACAGACGAGGAATTGAACCCCGTGTCACGCAGCTTACGCGTTAAGAAGCGCTTGCAAAATTCAACAGGCCTGTTAATGTGACGGTGGCCGAGTGGTATAGGCATACGCCCGGATTGCGTAAGACACGGGGTTCAATTCCTCGTCTGTCACAGGTTCACAGTTGTCTTTTTACAAGTGCAATTTATATTTTATTTTTTAAGTTACACATGTGTTGCTCAAAAATTAAACAAAATAACTGTTATAATATACTCAAAAATTTACTCCCAAAGGTAAACGTTAATCAAACCTGAAGACAAACATTCATGAGGATTCAACCTAATGATCGAATAAAGACAGGCGTATTAGTGTTTAATTATATGGTAAGCAATAACTGCTCAGATAACACGCGATCAATCGTAAAAACAAACGATAAGTAGATATTGTAAATAAAATAAAAAGAAGAGTGTTTTTTCTTTTACAGTGTTTTGTCACTATACAAACTTATTAATATAAATTACACTCGTAAAACGCAAAGTTGTGTCTTGCAAAGAATAGAACCCTGTGTCTTACGCTATCCGGGCGCGTGCTTATTGTCCGACACAGTTGCTTTTTACAAGTGCAAATTATAATATTTACGTAGAGTGAAGCTCAATTTAGTAACTTTTTTTTTTAAGTAGAGAACTATAGTCAGTATTATATATTTTTGTGGGTATGGTTTTTGAGAAAGCGAAAATTTTACAAATATTATATTATTTTTAACTAATAATTCTGTTGATTCAAATCTCGCACCGCGACATACCCAATACGATACATCAATTACAAATATGCAGCGTACAAACGTGGTTGTGCCACCATGGCTGAATTAGCTCGTATCAGCATAACAATAGGGAAAAATACAACGAGAAACTCTGAGATTCATTGTACCATTCGTCATCGTTAATTTCTTGATCCCAGAAGCGAATATTTGGGTTGAAAGTTGAGTTTCATCGATCATTCTATAAGTTTTCAAACGTTGACTTGATGGATGAGTGAAGGTTTGAACTTGACGTCCTTCTGAATTATATTGTTTTGAAAGTTAGTTATTGTATTTTATTTTTCAGGAGATTTTCTTTACTGTAAATTTTAGTCAGTTAAATTCATTTGTCAATATGGCGTGTGGCTCTGCATTATAGGAAAATCTATGCGTAATTAAAGTCTTTGTATGACATCAAAAGAGGTTCTTTTTCGATTTAACAACTAAGTAAATGTTATCTTAAAAAGAAGAAAGAAAAGCTTTGTGACTTTCAAAAATACTTGGATATGGAGCTTATTATGGGTTAATTAGGTGAAGCTGTAAGTCTTGACTATACTTTTTTGCAGCTGTTACAATGTTTGTAGCATTAGGAGTTTTTACTATATCTAATAAAACATAAGCCATCTGAGTTTGGTATAGTATCATTTTAAATACTTTAGCTACATAAATACAAAGGACCGAATGATTTCAAATCCTTTAGCTACATTACACATAACAGAAACATCTATTGTATTCGAGCTCCCAAAGAGCTCTGTTCTATTGCGACGAGTGTTAGTATCATACTTCGGTCAGAAAAAGCTGTCCATTATAACTGGGGTCAGTGCACCGACCTCGCTTCAGTGAGGCCCTGTCCTCGCTCATGTCAATAAGCAATGGAATACTACGCTACCAAAGCATTTACTCAGGTAGAGCAACTTTGGTACAGTTTGTCAAAAAGTGATAGGTACGCTTTGTACAAAGTTCTACCGTACTTCAACCGAAATGGGTTTACGAAATGGAAGCAAGAATGAATATTATTGAAATATTTTTATTGCATTCGATATTAGCTTCATAAAAATAACTTAACAGGACATCTCGCTGTTTGTTTACCAGACTTGTTGGTATTTTAAAAAATATCTTCTATTGCGGTCGCAAATACTACATTCTTCATTAAGATCTTGAAAAAAATCCTTGAATTGACCATTATGTCTGGAAGTTATGTCATGCAGGCATTTCTCGTGTTGTGAATGGTAAGTTCTAAGAACAGTATTAATTTTTCTAAAGAATTTTGGAAAATAATCAAATGTAGACTGTAGGATATTATCTTTTTTTACTGAGGAGGTAGTGTACTATATGAAAGTCCGTTAATCTTTGCTAGACGTATTTCGTAAGCTTTTTTGAGGAAATTTCATTATAAAATAAGATAAAAACATTATCTTTTAAATCGAACAATATCATAAAAGTTGACGATTGTTTGCAATATTCGCCAAGCAAATAAAACGGACTTTTACGGAACATTTCGCACAACTTTGTCATCCCACCTCACGATTATTTCTGTCACGTTACAAAGTACGGATTAGAACCGCCAAATTAATGCTTAAGCGTGAGATTTTCGAAACGTGCGATCTAATTTCTTAAAACACATTACTTTAGCGGATTAAGGTATCAAGTTCCTCATTCACGTTAATCTCTTAATGAATTTGAAACATTCATGCTTGGGAGTAATTGCACATTTTGCTTATTAAGAGAAAATTGCTTTGCTCTAATTAAATTACGGGTTAAAACAACGCGCTGCATTTATTATAACCATGTTTGACCTACCTCGCTTTTCGGAGATCTAGGTTAAGGCATAGAATAAATAGGAGAAACCTCCCAAATGCAGTATACACAATGATATGATTTGTTTAAATTTTTTAGGATTTTGCTACATTTTCAAAAGCACAAACGGCGTATTATACTGATTTAAACTTGCGTGGTCACTAAATATGTACTTTTTTAGGGTTCCGTAGCCGAATGGCAAAAAACGGAACCCTTATAGTTTGGTAAAGTCTGTTTGTCTTTCCGTCCGTATGTCACTGCCATTTTATTCTGAAACTATTGTGATAACACAATTGAAATTGGGTAATGAATCCTGGTAACCGCTTTACGATTCTCATATAAAAAATAAATAATAATAAAATTTAAAGAGGGGTTCCCATACCTGAAACTAAAACCAAAAATTTTTTTTACAAAACTATGTGTGTTTCGTGTCCATGGATAGGTCTTTCAAAATGACATCGAGGGTTCTAAAACAATTTTCTTTAAGAGTCTAACGTTTTAGAGACAGACAATTCCAAAGTGGAACCCCTCCCACCATATAACTTTTGAAATGCAAGTGTAAATAAAAAAAAATGATATATCTTTAGCATATACTTTCAATAAAAATTAGTTTGAACGAGATCGATCTAGTAGTTTTTGAGATATAGCCTATTTTCAAAAACCACAAACATAACTTTGTTTTTTATACCAACACTATGAAAAAAAAGTTATATTAGTGGAGTGTAGTGAAATAAGTGGATCCCTAATTCAGTTCAAGCTGGCACGGAACCCTTAGTGCAGGAGTCCGACTCGCACTTGGCCGGTTTTTATTATTTTCGAGTTCCCAATATTTCAGCACTGTTGCAAGTGCCATGGTCACGGCGTAACCATGGTAACAATGAATTCTAAACGGCTCTCAGACTGTCTTCACCCACATTTTGGTCTGTCGGTTAATTTCAGGCTTTGGTTAAGAGCTGTGAACTTAGTTAATTAAATGTGAGGTAACTGCAACTGTAAGTTGGATATTTCGGCGGTAATAAGCGTAAGTATGATTGACGACGCTTGTTAATTATCCTGTGAGTAAGTTGGGACTTTTAGGAAGTCATCTAAAGTAATTTGTTGCGAAATAAACCGCTTCACGAATAGTACTGAGCACGGAAGGATAATCATATTTCTCGCAGGTGAAATCCTGGTTAATCCAAGAAGTAAGAGCTCCGATGGGATTACTTGAATTTGAGATACTTGATAATGTTGTTAAGCAAATCTTCCAAGCTTTTTACCTATTAAATTTCTAATATCGAACGTGTATTGCAATACAGTAAATATTATAAATTGCACTTGTAAAAAGACAACTGTGACTCTGTGACAGACGAGGAATTGAACATCGTGTCTTACGCAATCCGGGCGTATGCCTATACCACTCGGCCAGGCTTGTTAATGTGACGGTGGTCGAGTGGTATAGGCATACGCCCGGATTGCCCGGGTTCAATTCCTCGTCTGTCACAGGTTCACAGTTGTCTTTTTACAAGTGCAATTTAAATTATTGAGTTTGTATGGTGACAAAACAATATAAACACAAAAATAAACGGTAAATGCTTTTTTTTTAATATTGTTTTAAAAAACATGATTTTTAACCGACTTCAAATTTATTACCCATGTCTTAAAACAACAGGACCGATTTTCATGAAACTTACATTGTACCCTATGTGTAATATAAATCAACTGACAATGAATTTTCCTTTTCTTTTTCCGAAATAAACTTCTTTTTTGAGAAAATAGTGGACAGACAATATAAACAAACATACGCTTATTTACAATTTTGCACACGTGTTTGAAAGCCTCCATAGATCATCTAACTCAAATAATTTCGAATTCTAAAGATAGCACATACATACGTGTCAAATTGATAACGTCTTTTTTTGTCGGCAGGAAATGGCGAAAGTTTTCTATAGTTTTCCGAATATTTTGTTTTTGTAGCATACCTTACTTTCCGTATGTATGACGTTGAGAACAATTTGATTTGATTCTGAGTGTATTCAATTTAAATTAATCAAAGTTATTTAACTCAACGCATAAACAGTCCAATCTGTATTCGCAGTATCGTTGTATAAATAGACAGATAAGACACAGTATTGTATGAGCCGTTCAATGCTCCTGTGCTAATTAGCATTTAATAACAACTTAGTTGTTTAGGTAATAGGAAGGTAAATAAACAATAAATAAATAGGCTAACTGAATCGTGTAAATTCGTGTTTATACAACATCAAAGAGAAATTAAACTAAAAGTATTTATTGTCCTTTTCAAAGTGAGATATTTAAAGCCCTTCAATCTAATTGGAAAAAAAAATTGTTAAAACGCTTGACAGGTTTCTAATTCTTAGTAATTGCAACACCTTACTATATTGTATCCCTTTTTTTCATATTGAAATATATCAACTACTACGCTGATCGCGAAATGTCGCGAATTTCAATAGAACGCTTTGCCGTGCAATAACATCTTTCAGTAGGTACCTAGTTTATTTATACAGTGAAATTATTCTATTTGAATTTCATATTTTCCCTTACCCTTCCGGGTCATTTGGCTACCGCGAATAGTAACGGTTCATGTCACACTTTTAACGATGTAACTCAGTCGTGGTCAAAATGACATCCCGTTTTTGCTTAGCATTACAATGTTGGGATGTAAACTTCGTCATTACGATACGATAATAAGAGCTAGGCTCTCGTCGGTAGAGATTTTCCATTCTTAACGCTATTGCGCTATTCTCTTGACTTATCGCTATGACGTAATATTTAAATTTTGATTTTTTTGATGCATATAAATTATTTTTGTTCTTCCTCTTTTTCTTCTACCTTATATTTTACCCTCTATTATGATTCTGATGAAGCTGTCGTGTCGCATCAAGTAATAATAATATATAATATGTTGTTTTTTCCTTCGTCCAGCTGATTTTCTCTATCCTCTTCCAGTACATCTCTAAAGGTCCTCTCTTCATATAATCCTTGGTTAAGGTAAGGTAAGATATACATCTTACCTTACCTATACTTTCATAAGTTTCTTGCAATATGTTGCCCTTTAGTATGTGCTTTTACGATCATATTTTTTTTATTATATAGTATGCGTTAGTGTCTTCTCAAGAACTGTGTTCATGATCTAATTATTTTAAAAACATTCTATGTCTTATCAGATTAGACCAGTAAATTACATCCCAATAAGGGTTCCCTCCATCTGGCAGAATCTTTTTGCTCCGAAAGTCACTTGGCATAACACACTTGGCATAATTTTCTTTAGTCGAATATTATTCAGGCAGAATTTTCTATTAGCATAATTATTGTTTGGTCGAATATTTATATTCCCGAATTTACAATGGCATACTTTTAAGATAGCAGAAATTTATAAGGCATAATTACCTTTGGCAAAATTTTACTTTGCATACTTTCGCTAAGCATAATGTTTATTTGGCATAATTTGACTAAGCATACTATGAGGAAAGCAGAATTTCGTTTAGAATAATTTCACTTCGCATATTGCTATTTCTTTTAAATAGTATTTTACCCTTAAATTGAATTAAAAAGTAATTAAGTTGTGGTACAAAAGTTAGTGACAGAAACGAATCGGTGCAAAACCGACTCCACGCAGTCTTGTTTGCCCCACCCCTAGAGTGTAATTCAATATCGCGTAGGCGCGGAGGGGCGAGGCAGCCCGCGAGCTGAGGCTGGCCGGCGAAGCCGGCCAGCAAGCCGAAGCTGCGGTGGGGAGCGAAAACCATCTGCGACGATAAGCTCGCGTGGGACTGCCGGAGCCCCGCAGCGCCGGAGCCGTGACAGAAACCATGCATGTTGCATGCTTGCTTGCTGCATGCTGGCCTGCATGCTGCATGCTTGCTTGCTTGCTGCATGCTTTGCTTGCTTTCTTGCATGCTGCATGCTTTGCTTGCTTGCTTGCATGCTGCATACTTGCTTGCATGCTGAATGTTTGCTTGCATGCTGCATGTTTGATTTGCCATGCATGTTGTATGTTAGTGTTGCTGAGATAGAACTACTTGGAATACACAGATAAATAAAAACCATATGATAGTTCTGTCTTGTAATGATTTTAAATATGAAAAATATGCAAAAAGACGATTCGGACTGTGAACTTTCTGCGATAGGATGATTCTGCCTATAAATGACTATATATACGAATTTTATGCCACAAGACGATTCTATCTGTAAACTTTCTGCGTTAGGATGATTCTGCTTTAAGACTATTATGAATATTAAATTTCTGCCTAAAGATGATTCTAGCTTACACGATTATGCGTTTTGAACGTCTGATAAATGAGTGAATGCTAATTGATGTTCTGCGAAAGGAAGTTTATGCTATTTGATGATATGCCAAATAAAATTATGACAATAAAAATTCTGCGAAACAAGGTAGACCCTCCCAATAAAATAGTGGACATATTATTGTGTCATATTTTTTATTCAAATGAGTTGCACTATACTCGTAGTTTAATAATGTTGTTATTTTAATTTTACGTGTTTGTATTCTCATCCTATGTTTAGAAATTTACTACGTCTACTCTCCGAATAAGCTGCCACGTTTCCGTCCCGAACTCCAGTGAGAATGTTATCCCAATTCTGACGTTTCAAATATTTGAATAACATTTTGAGTGTTACCTCTTCTTAGCAAGCACATCCACAGCTAACTTACTCTGTTTGGTTTTGCTCAGCTGAACGATGCATTACGCGAACACACAAACACGAATAACAAAGAGCAGTGAACATGGATCGTGTTATTTCTGGCAACACCATCGTGATAGAACTATGAACTTAATCCAGCTTGGAATAACGTTACATAAGTAAATGTTTGTGGAGGTTTTGTTTTCAAAATTTTGTTTCTGCTTCTGAAGAAGCGGTGATGTTGGCGCGCTTTAGTGCTGTTGATATTTTTGAAATCTTCAAAAAGATGAGGTTTTTTTGTTGTCCTTGTGAAATTTACGCTAAACTGCCGATTAACTTTTCAAATACACAGCGTGTAGTCCTGACACAAGTTTCATCGAAAATTACTTAATAATGGTGGCAGCGTATCAAAATAATTACTTTTGTTTAACTACTGTCGAAATAACGTTAGTCAATTTACCTACTGACTGTTTGATTCACCCAAAGTTTCACATAAGTTTGAAATAATTTATGAACGAAATTACGAAATGGACGGGACTCACTTATGGTTGATTCAACTACGGTTGAGTTACAGTGGTCAATATTTAGATAGTAAAGAAAAAAAAATAGGTAGGTAGGAAATGATTGAAGTGCAATTGATTTACGTTTATCAATCGATTGAAGGTGCAACTCACCTGTAGTTGAGTCGAAAATTATGCGAATTGAACGTAGGTGAATCAATCAATCAATCAATCAATTTATTTATTGCTTGGTATAGGTAATTTTACAACAGGTCTTATTGTATGTTATATTTGGGCAAACTATAACCTGCCCATCGGGCGTGCAATAAAAGTATTTGTAACTACACAATCGCAACAGATCCAAATAGAAATAAACTAAACATAACAAAACAACAAAAAATATTATTAAGTGGAGATTTTATCATAAAAGTATTCTTCTAAAGAATAATAACTTTTTACTAATAGTATTTTAAATAATGTTTGCTTGAAACGAATGGACCGTAGTTATTTCGACTGTATTGAAAACAACTGTAGTTATTCATGAGATCTTATCATTCTGGATGTTTATATAACAGTTGTTGCGGAACCAATAACAAATCACTTTTTTGTTTGTATAACTATTATTATAGGTACAACAACGTACTAGTATGTATTTGATGATATTTGGCAGAGCGTTCTTAATATCAAATATTGCAAGCTAACGTTATGGTTTGCATTGCACCACATAAAATAAATTTTGTTAAGATGAACATTAGTTTATTGACGCGAAATGGGATTGGCTTCCGCATGTTTCGTTTCACGCTGCGCATTGAAAATTCTGAAGAAAACTAAAATGTTCATTTTTTACTTTTTCCAAGAATTCAGATTCATATGTTCGATTCTAAGAAACACTTAGATGCTTATTGGTAGTGGAAATATTAAAACCATGCTTTTCAAAAAAAATATTTGGCTATAAAAGAGAGGATAAAACAATATCGTACTAACTAATATCGTACTATCTAAACTAAACTAACTAATAATTTAAACATAAAAGTGACTAAATAGTATTTTAAATTTTACCTTCTCAAATTGATTGATTATGGAAATTATTTTTTTATTTACGGTACCTATGAGTTACATAGTTTTTGAATTCTGAACCAAATTCTGTACCATAATACTCAGGGAATTCATTGTTTACAATACTTAATACTCTTTACTAGACTTAAAACTTTACCACCACATACACTCCCAAATCTCATCCGACGTGCAACAAACAGACCGTCCAAAACTCGTAAACACTTCAATATTCATTCCCTTTATGCGTCTAAGAGCCTCATTCTTATCTTGCAAGCATGAAAGCGTGAACAATCGGCAGGGTGTTATTACGTAACGGGCGAGCTATTGAGACGCCATTGCAATCTATACGTTGCACCTTTAGTACGCCTTCACATTAGAGCGACGCGCTGCTGTCGCTCTAATGTGAAGGGCTTACTGCTGTCATTTATGTACAAAATTGACAGCAATTGACAGCTAAAGTCACCTAAGTGTGAAAGCGCTCATATACGGCCAGAGGAAGGTGTTCTCAAGTCCAAGTTTTGTCAAATGTAAGAGAGATTAAAATAAAACTTTTTCGATGTTTTGTGGGTATATTTAAGCAGTGCACAGTCGATAACACAAGTAAACAACAAGTTTAATGATAATTACGGACTTATTTTTGACAAACAAACGTTAATTATATATAAATTACTGCCAATCACTAATTAATTATCATAAAAAATAAAGCTATGCGACACCTTATCATGTTACGTAATTGCCCAACGGAATTGTGCCTTCTATCTAAACGGAAACGCCTTGAGAGTGTCCGTCTTAGGGATCAAGGGTAAAATAACATTTGATTCACTCGAAAATTATCAATTCACTGATTTGGTCAGCCCTCAAATCATCCCAGCTAGATTAATCTGGTGTAATATTTAGTTCAATTAATCCCGATTTTACAAAGTACAATGTGGGCTCGTGTACCCCTTAGTTAAATTATTATTTATTTAGTTTAGTTGTTGTTTCTTTTTTATTTAGACAAAGGACTACGCGACAAAATTTTGTTTTAATCCTCATTCTCAAGCTATTTGGCTTCACCTAAGTGATTATAGACAGCATTTTATCAGATGTGATATAAAAAAAACTCATGCTCCAGTTTTTGTAACACCTAAGCGTTGACGCTAGAATTGCTCTGGCTCCAATCCCTTTTTTTCATAAAAGTTTCGCAAAAATCCGTCGGCATTCTTCAAAGCACTCTTCTTTAGCGTGCATAATCAAATGTCTGGAATATTCGATCATGTATCCGAGATTGACTTGTACATACAAGGATTGAAACATACCTCAGTTACAATCCGAGATTAACCTACTAAACTACTGAACCTCATAACTTACGAGCCAAACCCCCTCCGGGCCGGGTTTATTTCTGCGAGTGCCACGGAATTTATGCTTGGAACATCTCTGTTTTCTTTTCATTTCGAAAAGAGCATCGCACTAGCTTTAAGAAAGTTCCAGTTTTGACGTCGGGAGTTGCGGAACGATTGGAAAACAAACTCCCTGTTAGCTGGGAGCTGAGAGCTGGCAATGAATGTGTAATGAGGTCGTTATCAGCTATTGTAGTTCCAGATGTAGTGATGGTTAAGAGTGGAGATTTCAATACTCATCCCTGAAGTCGTTTGATCCCCGGCCTTACTGAGTTGATATAAGATCATTTTTTTGTCACTGCCTTAATTTGAAGGATAGCACGTCGAGGAAATCTACACGTTAATTTCCTATCTCATTAGGTAGCCACGATCCTAAACTCAAAAGAATAATCTCTAACAACGTGAAAGAGCCAAAAAATACTAAATTAACCAAACACTAACACATAGATTACACTTTTAGACTAAAACGTATTGATTAATTTCGTTAAAACGTATTGATTAAGTATTTTTTATAAGAGCATTAAATGTTAATAAAATTATTTTATATATATTTTTTTCTTTTTTCATCTCTAATTATAGTCATTTGCTTTTTCAACTTATCAAACGTTAACGAAAACTTTACTGTGCACTAATTAGAGTGCACAGTCTCTGAAAAAACAAGCCTTTTGAGGAGCCAATCACAGAACACACTTTGTTATTCAATCCCGCTGCTCGCAGCTACTATTCAGTAAAAAAAAGTCGCTGGAAATCCTTCGAAAAGGCTTTCAAGCAGTCGTGGACCGTTTCATATCAACTAGAAATGGAGTGTGCGTGCTTAGAAGCTCGCAAACAGGCAGAGACGCACTCATTCAAATTGTACACTCCAGTTAGCCTAGCCTTTCTGGCATAGCTCGCATAATCGGGGGCAATCTTGCTTGCGACTCTTAGGTATTTGCTGAAGGATAGATGAGGCAAAGAAGATGCTATTTACTTGTTTTGAATGTGTTAGTAGTGAAGCAGTGAATTTGGTTGATCTAACAAATACTTTTGGTGTTGCAGGATTCTTATGCCGTTGAATTTTTGAACATCTTCCGCTAAATAAAAGATATATATTAATAGCATTGTTAGTTAAAACATACACAATACTGTCGCGAATCAAACCAACGCAAATAAAAGTATTGTCCAATCTATACTACACTGTTTAAAAATAATTCCAAAATCTACTAAAATTATAACATCTCAACTGGCGGCCATCTTGCTTACGTCACGGTCCTTTGACCTCTAAATCAACCCCCATAAATGGAGTTCCTACTTTATATTTAAGTTGTCACTATACTACTATGTATAATTGAACATTGATACACAATTGAACATTGATGAACACTTTCATCTATACTAGGAAATTTTGTACCTAAATATATGTCATCTTTTACATTTATAAACAAAAATGTAATTGAAAATAATACCTACTTTAAAAAGGTTAACATCTCGTTACGTAGGTGGAAGCAATAGTAACATTTCTCTAGAAAAATACGTGTTTCTTGTGATTTGCAAGGCTTTCATTGCTTAGAAAGCAAAAAGTCTTGGCTTTTACTTGACTTAACTCAGCGAAGAATAAATCTTTGTGCTACTTACTCATTAAAGTCATATAACGACTATATACTATTACATATACAGGGTGTGTAACAGGAGCAAAAATTTGATTGGCAAAATATTTGAACTGAAGGGCATTTTTGAGCACTATGACCGACCAGGTCAAGGTAACTACGCATACTCTGTAGAATGATTGATAAAAATTTTTGCTCCCATTACAGTCCACACGCTGTATATATTTCAAAGGCAACAAGTCTTGATTATAAAACAATGCAATTGCAATGCTTTACAGTGATAGAATAGCTATGTCAATAATGAAGAGGAGGTGATCAAGATGACATTTAATATGACATTAATACTAAAGTCTAGAACCTACCCTGATTAAGCCGTCTTTCTACGGAAAGTTGGATAAAAATTAGTGACTAAATGAAAGGCAATTAAAAATAATAATTTACATTAAAGGATGTTATAAAATAAACTACAGGTAAAGTCCGAACTTCGTACAAACAAGTTCTAAAATGCATTTTGTTCTGAAAGTGAGACCATTCAATAATTTTTCTCCAAATTCAGTCTTACTTCACACCTTTAACTATTTTACGACGTTGAAAGTTTCCATCTGAGATTCTTCAAACAGCAAGTAGATAGATTTTCTCTTTTGACTGCAAACCAAAAGTTATCCAAAAAGGAATGTTTACAAACACGCCGAACTATCCATCTTGGCTCAGATGTTGAGTACAAACTTGGAACTATGCGGCGGTTGCTGTTTTAACACATTTCGAACGCCACATTTAAGTTTAAGACTCTTCATAATTCAGCGTTTGTGTTAAAGAGCGAGCGAGAAGGCTCTATGTTACAAGGTCTTTTGGGTTAAGCTAACTCAAACTTTGCAACAATTTTGTTAGACGTTTTTAGTTATCTATTTGGTCTCTGTTGTTAACTTTCTAAACATGCATGAGACAGTTCTGAATCGTGAAATGAAAAATAATATAGGTTTTATTGATACTTTTTACTCACCTCGTTTATCCTTCACCTATCTTAATCCACCACTTTGCCCAATGATTCGTCATTTTTGTTTACGATTTAGAATGTATATATAATAGAATGTATGAATTTCGGTACAGTAAATCGACAGATTACAATTTACCGGATTTAATTCCGTTAGATTGTAATCACGCGGTATTTTTTTTATATGACGTTGACATACAGTATTTTTCATCCTGAAAGATGTCTCATAGTTTTGAATACCAGTAATCCCTAATGACTACTTCGTAAACCAATCGCTGGCTGCATTCAATATTATTCTAGACAGTATTTTACACGTTCCATAGCACTAAGCTGATAATTACAACAGATAGACGGCTCAAATATCCTTAAAATTGTGTCCCTCGCACTCCGTGCCACACACAGATTGTAATAACGTATCGCTTGCAAGTTACATATCGTAATCACATCACCCTGCTAAGCCGTTCCATCGATTCAAATCGAAAACAATCGGAGGAGCTCATAAAAACAATTGAATGTGTTAACGAGATACGTCCTCCGTATATCCCATAAGCACACATTGTACTCATTCTATCGATAAACGCTGTTGACATGCGAAATTGTTGAGAGAACGACAGATCAGACACAAGGTAGATATTAATAAGAAGGTACACACGATGTATTAGGGAAATATTAATATACATGTTATCTCGCAAAGCTGTTACAAGTTACTCGCTGATGCATTTTGATTGATAGCCGTCGAGTATTTTAGAAGCACTTACTAGCATTTGAAAAGCCTATTTAGGTTCAGGCTCCAGATTACTTGCACGCGCTCTATAAATAAGAAAACGTTCAGAAACGTCAAATATAAATTCAAATTCAAATTCGTTTCTTGCCATTAAGTGTATACAATAGTCCCGTTTAGTAACCTGTAATAGCAACGCTGTTCCTGCGCTGCACTTTCATTCCTGTGGGAATAATTGTAGGCTTTCTAAGCCTGACTGTGGTATGGCTACAACAACACGACTCTTATAGAGTAATCAAATCGCTTCGCACATCAGCACTTCATTACCCTTTTTATTCCACCCTCGTACCAAACTTCTGTGTTAAGCCGGCGATGTATACCGGCTTTTGTGGATGATCGTCGGAGGGTTTCATACTAATGCTTTGTAAATGGTCGCTCCACGGATAGAATCTGTGAACGGTATACGTTTTATAGCAACGTGATTTGATTTGTATAAAAGGTATCGGGAGCGCCGCTTGGTATGGTAATGTGGTTAGGAATACACTCGGATATGGACGGATGACAGCAGATCAAGCTTAACTCTACAGCATCTTATACAATTGGTTTACAGGCGATTTTGCAATAAAACTGTTTAATTTATTGGGCTGACAATTGCAGGTACAGATGTTAAATAGGCGTTGAGGATATTGCTCGAATACCTACGATTGAACTATTGAGATATTTGTAAAATTTATACGACCATTATTTTCATATTATATATAAATCTATAACATTAATTTGCAAGTTTAAAGATTTCTTTTGAATTTTTAAATATTTAAAATATGGACGATAAGAAAATAAAATGGAATCTTTTTAGATTCAGTGGTAAGAGATACCGCAATTATTTTATTTACAACATTTCTCTACAATCTACATTAAATTGTATTTGATTACTATTCTAAGTATTTCATTTCAGTATTTCATTTGACGTTGAATACTGGTTTCTGATGAAACACAGTGATTGTTTTATTATTACAAGAGCCAAGCTCGCAAGACTTACGAGTGTTCTCGGAAATAAAATTCGTTGTGCGATAATTATTCATTAGCTACCTAGTCATAGCTCAGAATTTCTTAATTAAAGCTCCAGTAGAAATTCCTAGAATATTTGAAGTTTTTGTTCTAATTAATGTTTCTCATGATGATATAATACCTAGCACTTGTAAAACAGAAATTAAAAAGGCAAACAGAAAATGCTTATTAATAATTGCTGACATAATTCAGACATGGTGTGTTTTCAATGATGATGATAACTTTTGTGACTCTGTACAGTATCTTCATTTCCCTACCATTAGCCAGAATCGTAAGTCTGGGACTCGATTCTCACGTCAATCGAACTTTTTTCACGTGGTAATTTGATTACAAGACGAAAAAGTCAAGAAATTTGTCCACACGTTACTAAACTGCTGCGCGGAAGAAATCGAAATGCAGTGAAATCGTGACCCTGCTTATGCAAAAATTTTAATTTTCTTCGTTTTTTTTTAGATCGGTGAACTTTTTTTGAATGTGAACTAAGCGGTGCAAAATTATAATAACATTTTTAGTCTGAAGCGATGGGCACATAATAAAAGAAATACCAAATTCTTATACTATTTTGTCTTTGAATTACGAGTAAACCATGCAAGTAAATTCTAGGAACAAATTTTCATGACCGTAAAAGAGGAATATCAATTTATAACACAAGTAGGAATCTGAAATAAACACAGTTCGTCAAAAACAGTCAGTAAAAAAAAGTAGGTGTCATTTAATTTTTGGTTAAGTTTTTCATTTACTGTCCTACAGCCGCGTGTGGAGTAGAGATGTCACGAATATTCGGCTACTATTCGGTATTCGTATTATCCGGCTCATTTTTTTAGTATTCGGTACTCGGCCGAATAATACGTACTATTCGGCCGAATAACGAATACCAAATTATGAAAAAAGACACGTCATATTACTCAAGACTAAACGTATTATTTACCAAATTAAAATACTTTTGTAAGTTTAATGGATCAGTGGTAAGTTTTGATGAATAAAAACAAGCTTTTCAGCATTTGTTGGTAGCAAGCGATTAGGCTTTTTTCGTAAATGATACCAGTTTCAGAAAATAACCTGTCACTATACGATAAGCAATGAAAATAAGATAAACGCAACGAGGGAGACAGGTTGCGACTGGTCTTAATATTGATTACGCGCTCGACATGCATGTATTTTGTTCGCTTCGGCCGACAGTGTTGCCGAATATTTAGTATTCGGTATTCGGCCAAATCACTATTCGTGGCAACTCTAGTGAAGAACTTAACTAATATGAGGAATTCATTAATCTGAAAACTTATCTAAGCAAGTGGCATGTCGCTGCAGTGAATGGCACATTTCTTTTACTATTTTTGGTCAATAAATATTGTGTTACTAACCCTAGGCTAAGAACTTTGTTACTAACTACACTTATATGGGCTGTGTGTGGCCTGAAATAAACGATTTATTATTATCATTATAAGCAATTTGTTGGTAGCATTTTTTTATCATAGTCCTATTTACTGCCGTGGTCACGGCACCATAACTTTATGAAAACGACTTTACCGAGGTAACTAATCGTTTTACTTTCTATATAACTCGACAGAAAGCTGTAACAGAGAAAAAAAATACCAGAAAATTATAAATCTCATGGAAAGTAAAAGAGTACTTTTTGAACCTAAAACCTACTTTAAAGTAATTGTTGTCGTGTTGACTGTCTGTTCTTCTGCGGCTTCGTTGGAAATCTGAAACATTGCGAAGCTTTATAATTGGCTGTGATCCGTATGCCAATTAAATTTCGCCGGTATTGTCATAACGGAAGAGTAAATATTTGGGAGGTAATCAATGAACGTAAGATAAAATAAGAGCTACACTGCTTTTGCCCACGTACATGTAACGAAAATAAATCACTTGAACTACTTTATTATTTAATTAGTACTTGTCACTACTTTATTCAAAATTTGAAAATGGTTTTGAATTTTAATCCTACTAATGTATGGATATTTGTTTGTTACCACTTCACGCAAAAAATTTGTAATAATATAGTTAATACATTAAAATAACAGATATGCTATAAATAACATTTTTATTTTATAATGAGATATCATATATACGCGAGTGAAGCAACGGGAAACTGGTAGTTTCCATAATGCGATCCGATGATCTTAACCCATTTAAGAGCACACGCATTTATTTATATAGCCATTAAATATTACCATGTTTATGTGGTCCAAATCTGTACAATTTAACATTCCACTTAAGGAAAAATATAAAAAAAAAACATCATCACCATGCAAAGCGAAATAAATCCTACACTATGTCGCATCATGAAAGTGTCATTACACGTTCATCTCAAGGAAAATACAATTTAAAGAAGGCCCAAAAAATGAGGTGAAAACGCGTAGCACAGGTGTGCGCCCCATTTATATTCTTTCAGAAGCTGAAATTGGGTATTATAATGTCTCGTTTCGCAGTATGACAGAAAATTTGCACTTCATAAGGGCTAAATTGGTCATTAGACCTCCGTCGTCAAATAAGCTGAGCAATAAACTGTGAAATATTTATTATAACGTGCCTGAGAACTGTGGCACCTTACCGTATATTTCATTTGAGAGTGACGAAGGCGGAAGAAATTATTAAGGCGTGCTTACATCTACGAATGCATGAAAGTCAGCAGTGAGAAATAAAAAAAGTGTATAATCCGACTACTCAGTCGGATTGAACATTTTATCGCGTTTTTTTGCGTCCTATTCATAGTAAGTAGGTACCCATTCACATTTTTCTTGTGACACCTGTCATTATCAATGCGCGCTGAAAAAAGTATGCCAAAATGAACTGCAATGCGACGAAATAAGAAGTAATAGACGAACGCGGGTAAGTGAGTTGAGGGTCGTGACTTATTTGACAGGTGTAATCTTACGATAACCGGGTTATTTATATGGATCCATCAATCAGTTCAATAGTGATAACATTTACACATTTTTTAATTTTGTTGTATTACATTTGATTATTCGATTCTTGCTAAATTAGACCATAGTAAACGCATTACATATAGAAAAACAGTTAAATTTATCTTCTCATTCTTAACAGACACATAGACAAAATGATTTTTAAGTTTTTCTTTTGTGATACTGAATCCTAAAACACAAATAAAAGAATCGAAACTGTTATAAGGAACAAGAAAATTCTGTGATACCGGGTATCGAGTTGATATCGCACGTAGTGATCAACTGTGTGGAAAAATCGCTTTATTAAATACGCGCAATCGTGTGAACGCGCCTTAAGAGGAAGCCTTATTTAATCGCATTTTTATTTCCCACATTACTGTTAGAAAGTTTTTCGCTGTATGGGCGTTCGCAATTTATCTGCAAGATATTGCAATTACGTGATATTAAAATGTATATAAAATGGACTTTATTTGCGTCCGTGAAAATATACTTTTAAAATAAAATAAAAAAAAATAACAAAAGAATATCATCTTGTGAATTCAAAATCGTATTTTCACCTAAGTGGCATTAAAAACAATTTTCATTTATATTGTCTTCCATTTTCTTAAAGCTTTTTATTTTTGATTATTAAATGTAATCAATGGTTATTTATTTATCGTCGCCAATATTTCACTTTAACAGTAAATTATGTTTTATTTTGTACCTATACTTGTGGAAAAATAGTGTTTCCAAAACAATTTGATTATGTTTATCTTTTCATCAGTTTTTGTGTCATCAAAAGACAAATACAAAAGCTAAAAAAGTGTGAAAACATAGAGCTTTTATATAAGAAGAACTTTGAAGGGGTTATTAAATCCAGGGAAGTTAATATTCTCCCATTTTACGTTCCAGTGTTTCAGTGGAAATGTTTTTTAAACCTTTGTGATAAAAGACCTACATTTTACTTAAGCCACGGCTTTTTTAAATCACAATAACTTACAGCTAAATCATACAGCTTAGATTAGTAAAAAAAGAGCTTTCAAGTCAGAATAATAGAATTACAGATTTCCAAATAAAAATTGATGACCATAATTTGAAAAAACTTAGGCTAGAATCATTATGGACCAATCACTAAATATCAACTCACTAGCATGTAGTACCAATATGAATTGATACGAAATAAAGATATTCAGCTAAGCTTCAATTTTCATAATGCAATTTAAGAAAACAACCTCCGCCACTAAGGCACAAATTGCGAAATGGCCGTAGTATATTTTATGACCGTAAACGGTCTAATCATTCTTATTTTTTATTCCTTTTTATTCTGACTCTAATGGCCGCCGTTTTTGAAATTCGAACAAAATAAACTGGGAGCGTAACGTCATTTCCGACACCAGATCTGGAGCTCTATTTTTGAACCACTCGCTTGGATATGGCATGTGATTTTCGTTCGAAAATGAATAATAAATCAACGAAAATCAAGCAAAATGTATTTTATTCATATTATTTTTATTGAAGAGGAACACCAACAGTACATATATATTGCATTCTTAAAAAATAAAAGTTGAAAAATTCTTATAAATATACCAATTACAGGCGTACACAGCGCTACGCACAAAATTGAGCTTGCTTTTTTCAAATCCCTCCTATGTGGATTTCAACTTATTTTCATTCCAAAATTGAACTTTAATCAGTGAATATCACACGCCATCTTAACGCGAGTGATTCAAAAATAGGGTCCCTGCCCGGAAATGGGATCGCCGCGGCTTCTATCGGAGACTAATCGCGATAGGACACGACCAAGATGGAAATAAGATTTCGTGTTTTCCAGTCTCTTGGTTTAATATTGGGCAAGAAAAGTGGAACCTTTGAAGGGCGGTTGAATTTTGCGTTGCCTGTGAAAAGGCAATTAGGAAAATAAAATTTGAATTGCTTTTTACGTCGAGAAAAACATGATATTCCGTTATGTAGCTAGTGTGATAGGTATTCATTTGTTGCGTTTTATTGTGTACAGTATGTGGCCTGTAATAGGCTATAATAAATAATTTAAAATATAGGTTTTAATTTACTGCCATGAAAAATATTTTTTTTGTTATTTTATAACAAAATAAAACCATCTATGTATTGCAAACAAATGTGTCCAGTGATAGAACTTGACATTGTCATTTACTACAACAAGTTAGCGATTTGATAATTATGATCTACATCATTACACTACAATATATCTGAGATAAATCATTTAGAACACTATGGCCAGGTCACCAACTACGTATTATACTCTGTACAATCATTGATTTTTTTTTTTTGTTCTTATTGCTATTTACCACATGCTGTATAAATGTGAAAATTGTACAATAAACGATGGGTGAAATAAACTTTAACTTTTTACAAAGCACCATTTATGCTGGCCTCTAAAAAAATTACCTGATGCCGTTCATTTTACAGTTCCCTAAATAATGAATCCAACAATACGCAACGGTCATTTTTGGATTAAAAGCACCTTAATCTGTAGATCGGCGTGTGAAGCAATTATAATAAATTTTAAACTTTGTTGCATTTTTAAACTAAACTTCACACTTTAACACGTTCCGGGACACTACTCCAGACACAATAGATGTTTTATTGTTTTCACGCCTGTAGGCGGGCACTGTCCCGGAACGTGTTAACGGGATTTTATGCAACTTTTACTTGTTTAAAAGGTAAAAATGGTGTTTACCTTCCCGACGTAACAAAGTGCAAATCGTCTGTTGTGCCGTCAGTAAATAATCCAGATACTGTTAGTGTTGTTTGTCGAGCTGACTGTACTAGTGCAATAAATATTCAAAGTGTGCGGGTAGAAGAAAATATTTCATCGCGCACAGGCAGACGACGCCGAGCTTCAACAGTCGCCCCGAGACCATGACTCGTGTAACCGGGTCGAAACGTCGGGAAGGTAAACACCATTTACCTTTTAAACAAGTGAAAGTTTCATAAAATCCCGTTAAAGTGTGAAGTTTAGTGTGAAGCAATTGTTATACATCAAAAGTAGTTGAAAGCCATCACACTTAGTCCGCGACGGATTACATGTTAATCTGCTTAGTGGCCGAATTCCGAGTTTTACGGGAGCCCAACTGCGGTAAAGGATTTTAGAAAGGTGACAATTTGTTTGCTAATGTGCAACTTAATTTTTTAAATTTATTGCTGTGAAATTTGTACAATTGGTGGACTTAATGCCTCAGTCTGGTGGCGTGATCTAAAGCAAACTCAAGTAATGTCGTTGACAGCGGTTGATTTTGCAAATTATTATCAAAATATTAACGACATTTAACTATTATTTGAGTTAACTATCGATCACGCAACTGGGCCTTCTCTACCAGTTAACCGCTTGGGAATGCAAGAGGATTGGGAAGATGGCAAATTGTATGCTACTTTGATCTTATAAGTGTTTTAACTACTTCAATATAATTTAAAAATGAACAAAATATAGAGCACTCTTTTGCAAGACCAATAGATAACAATAATTGAAGAAATATTACGTAGTTCGTGGCGTGGTGCTCAATTAAACGTTTGTTTTAATTATAATAAAAATACTTTTGTTTCTCCATTGGAAAATTTTCAACAGCTTGACAGCAAGAGACAGAACAGAATTCAACTTTAAATTTCAGAGTCTGCTGGCCTGCTTCAGCCCATATATAGATTTGTGTAGTTTCCACACCTGAGATCTTTGCTTATATTCTTCTGGTAAGCTAACATTAAAGTGCCAAGCCACTCATCATTGACATCAAATCCAATGTTGCGCAATTTATGTGCAGTGTTCATTATTTTGCTTACATAGTCTACAACACTATTGCTACCCAGTGTAGTGTAATTGTTATATTATTATTGAAACTAACGTTTAATTGAGTACCACGCCACGAACTATGTAATATTTCTCCAATAATACCAAAATAAATAATCAGAAAAATGAATTTACGATGTCTTTTTGTTACAGATCTTGTGGTGCCTTTGTGAAACAACTTTTGAATAAAAGTCAGCAGTGAATTTAAACAAAGAATATTTGGTTAAGTTAAGTTCCGTGCCGGATAAAACATGATAATCTAGTTTACGGTTGGTCCGGTGATGTACGAAATGGATATAACGTTAGTTGACTGCTGTCACATTCACATTGCAATTTGTTTTCAAAAGCTCCAAAATAAGCATTTTCCCAAAAAAGAGTAGTAGTTTTTCTCGATGAAAAAGCTAAAAAAATCTACAAGAAATATGTTTTCAGCTCAATCCACCTGTAGCTTCTCTACTTGTGTATGATATAATCGTTATAATTATAGTGAGGAATGCATTATAGCTTATCGCAGTAATAAAAAGGTTGAATATGTTGTAATAAAAATAACGTTTTAATAAAAACATAGTGTAATTCATAAACTAAACGCAGTTAGAAATGGTAATTTCAGTGATGGGTTTGTACTGGTATTTTACGCAATTATATAAATTAAAACCATTACCCGTAGTAGATATTGCTTGGCTATTCAGTTATTGCTTTTGATGGCATAGTAAAGCGAAATTATGCAGAACCATTAAGGTATACAAAGTATTTCTGATACCTAGACCGTACCAATCAATTATAATTATTGACAAAGAATAACTGACGACACGTTTGGAGTAGTGGCACAGAATATATAATAGTACTACATACAGAACGGACACTCACTTCCCTCCCTAGTCTGACTTACTTCACTATCGCGCCGGAATTAGGGATCTCATTAGGTGACCGCCTAGCGGGCATGGCACGCGCATGTTTGCGACGTTATCGGAAGTACAAAGTTTTGTGTACGAGAGATGCCTAAGTACTGTGCAATGGTACGGGTGTCTTTCTTTCTCGAGAAATGACTCCGATAGAAGCATTTTTCTTTTCCCAAAAGATGAGAGATGGGAAGTAACTTCATACAAAATATGCAACTATAACCTTTTCTAACTATTCAGTGAACAACTTTAAAAACGTTAGGTAAAGGTAACATTCTACATAATTATGTATAGTTAGGAAATTATAATTGTATTATTTATGTGATCAGTGAAATCAGGTGTTGCTAAGGTAGATACTATCTTTTTATTTCTCCACGATACCACGTGAATATGACATTACGAAAATTAGTACTCGTTACGTTGTTTACTAAATTAAAGTAAATTATTTACGTTGTTTAGGTATCTGTTTATTTAAGTGAAAATAGCTATGACCGGTGCGGTGTAACGGACTTTGTCAACCCTTATGGCACGCACACAAACGAAGCGTCTGTGCAACAGGCTGTCTGTCAATGTATGGCCAAAATGAAAAGTTTCTTCCGAGTGTCCGGGCTGTGGTAGTGGTTAGCGCTCCTGACTACTGCCAGCAGTCGTGGTTTCAAATCCCGTAACGGATAAATATTAATGTGATGATCACAATCATTTGTACCTAAGTCATGGGTGTTTACATGTTTTTAAGTAGGTATTTAAGGGAGACGCCTCTGTCATAACCGTTGTCAGGTATTCGTAGCACAAGGAAGAAAATTCCATTGTTCAAATCCAAGACAATTCGCGTGTTGTTTGGAGAATAATTATTTTTGTTTATTTATTTCTTTTATAATTCCGGTGTTTAAAGGAACAGAACGAATCAGGTCTAGTGAAATTATTGCCTTAGTTAGTTTGGCTGGGGTGTTTTCCGCACTTAGCCTCACGATCGGGTCATTGTGCATATGTCTTTTTCATTCTTGAAATAAATTATTGCATATTAACAATGTTAAAATAGTATACAATGTACACCAATAAATTATATAAAATTATATTAGAAATCTCATTACTAGGGATAAAGATAATTTAATAAAACATTGAAATTAAGAAAATTTAATGTTTACGAATAAATCTGATCAGTTATATTCGGTACCATCACTATAAATGCTCTATTCATAATCCATCAACGTCTTTGTTGGTAGGAAACGAAAAAAAGTAGTCACAATTTATAACGGACCTTCACAAAGTACCTTTCAACAAACCACCAGATTGGTTGCAAAGTAATTGAAAGGTGAAAGTCAGCCTCTAAATTTGCCATGAATATGATAATCCAAGCAAAAGAGTTTGGGCACTTATCTCAATCCACCCTATTCAAAAACATTTGTGTTACGGAATACTAATAAATAAAACGCTTTTGCAAAGAAAACTGATATTTTGAGTTTGAACTTTGTCATATTCGCTGACAAAGTCTCGGAGCACTACTAGTTTTTTAGTAAAAATGGTCACCCACGCGCTGTGTCCTGCATCATTTCACATCCGTGCCGGATAAAGCACGATAATCCAGTTAACGGCTGGTCCGGTGATGTACGAAACCGTATGGATATAACGTTAGTTGACTGCTGTCACATTCACATTGCAATTTGTATTTCGAAATCTCCAAAACAAAAATGTTCCCAGAAGAGTACTTTTTGATATAGATGGTAACCAATTGAAAGCGACTAAAATTTAATATTCCAAGAATTACATAAGCCATTGCCATTTGCCAGTTTAGTAGCGTTAAAGTGTTCCAGCTTTATTGCTGGTATAGTGGAACAATTCGCAGAAAACCGTGTAAATAAAAAGTGATGACAAATCTATAAGAAATATGTTTTCAGCTCAATCTACCTATAGCTCCAAATTATATTTTTATGTCCAATAGAATAATAATAATATGTCTAGTACCGACTTGATTTACTCCTTTCAGGTATTTAAAGAAGTCAGGTTTACAGTTTAATTTTATTATATCTTGCTCCAGCGCATTCTAAAGCAACGGCTGTGCCAGAGGTCCCGGGTTCGATCCCCGATCCAAAATATGTACCTGAGTTTTTCTGTAAAGTCGTTGGTCCTCTCTCTGGTCGTGTCAGATTGTTGTCCCATCGGGCTTTGAATGTGAAAGGAATAAAGAGTGCACCTGTGTTTGCGCACACACTTGTGCACTATAATATGTCTGTTAGTCGATGTGACTGGCCACCGTAGTCGAAAATCGGCTAGGGGACTATTTATTATCTAGCTAGCCGTGCCACACTCGTGCTGCTATTGCTTGTTACGTAATCAGTCTGCCGGACATTGGGTACTGGCGTATAGAGGCATTAGGCGCGATACGGACTTTTTACGATGTGCCTACTACGTGACCGCGAAATGAATAACTCCCGCTCTTGCTACATTGTTTTTTGAGAATTTTATTTTTACGGTCTATGAAATGCATTGATGAAATTTTAATGTGCGTGCGGCCAATTATTTGACCTTTCCTCGTCGTTATTTCTTTAAATATCATGTTTTACATGTTACTTTTTAACTTTATCTTATTGAAATTAACAAATAAATTAAATATATAGCTAATTTTTAAGGCTATTAATTTGACTAGGTTCCAACGCATTCGTAACTTCTGGAGCTAATCTATAGAATACGAAATTCTGACACAAAGGCGTCACATCAAATTGGTTTTGCAAGTTTAAAACGTTGATTGATCTTCCAAATATCCTCATTTTGGTCTGCCGTAAATGCTTAAGCGTGAATATTCCATCTATATTAATGAACGCTATCGAAATTAACACAACAAACGTACAAAGCGTTGATATTGCACGTAAATTAGTTCGTCTATTGAGAAATTTCGGGTGGCTAGGTTTGAGTTCATCAATGACGTAAAATGTTCATGAAGCATGGTAAACAGTTCGGCGGAGTTTCACGTTTTTGATATTTTAGTCGCTCTAGTAGCCTTTGACATTTCCCTTCTGCACATACTCCCATTGTACAAATTTCAATAGAATTGAAGCGGGCCTCGAGGTTGGGTACCTACAGGTGTAATTTTAAAAATATTAATGATTAAATCCGTAGCAGATTTTTATGCTTAACCCGGCGTTCGTCGCTATTGGTTAAAAAATACCACAGACGTAATTAAATGCAAATATTTTTTTCTGTACGTAATTTTGCGACTTGCCGCTTCAAGTACCTTTCCTCAAAGCAACAAGATACACGCTCTCCGTGTCGCTGTTAGCTGGCACCTCGCACACTGTCACTGTGGACGTTCAAATGCATGTTTCATAAATAACAATAATTTTTATTTATAGCCAATAGTGAATACAAACAAAATAAAATAATAAACCTCAGTTCTTATTACAGTTTCATAAAAAATGCATCTTAAAAAATTATGTGGTAATTTTCACCCAGTAGCGAGCGTTGGTGTCCGTATTTGCCTAGCGACGAACGCCGGGTTAAGATAGTTAAATTAAAATTTCGGACAGCATAGCGTTAAGGTACAAAAGTACCATGTTTTTTTAGGATTTCACTGCAAAGGTCCCCTCGAAACTCCTCCGCCTTAATCTTTACACACAGCCAGCGAATCCCAACCTCGCGCAAAATTGACCGAATCGTCTACCCATTTCTTTTTGGTCTGCCTCTGCGGCGATAGGCATCTGATAGTATACATAATATAAAATATCTATAATAAAATATTTTGATCTGTTAACAACACTTTCTTGACGTTTATCTTAATGATAGATACGGTTTCTTTATAGCTCTATGCAACGTTTTACATTATGTATTATTTGTCCTTATTAATAAGTAAAAGCACACAAGTAAAAAATTGTAGCATAAGTTGAATTGATCGCGGATAAGTTTATCTAATAAAAAATAAGAGATTATACTCACTCACATACAACAACAAATCAAAGTAAATCAACATAATATCAGAATGGCAGTCGTACGAGAGTAATGATTGAAATTGATAGCCGGTCTGGATTCTAGCCAAAGTTTTATAAGTCTGAATTAATGATTGATTATCAAATATCAATGCTACGCAATAATATTATTATCACTATTTACAAATCGTACATTATTCTACATTGTAGGTAAAGCTTGACGATCATCATAGCAATTGAATTGTAAAGAGACTTGGTAGCCATTATCATTAACATTATTCACAATATCATTATTTGTGAAATTTGTATTTGTGAAATTAAGTTCAGATGAACAAAAAAATCTGATGAAATATTTTTTTAATAAGCCTTATATACCTACATTGCTTTAGAAGTTTGTGCTAATCAATAGCTATGTTTGTTAACGTTAAAATTGTTACTTATGAAATTTTGCTTCCGTCGCAAAGAAATCTGTAGTTGTCAGTAGAGCGATTAAACTATTTAACCAAATAAAGGCTTTTAGAGTAAGTTAATAAAATAAAATACATGAAGAGAAAACGCAATATCGAAGCAAAGAACAAGTTCAGGTGCTTAGGGATATCATTGACCTCACCGAAAGAACTGCCGCAGTCAATTTTGTGTCTTACAACTCTAGAAATAAAGGGTGTTATATACTGCCTCGGTGTATTATATCCCAGAATATTATGAGCGGAGAGTACACGATACTTCGGCCTGCAACGCGGTAGGAATCTGTATCTGACATGCAAGAGCGTCGTAAAAATGAACGATATTCTAGTCTTGACCGTAATGTATTTGTGCGCCCTAACCCTGGAAGACTTTGTCGTATCTTTCGTGTATAGCCATCACTTTTACTTGAATAGAGAAACTAGAATGAGTGACAAGTACGGCAATACTGGAAAATACAGACATCGTACAGACAGAGTACGGCCTTTAGTTTATAGCTACATCATAAACAAAATGTCTGAATTCAAAGAAGATGATTGAATATAAAACTGCTAGTGTTTAACAACTTTTGGAAAAACCTAAGCATAAAGTTGAAGTTTTCTCCATCTTTACAGTGAATATTTGACTATAATCGATCTCCAGATACAGATGTACAAATTCAAAGTGACCCATTCTGTCATTTACCGCATTCTCGTCCACAACAATGGCGCATACGGAAAGTTTTGATTACGGAACCAGCAGTTATGAAAACGAACAAACGGACCGATGTTTTGTCATCTAATATACGGAGCGGGACCGGAGATATTACAACGGACCAACATTGCTTATTGGTGCAAAAGTTTATTTCATATGTGCCCGATGGATTTTGATGAGCGAAATTTCAAACTCCTCAGGGAGTAAAGTTAGAAAATTGGAAAGTCCATGCTTTTTATATAAAGTTTATTGTATCATTAAGCATTTTAAGTTCGAAATAATGCCAATTAGGTTTTGGTCATGTTTAAAAAAATATTCAGATGATAAAATGAAATCTTAAAATCAATAAATATTTTAGAAATTCAATAAAAACGAATGTCATGTTAACAGTATGCTCAAGTGGCAGTGGGCAGGGCACATAGCGCGAAGAACTGATGGCCGTTGGGGCAGAAAAGTTTTAGATTGGAGACCCTGCATCCAAAAGCGCAGCGTAGGATGTCCACCGACAAGATGGACAGACGACCTTGTAAAGATCGCAGGATCACACTGGATGCAGACAGCTTACAACCGTTTGCTGTGGAGGCCCTTCAGCAATGGACGTACTTTGACTGAAATGAATGAATGAATTTCAGATATTCAATAAAAACAAATGTAATGTTTAAAATTTGTCTAACAGGTTTAATATCCTGAAAGTGTGTTCGTAAAGTGTCTATAAAGTACTAAGACCCCGTTTTAAATGTCAAAACTTAATGCTAGTGCGCAATTTCATTTCGAAACACAAAAGCAAAACTGCCATACCTGCCGAAACTTCACAATTGTACATTTTTTTCCAGCATCAGAGGTATAAATTACCGTATGTTTTATGTATGTAATTTTATCCAGTTGAGCCTTACATCTTTCCCTCGATTAATTTCCCGCTGTTGAACATTTTTCTTTTGATCTGCCAGATTTTGCAATATTTTATTGGTTTATTCAAATATATTGCAATTTAAACTTTGTGGAATATATGCAGTAAAATGGTATTTTACGATTTTCTTCGTTTGATATTAATAAATCAGTTGTTTATTTAATTGTGTAAGTAATTTATTTTAATACACGTACGAGAATAATGTTATGGAAGATGAAATTGTATGCATTTTCGTCTGCATAATTTTATTTTAATTATTTGTTGTTATAGCGGCAATAGAAATACTTAACTTCTGAAAATTTCAACTGTCTAGCGATAGCAAGACATATCTGCGATAGCAGATCTTGAAATACAGCCTGGTGACAGACAGACGGGTGTACGGACGGACGGACAGAAACCGAAGTCTTAGTAGGTAATATGATCCTGTTTTGATCCTTTGGGTACGAACCTAAAAAAGCAATTCCTATCACTTAATAAGACTTTTGAAATCCCACAAATCCTCTTATTTGTTTTTGTTTCTCTTCCATTGTTTTTCTATTATTCGCCAATTAGTGTCACAGTTTGGTTTGAAAATAAATATTTTATCTTTTATAGCTTAATATTAAAGGTCTGACATTTAAGATATAAGACGTCTTACATTATATGAAAAGTTATGAGAGTATTTTAGATATGTTGTTTTATGACAGTTTTTATGATTCTGTGCTTACGTTATGAACTGTTATGAATAACTGACTGATAAAATATAAATATACCTTATGTAAATTTTATTTAAAACACACATCTGCGTTTGCGAATTAATATTAACATGACATTCAGTGAGCGTTGTTGTGTTTTATTCGACGAATATTTTTTGTTTGGCTATTTAGAAATCAGCCCAAGTATTAGTTGTGAATGGGAAATTTGAAAAAAATAATAGTCTAAATAGCATTTCTACGCTTTTCTATACGAAGGGAATTGACAAAGAGTCGTACACACTGATCATTATGTTTCAGACGAAAACTAAAAAACCCTTTGGATTGTTATCAAAAATTAGTTTATGTAACTACACTTTATTTGAATGCAAACGCTTGACATCACTTCTTTGTTTAACGTTTGAAGGCTTACCTTTAGTATGCATATTTGTATCAAAAATTGCAGGCAACAGCGCCGTCCTATTTTCCTCCCGAAACAATATTCATGAAACAACATCCCTCACAGAACGTGGGTGTTAATATTTTTCACACAAAACGTGCAACGTAAAAACTGCGTACGCTGAATAAAATTATGTTGTTTGTCGTGTAAGTTCATGTGCCGAATGTTTGACGAATACAAATGCCAGTAATGACTCCGCTCTGATTTTCTTTGTGTTGTGCTTCTAGAATTATTAAGCAGCGTTTTTGTGACCTTTGAAGTTGGAATATTTTTTTATAAAAAATTACTCTTTTTCTGAATGTGCGTTTACAAATTATGAAAACGAAACAGTAGTAATTATATATAAGACACAGATTGACTTCATAATGTTTTCTTTTTACTGTGTGATTTGAAATATGTTTTACGCAAAGTTAATTAGTTTATTTCAAAACTAACATTTTTAATAAGAACGTCTTCATAATTAGCAAAGATCTAAACTCAGTGTTACGCCTACCTAAAAATAAACAATTTTTATGTCTACAAACATAACCGCAATGCTTCACAATAATCATTCATGAGGTATTTGATTTACAAATATGGAAGGTTGTGACGATAGATGTATGTTTGTTATTCCTTCACGCATAAACTTCTGGATGGATTTTGATGAAACTTTAAAACAATATAGCCTATACATCAAAATACCACGTATATTATGCATTCATGGTGATTTTTTGAGACCCGAAATTTACGCGGCAGAAGCCGCGGGAAACTGCTAGTACTATATTACGTCTTATGATCCTGTCAACGCTTTCCCGTGACTTGACTCCAACCAAACAGAGACACATGATACCCGTATTTTAGAGAACGTTACCTTATACCAACCAAATATCGCTTTAGCCACGTAAGTGCTCTAGATACAATCAATTTCTTCCTTCACAGATGTTTCCCCCAGGCAGTTATTGGATCCCTTATAATATAATATGCGGGCTTTTATTTTCACATATCGCCGATCTAACGGGGTAGAGGTTTGTAATCGTTTAGACCTTGAGGGGAAACTTGAAGTAATAATAATAATAAGTTTCATGACATACCTAACAGGTAATTAAAATTATCATGGAATATTGATTTATTTGGGCACCTTTAATAATTATAATTTCAATAGTTATACAGACAAACATATTTCTTTGGAGAAGTAGGAAAAAACTAATTATAATTAGCAATAGATATTTTCATTATGATCTCTAGCCGATAGTGATTACTTTTTGTGAATCCACGTTTTTGTGGTTTTACGAGTATTTAAATTTCTCGTGTGATTTCACATTTATTTGCTATTTTGGTTGGCACCGATACATTGACAGGTTTGCCAATATGTCGAGCCGAGTGGTAAAGGCATGCGGTTGGACAGCGTAAGATACAGGGTTCGATTCGTTGTCTAACACAGTTGCTGTTTACAAATCGTAAATCTCAACATAAATTCCTTCAAATAACAATAAGCTTTAGAAATAGTTTAAAACTTTATGTTATGCAAGTGACATAGATAGAGATACAGAATTATTTATTCCCATGTTGCGATACAATTTTACCATGGCGCTCTAATTTTGAATGCAAGAAATCATATTGAAATCTGGAAATGAGTAAATAAATAGATATAAACGTTTTTAATCAATAAAATGCATGGTTATTCATTCAAACGACCATTAGATAACCTCTAGCTTAGTAATATTTCAGCGTCTACCTTAATTGAGACATGTTGTCCATTTTCATGACGCACTCTGAAGCTATAAATTCAGTTTAAAAATAACCATGATGAATTAAATTTATCTATTTAGATTAGGATTTATGTGCATCAAATTTTTTACAAAGCAAAAGTTTTATGATTGCCCTATTGTTTCTAATTAAACATGATGTTACGAAATATGATATGATGAATACGAGAATGTGGCATTCAAATGCCACTTAATCGTCTAAGGGCGTATACACGTAGAAAACTGGTTACCAGCGCCGATCTAACAGCGCTTATCGGCATCGATCCACACTGGTGGTCAGCGCAGGTAGTTTCTAAACATTTTTCAGAACCAGCCGGTAAGCGCTGAATGTCACCGACAAGTTCCGATCTGTTCCGATAAGCGCTGGGGCTGCCGCCATTTGCTGCTTTCATTTTCATTCATTTCGAGTGTCGACCCGCTTTTTTTATATGATAAGCGCTGGTAGATCGGTGCTGGTAACCAGCTTTCGATGTATATACGCCCTAATGACTGAATTACGGTGCTAAGAAGTTAAGTTCTCGACTATACATCTTGATAATCAGGTTTATAGGCAGTAATAAAATATTGAAATCGTTGTATCTCAAATCAAATTAACGCCAATGGTTTCCAACACCATCAACCCATGCTCAATAAAACCAATTTAATTAGATCAGAAAAGAACGGTTAATGTTCTCAACGTCCTAATCTCTTTAATGGTTGTTAGAAGATTAATAGAAAGGACGGAGTGATCATTGGATCGTATTCAGTACCCAGCTATATCTTGCGTCTCGCTCGATTAGGCGACGAGGTAGTAATGGTAGGTCAAGCGTCCTACTTCCGAAGACGGTGTTTTAAACTATTTAGCTTCAGTCTTCCCTCAGGCAGACGACCTTATTAAAATCTATGATTATGTTGTTGCAGGACCTCTAACTGGTCGCTATGAAAACTTTGGGGAAAGCCTTTTTGTAGTAGTGTAGGTACTTCCTTTGGCTGATAATGATGATGATGTTCCTGTTATGATAGGTATCTATTTTTACTATAAAATCGAAAATAAACTTACTCACATATACATCTAGAAATATCTAAAAATATTAAATGTATCCAGACGAGTTCAGTTTATTTTGAAATTACAATAAGAAATATATTTTCATTGTAACTTTGTGTTGTGAAGCGTGCGTAGTGTGCGTGTGTGTGTTTGTGCTGTCTGTTTACCATTTAATGCTCTATCTTTCCTACTTATATAACGTCGTGATCGTAGAACAATGGCGTATGTGACTTTCGTCAAACTTTACAGGGCGGCCATTTGAAATATTTTAGACGGTTATTTGTACCTAACTTTTTTTCTGTAAATCTAACAGAATTCAAATTTTGTATATATATATTTTAAAAGGTCCTTTTTTATTTAGGATATAAATTAAAAACCTACATCTTGTAGTTTTTGAGAAAAGTCACATACATCATTTTTCTTTGGATACAAAACAGAGGCATAGTAGGATACGACCTTGTTCTTTGGATAAATAAAGGTCAGATTGTACTATACGACTATATTCTATGGACTTACATTATATATTTTGTCGTATGTGAATATTAACTCTGATTTCGTGAATAAAAGTCTGCTAATTAATGTTATAATTTTTAATTAATGTATCAGGAGGTAAATTAAATTCCCTAAAAAACATAACAAAACAACATTAACAAAGTTTTTTACTTAAATTCTAAAGTAAAATATGAAATCAGAACATGGCTATAACAAGGAAGTCCTCAAACATAGTACCTATTATGTATGTTTTTAATATTTGGCTCCAAACTTAACCTAAGAAAACAATTATTTGGTTCAAATTGAACTTAAAAAAGAATAATCAAAATAATAACTGTGCTTCTTATTACTATCACAATGTTTCAAAAGAGATCAATTAAATCACAATAGAAAAATCAAAAACACTAAAATCAGTCTGACTCATCATTTTTATCAAGGACACGCCCATGAGACAAACTTTTATAAAAGACATGATATTTACTGGGTATTATCGCGGAATCGCAAAGACTTACAAGATCCTTATATTTATCATTAGTAATCGGAATCGGGTTTGTATAAGCATTGCACAATCTAGGAATACTGAAATTTCTTGTCTCTTTTCGTAGGACAAGTGTCATGTGATCATCACTTAAAACATACTTATAGCGAATCCTATTTGGTTGAGAACCTTCAACATAAATTTCTTTGATACTTGTCCATGAAACTTTTTGATTAATGGTGTTCTTAACCCAATTTTTGTTTTGAAGATGATCTTTAAAATTCAAAACGAGAGACTGGTCCACATCGATGACATCATAAGGGTCATCTGCTAATTTGGCCCACCGTACATGTATTTTCCACTCTTCCGGAGTGTATATAGTTTTATGTTCAGCTGCTCTTTCTATAACACTATGGACGCTATCTCCCTCTGATTGTGTATGCCCTTTTTCGAGGAACCTGTGAATTATAGTAATATCGAACTCCATAGCAGCATGTGCATACATATAAAATACTATACGATTTCGGTTCTGGCCACCGCAATTATCAGACCAGAATCGTATTTCTTTTGCACCCTTCAAAACGCATCTTTTAATGAAGTTATATACACAGCTTGCAACTTCATTTGCCCCTCGTTTGGCAGTAGTTTCGTCCCACATATAGCAGTAACCTTTCTTATCGGCCATAGTATAAATAGTAAAATTGTAACAAGAGAGCTTTCTTTTATAATATAATGTACTCATTTGACCATGAGGGCATGACAAAACTTTCTGAAAATCAAACGTAGCGCTTACAATAGCTCCATTAGAGTTGACAGCATCTCTTTTATCAGCTTCCTTTATAGTTCGAGATAAAACTTTGCTTTTCTGATGCCTTTCATATTCTTCTTTAAGTTGATCAGATGGATTTTCTGTATTTTTGAAGCTATGACACTGATCACAAGCATCTTTCTTGGGCACGTGGAAACTTAAATTGAAATGTGTATTGACAATATCTCTGTATTGTCTGAGACTAGAGGCTTTGTGTGTGTATTGAGTAAGTTCTGACCAATCTTTATATAAATTAAACATCCTAGCAATGCTCAAGCTACTATCTAAATACAATCTTTTAGAACCTGCTCTATTGTAATGAGATTCTACTGGTGCAAATGAATTAACATGAGCACATACTGACATGATCATTTCGTCAGTAATAATCTTGAAATGATTATTATGTTTGCCTCTCATATCGCTTCCTATCAAAGTATTTCCGTCAAACTTATCCCATGCAGTACGCACTAGTTTTTCACTAATGGCATACGTATTCAAAAACATCTTTTTACACACCTCTACTTTATCAGAATCTTTTGGCAAATAATACTTGTACGTGAATTGGCGATTACATTCTGGAACTTTTTGAAGAGCACGCTTCTTTTTCTGTTTTGTGGTGTAGGTTGTCACATGACGCCACTGTTTCTCTCTTTCGCCTAATTGCCAAAATCTATTAAATGCTTCCTCCCTTTCGTCTTGAGTGATCTTGGTGCTACATTTAAATTTACACGAGCAAGGTCTGCGCATAACCTTCGCTGGAACATTTTTGCGCCGTTTTGATACGTAAGACTTGCCTTCATTTTTAAGCCGCTTCCTCTTAACTTCATCCCAATTATCGCGATTGCAAAGACGTTTTTTACCCCGGCATCGCAAAGTTGGAGATGATTCCACAGAAGGAGCTGTTGTATCAAGGGATGCACAGTCTATAGAATTAGCACTATCATGTTTTGAACAAAAAACGTTATTGCAGTTTTCTTCACTATGGTTGTCTGCCGGTGATGGTAAGGGCGTTTGCTCATTTTCGATAACCGTTGGATCAATCGATTGAGGATACGTTGTCAAATTTGGCACTGAATGAGATGAAATTGGGTCAGAGGTAATATTCAGTTTTGAATTTATATTGTGTTGATCTGACGAGAGCAGAGATGGAGACGTATAATGATTTTCCAGAATATCGTATTCTAATGATGACGATGCTTGCGCGTAGCCAGTATCGTTTGCAGCTGGAATTTGTAAAGGATCAGGTGACAAATCGGGCATTAAATTGGACATACTTAACGGGGTGAAAACTGAGCTATTGTTATTTAAGTTTGATCCGGGATTGGTATTAGCATCTGTTAAGAGCACAAACGGTGACAGAGTCTGTTCAAGGGGCATAAAATGGTCTTCTCTGAGGACACACGCAGGCGATTCTATGTTCGGGTCTCGATTTTCATCGTTTGTAGGTTCCAAATCTCCTTCGTGTTTCTCATCAGAAAAGACGTCTGCATAAATATCACTCATTTTTTCGACTACACTTTGCGCTTCTGGTGGTAATGGTGACTGGCAGTCTGAAAAAGTAAAAAACATTTATTAACTTTCATTCTACAAGACGAGACTTCATCAAATTAAGTAGTTTTTCTTAAAAAACACGTTAAAATCGCAATATCCATTTTATTTTATAAAATATTTAATAGCAAGCATTTTTTTTTATAGAACAAAGTAGCATGTTAATAAAAGCTCGAAGAACATAGGCACAAGTGCACATACGACACTTGACAAGAAAATATTTTCCACAGAACAATGTCGTATGTGATCATACGACCGCATCATGTACATAGAAAAACGTTGTATAGCTACATGTGGCACAATAATTAAAAGTGTCGTTAGAATCGTTTTAAACCTAAAAGTAAGCAATAGTTTTAAGATTTCTGTGTTTGTAAGGGAAAAATACTGTTGCGTTAACATTTAATTACACTCCACAGAACAATGACGGTTGATCAAAAGCGACCACTTGAATGGTTTTGCAAATGGATTCGATATAAACGTTTTGAAAGAAGGTTAAAAATTATCCAAACAATATCCAATAACTTACCTGGAGTCCCTGGTATATAATTTTGGTCATCCTCTTCACCATTTTGAGGTAATTCACAAGTTGTAGTAATTTCATTGGTGTGAGATTTCTCTTCAAGTAGTTTAATCATAAGCTTTGACCTCCCGGATCTCATTGTCACATATTTTTTAATAACACAGGTTATAAAAAGTAAGCCACAAACCAATATTATTTAATAATAAAAGATCTTTCACGAAACGTACGCTGCGCGTGGCGAGTTCAACGAACACTGGCGTTAGCGCGGAACCGCCCGGCGCGAGGGGGCGGAGCATGAGGGTCTAGCGCATAGAACATTGTAGTATGTTCACATCCGCGGTTGTTCTAGGAGCGTTTATCAAAAGCGCCGTTGTACCTTCTCTGTATTTCATAAACTACTTAGTAAAAAAGAAATTTGTTTTAACTGAATTAAAATAATAATTTTGAAATCTCCGAAAATGCAATAAAACGATTTTTAGATTTTTGTCAAATACGCCCTTGTTCTAAGATCATGACGAAAGTTCAATTAGGCCTTCACTTAGACACACCGATGTCTGAGACCAAAATGCGTTAAAAAGTTATTTATAATAGGTTTACTTGGGCGGTGAAACTGCAGATGTAGGTATCGCTTGTCTTCAAAAAGCTATTCAGAGTTATAGCAGTCGTTTTGTCGAAAATACGAATATCTGCATACAGAGTAGGATCCAAATGGCGACCAGAATTAACGGTTAATGAACACGGAACTGGGACCGTACTTGTTTTTATTTGCTTGCTAACTTCTGCTTCACATCGTTGCTGCTTATCCACTTAGATTTGTGAAAAGGGAATCAGAAATTGTTTTGCTTGATTTCGATTTTGCTAATGCAAATACTCAAGCCGATGTTAATATAGCCAGGAATCTCAATGTTCATGATTGATAGACAACATTTAGCTTAATATGCAACAACTTTAAAGGCTTGTTCATTAGCGATTGAATGTATTACACTATTACTTCTAAGCACTAGCTTACAATCGTCCCAAAGCATTGTTACAGATCTAGATCTTGAAAACTGTATGTTAAATAATAAGAATAAATAATCTATACTTCTATACTAATATTATAAAGCTGAAGAGTTTGTTTGTTTGTTTGTTTGAACGCGCTTATCTCCGAAACTACTGGTTCGAATTGAATAATTCTTTTTGTGTTGGATAGTCCAGTTATCAAATTCAAATTCAAATTCAAATTCTTTATTCAGTAACAGGGTTCTTACATTTCTGGGATACGATTGAGGATTTCTTTTAAGTAAAAATTTTACTTGTGTCAGAAAATCCTCGCTCTCCATTACAGTTTAAAATTACAAAAGTGAACACAATATTTTATGTTTTCAAAATGCTTAGGATGCATACTACAAAAAGAAAAAAGTAAAAACAAATAAGGTATCTTGTGTGTGTGTGTGTGTATGTGTGTGTGTGTGTGTGTGTGTATGTGTGTGTGTGTGTGTGTGTGTGTGTGTGTGTGTGTGTATGTGGATCTTTAATTAATTAAAAATCTATAATGTGGAACTTTGTTCATAAATTATGAGCTCAAATAAAATTGCTAACACATTTCTATTACTAGTTTTAATTTAGTTGTATTATTTTATTATAGTAAATCTTGTTCTATAAAAGCCTCAGTCTCATCATAGCTCCATTTTTTTAACATTTCTGTCAGACTTTTTTTGCAACTATACCTATTTCTAGTGTAGATGTTCATAATTTTGTTTACCTTATTATATAACCTTGCAGATCGTGCCGTAAACTGTCTACCAGCATACGTGGTTCTAATTCTAGGCGTGGGAGCTACCCTGTAGTTTCGTCTCCTAGATAACTTAGTACTGTCATAAGGCAAAGTCCTATGAACGTTTAAAACTACGCTTAGTATATAAAGCTGCCGAACTGTCAACGTGTCACATGTTTTGTATAGGTCTACTGTCGGATATCTGTAGGCTTTAAAATGCATCAGCTTTAAGAGTGCTCTTTGCGCTCTTTCTAGTTCAAGGAACTTAACCTTACTGGCACCACCCCAGACAGGGATACAGTAGACAAATATCGATTGAGCTAGTGCGACATATAGTTGTTTCAATAGCTTCTGATCAGCAATATGTCGGAGCTTTTTAAAAATCCACATTAGTTTTCTTGTTCTCCCCATCATGAGCTCAATTTGAGCATGCCAAGACAGCCTCTGGTCAATCACGATTCCTAAATATTTTGTTTCATTAACTTTGTTTATTGTACTACACGAGCAAGACAAATTTTGACTACTACAATTATGAATATAAATTTTAAATGAGTTTCCGGGTTGTGTTGAATTATAATTTGTAAAAGCTATAAAGTTACTTTTCTCTGTATTTAAGGTCAAAAGGTTTTCTTTTAACCAAGAGGCTATCTCAGCAAGTCCCGTTTCCGCATCGCGACGTACAGAGTCCCATGTGTTACCAACAAAAACGATAGAAGTATCGTCTGCATATGAAAACACACGTCCTGCATTGATATTCATGTTACTAGTTATCGAGGAAGGCTATAGGCTATATAACATCACGCTACGACCAATAGGAGCAAAGATATAGTGGTAAATGTGTAAAAAACGGGAGAAAGAAGTCACTATTCCACGCGGACGAAGTCGCGGGCAAATAATAAAATTAATAAGAGCATATTTTTTTAATTTGGCCACTCAGATAGTAAGGACCACCAAAACCGCAAGCAATTTATTCGCCACGGCCATAAGATTTCACGTGTGGCCAATTTCGTCACAGTCCTGTCGTGGCTGGCGGTCTCAGCGGTGATATACGGATTTGCCGGCTGAATTAATCATAAACCTTCCCGTCTTCCGTCTATTTCATACTCAAGGAAAAAGCTCCTGAAAATTGTTGTGCGAAACACCCGGAAGATTGGGGTATTTGCGATAAATAAACTTGTGATCAGTAGTGGTAATAGGAACGAAACATCAAAAAAGGGATGACGTCTACTCCGCAATTCCAAATACAATTGGTTTTGTTGGTCAATAACATAATCATAGATGCGTTATATTATAAAGTATTTATTTTACCACCTATAACCCACTTATGGTTATAATAATCATCTAATTATTTTACACAATTGCCCCAAAGTAGTAGTAGGGTTTATGTTGGGACGTGTATAAGTGCCTCCAGTGGATCTATTCATGAATAAAATTACTTTTATGACTTTTTATACCTTTATGAATTTTCAGTTACAGCCAAAGCTAAGCTAATGGATGGAAATTATGTAAACATTTGTATAATTATCTTCTATACTAATATTATAAAGCTGAAGAGTTTGTTTGTTTGTTTGTTTGTTTGAACGCGCTAATCTCCGAAACTACTGGTTTGAATTGAATAATTCTTTTTGTGTTGGATAGTCCAGCTATCGAGGAAGGCTATAGGCTATATAACATCACGCTACGACCAATAGAAGCAAAGATATAGTGGTAAATGTGTAAAAAACGGGAGAAAGAAGTCACTATTCCTCGCGGACGAAGTCGCAAGCAAAAGCTAGTGTATTATAATGGTAAACACAGTATTAAGTTTTGTATCAATACATCGTGGCTACATCTATTTAAGGAAAACGAATGTACCTAATTTAGTTAGTAGCTAGTTTTAGTACTACCAAACAAAAACATTTAATAAGGTATTACCATCTCTCTAAGCAAAATGACTTTTAGTTTCGATCGTTGCTTTGAAGTCTTAAAATGCCTTAAAGAATTGTGTAATTTTAACAGTTTAATAGTATTTTTTTGATCTTGACTGCAATTTTGCTTTGTGTTAAGATTCGCGTTCCTCGAAATATTTCCAAGGAAATATTATGCTTTGCTAAAACAGAAATACGGGGAAAGTTCAGAATTAAATTTGAATTTTCGTAGTACTATGCAAAAGATGGAGTGATTTACACTTTCTTTAGTGAGCTTTAAGGTTTTACTAGTGCTCCTTATGCTCCTCATTTCATAAGGTTAATGGTTTTCGTCTCTTTTTTTATTAAAATTAGTTTGTCGACGTCTTCAACGTTTATTTTTGATGGCATTTATAATTTGTGAGCCACAGTTTACTTTACACATTTTCCTTCTAGTTATTGTGCTAATTTCCCTGTTTAATCCTTTGCCAGGTTTTTTAAGATTTTATTTAACCTGACAATATTATTTTGTACTTTCAAACGCGTTTTGACCTGTCTGACCAAACGTATAGTGATAGTGATTAAGAACTTCAAAAAATTAAAATCATTTTTCGTAGCTAACTAGATTTCGGTTGAAATATTAATCCAAATATTTCACATTAAAGAAAGTCGTATTAGTATTATAAGTACGCTACCTTTAATTCGAGAACTAATTGTAAATATTCAACCGAATTTAACCATTGATTGAGTTAACTATAAAGCACTTAGCCGGGACTTAATGCTAATAAGTTCTACAATATTTTTGTATGTCTTAAGAATCTTTTAAAATAGTGTAAAGGAGTCCTTCATCCGCGCAAATATTTTTTTTGTTATACAATTATCTTTCGCCCTTTTCAGTGAAGATTATTTTAAAAAAATATTCGATGTCCATCTCTAAAATCTGGAAATATGGTTTTCTAGTAAAAACATCAAAACCGTTATTGCGGCTTCAACATTAAAACGATGTGATTACCTACGTACAGCTTTTTTATTTTTTTGTTTGTTGCCTTTTTTTCGTCAGCAAATGCGGTTTTGCACACTCACCGACCGCGGGGGACCACCTAAGATGTAATCAGTAAAATAGATTAATTTTTAGTTTATGTATTAAAACCTGTTAAATGCAACCAAAAAACAAGAATATTTTCTATAGACCCGTAAAACATTAAAGTGGCTGATTTGCAAGCAGTGTTTAATATTGAAAATGAACAAATAAAAGTAATATGAGCCGCGTTATTACGAACCCTTCCCGCAGCGATGAGTTGCCGAATCGTTTCCAAACTTTTTTATGGAAAAACTTTTTTATAGATTTTTTCCAGCGCTAAAATGGTATTTACACCGTCTGCTAAAAATGCGGAGTGATTTTTATTAACTCCGCTATTTGCGTGGGCTGTGTAACTTTGCAGACGAAAATATGGAAAAACATTATTTAAAAAAATACCGTAGGTGGGTACAAAATGATCCCTTGTCATTGTTGAATATTTGAAAATAAACATTTTTCACATTTTTACATATATTTTTGCAGTAATAAATTTGTGCCATTTTTACGGGGTTCTACGTAAAAATAACCAAAACATCAAGAAAATGATGAACTAATCTTTTTAACTATTTTTATTTAAAAATGTGTATTTAAATATTTTTTGATATAAATTACAAGGTCTCACTGCGCACTTTAATGGTATCATATTTTCAAATGTCATAGACACATTTGCCCTTTTTGTAATAGACGAAGTGTAAACTTCAATTCATCAAAACGGGGTATAACGCAGTGTTTAAAAAAAGACATACTATGTTATCTCCTTTATATTATGTTTAGACATTTGATAGACGTACGGACAAAAGCGCTTGCAGCTAAGTTAGATGTGATATCAATGTTGTTATTTAAGGCACATTTTAAACAAAAGTATGCAGACTGTTAAGCTGTGCACTCGTACGCTGAGTATCAAAGCTTTTAGGGTCGAATACGCTTAATAACGCAGTTTAAAAAAGAGACATACTATGTTATATTCTAATATGTGTTTAGATATTTGATAGACGGACAACAGCTCGTGCAGTTAAGTCATCTGTGGTATAAATAAATTTGTAATAGGGCATTCCAAACTCCTCCGAGTTTTGGAAATCACGAGAAGCAGTTGATCCTGCGCCCGACCTCTCTCCGGTCGTGTTAGATTCCTGTCTCATCGGTGAGAGTAAAGAGAATAGCGAGTTCACCTATTTTTGTGCACACACACACTTGTGCACTATAATATGTCCCGCGCAGTCGGTTGTCAAAGCTTTCAGTGTCGTATATCGCTTAATCCTCTGCACTAAATAGTTCAGGTGCAAGCTTAAAGATTCAATATATCCCTTGCATATTTTCTCAGCTGTGTAAAATGAAATGTGTCTGAAATATTCTTTGTTTTATGTTTTATAAAAGGCGGTAAGAAAACGTTTAAATCAAACATTACCTGACTCACTTTTGCCACGAGATAAAAACCAAAATTTTTCTGTATAACATTTTAACTTTATGGGCGAGTTTCACCTTATTTAATTGAATTGAATGAATAAGAGAAGAGTTAGGTAACAAGCCAAAATTATTGATAAGTAATATTAATAAACATAGCAGTGGACGTCCTTTGGCTGCTAATGATAACGATAATGCAAATGATCTGAAGTATTATACGAAAATAAATATTATACTAAAATCAAATAAACCTTTTTTTCTAAATTTTAATCAATTATATCAACCTTTAGCTGTGCAATGGGCTCCGTGTATTAGCATATTTGTACGCCGCATTTCCTTTCAAATCTAAATTTGTGCCACACACAGTACATAAACTATAGCACATTCCTTTACCAAGCACATAGTTACACCGAACACTATGTACACTACAGTCTTGCGGTTAGGACAGCAATGTCGTCGCTTAAGCTAGTTATACATAACACGAAAGCCAACATCACAGTGAGCTGTTACCCAAATCTGCTGCCACTTTAATTATTTTAGGCGAATACGTTAATACTCCATAAAAATCTTCAAAACGACCGTCGAAATTACTATATCAAATTATACACCACTTGTTGATTCTGGCTTTCATAAAGCTGGGTGTACGAGGGCAGTGTAACGAGGGTCGTAGGAGTAGACAGCTGACGAGACCACAGGGCAATAACATGACTCCGCTCTTGAGATAGGACTTTTAATATTTGCCCACTTTGACGTCCACGCTAACATAGCGCTTAGAACACACAGGAGATATAAACTTTGTTTTTGTTTGCTAAAACATGTTCACGTAAATAGAGCACACCAAAACGTTCAGTTTAATATTATTCATATTTATCATCGACTTTGTGATATTTTTTTGAACGGAGTCCACTTAATTTCTGAACCCTTATTGATAAAATTAATAATGTTTTGCCATTATACAAACGCAATTTTATAAATTGCATTCGATAAAAGCAACTGTGTCAGACAAGAAATCGAACCCTGTGTCTTATGCTATCCGTGTGCATGCCTAAAACACTCGGCCACCGACACATTGGCAAGCTTGTTTAATTTTGAAAGTTAATTATTTAACGCGTAGGTTCCGTAACCATATGAATATTGCAAGATTGCTACGATTGTTAAATATTTGTAAAAATATTTTCTATCAAGCAATCTAGATGGGGTGACGCAACCTACGCCTTAAAAAAACATTTACAAAACTCCATCTAATAAACGACCGAAATTCAGAATATCTCTAAACCAAGCTTCGATAGTGTACACATACGTATATAAAAATTGTAGTTTTCAGTTCTTTGATAGATTTTTTTAACAGGTATCTCTATAGTTTTTCAATCGCATGATAATTTATAATGTTTAAAGGTTGTTGGTAATTGATTTTTGTTTTTATAGTGTTTTGTCACTATGCAAACTTAATGATATAATTTTCACTTGCAAAAAACTGTGATGAGGGCACAAAGTTTACGCGTTAAAAAGCACTTGCAAAATTCAACAGGCTTGTTTAATGTGACGGTGGCCGAGTGGTAGAGGCATACGCCCGGATTGCATAAGACACGGGGTTCAATTCCTCGCCTCTCACAGAGTCACACTTGCTTTTTACCAGTAATTTATATCATTTAGGTTGTTGGTAACTTAAACAAATTGATTGGTTATTGTAACAATGAAAAAAACTACATTCATTAGTGACATAAAGTCGATAACAAGAGCAAATCTTATCAAGAGCAACAATTGACCTTTGCCGTTGATCAATGAATAATGTACACTCAGCTTAATGTCCTTATAATTTGACAGGGCGTGTGATGTTATGATCGTGACAGTCGTGCTATGAATAACGCCGAAAGTGCGAACGACCGTCAGTTGATTTTTATTGACGTTGATTATACCTAGGCTCTGGCTGGAGAAAGCACGAACAGTGGAACTTAGTGATAAACCCGTGAATCTTGGGGTATTTTGGCGTAATAAAAAAAATGTTTTACGGCCGGTCTCACCATCGACAAAATATAAATAAGTATAGTAGTAGTACTACCAACTACCTAATAATTAAAATACCTAATAAGTGCCATTCCTGGCACGAACTCAAAAACCTAACTTCGTACAACTCTTCTGCAATCCCCAGTCTTTGCCTTTCAGCTGAACGGCCGCCTACGGTGACATTCCACGAGACAGCCTTTGGAGTAATGCGATTATGTTGTCTTGGATATTACTTGTCAAAGGTTTACCCTACCCGCTTCCATTTCACTGCTGCGATTTCGGTTGGGGCCCTGAAAGATGAGGTTTTATTGCTTTTCTTTCGACGTGCTAATGGATTATCGTTTTGTTATTCGTCGTCTCTTTTATCGACGTAAATAACCTTTTTTAATTGAAATTATATAGTAAACTTAATTTGGGCTGTTATGTACGGTCTTACTACTTTTAACGAAAATCGCTTTTACACACAAAACAAAAATGGGTGTCACTTTAAATGAAAATCCGATGCGAGGTACAAGCGATTTTGGATCTTAATGTGCTTAGGCGGCGGTGACCTCGATAGTACATACACCAAGAAAGAGCTGAAACTCGTTCAGTGAAACTCATGCTTTAAAGTTAAATAGTTTATAACCACGTAATTTTCAGTTGCTTATTTGGGCACTATTTAAAAACAATGTTTGATTATATACAATTACCAAAAATCGAATATATATTGCTGATTAGATTTTTCTTTCAGATATTTTTGCGGAGATTTAATAAATTTGAAACATAATTTTACACTCTAACTAAAGCATTCGTTGTGTAGTATTCGCGTTTACTTCAGAATCAAGTAGATTTTTCATGATTTAATTTTGGGTGCAAAATTCATATTCCTACCTCATTATTTTATAAGTTAGTTCATACTTTTTTCAGAGTTTATGACGTCGGTTTATTTATTTCTACGATTCCCTGCATTCACACTTTTTCAACTTGTTCACTTTGTTTTAATACTTCCTAGTCTCGACATGCTGCTTCTATGGCCACACCTTAATTCGTAAGCCCCGACAAGCAGTGTTTCTTGTGATCTGCCTAAAATATGAGCGTTGTCCCAGTACACGTCTTCACAAAATTTGTTTAGGTCGAGAAATGTTCTGTTTGGGCCCAGTTAACTTGTTACTTCATCAGATTTGGACGTTGATTAAGTTTTGTTTGTCTAACTGTGAACAAATTCCTGGGTAATTTTATTATGACCACTTGTTTTTCCCACAATAAATATTCTTGCCGGAAATAATTGTGTTACTTTCATCAATATAGGATCTAGGCTCTTGTCAGTGAAGTTCCTTCCATAAAAAGTCCAAATTAGGGAAAATAGTGTGTTGGTTTCACTCTTGCCTTCTACATCGCAGTTTATGAATCAGGGTTTCCCGTCTTTTTATACTCAGGCAAAAGCCTTTCTACTATATCTTCAGCCTTCTGCCAGTACCGATGTTGCTACTACTCAACTCCAGGGAAACGCTTTTATGATGGTGGCGTTTACTCGCCATGGCTTAGAATACATAGATATCGTCACTGAAATTTGTAGGATTCAATAGAGAAGCCCATCCCAATAGACTCTCCACAACATTCTGGTAATCCCGCCACTGTTTGGTAGTGTACTGTATTTTAAGGAACATAAAACGCTTGACGTTAAGCGCTACTAATTGTTTGTTAACTAAGTCGTTAACGTAACAAACTTCAAAGTAACTTGACTTTTACATTATGTCCAAACTAAAAGCGCTTTCACACTTTCACGCGACAGCCGAACTGCTGATAATTTTATACATAAATGACAGTAGTAAGCCTTCACATTAGAGAGACAGCAGCGCGACAACAGCGTTGTCGCTCTAGTGTCAAATCGCACTAAAACTGTTAGACCTGTGAAGAATGTATGTGGGTTTGGACAGTAGAAAATCACAGATTTGGTTTACTTCGTATTTATTCATATAATAATAACCACGTACGTCTTTACCGTAGCTTTCATCTTCAGAACAAAACACTATCGTAATTCCTCTCATTCCAAACATATTCAAATCTTACGTCTCGCTCACACACATTCTTTCATGACGTCATCTATCGTTCTAAAATCCATCCTACATTGTATCTGGGAATAATTGAGCAAAATAAAGGAGACTTTAAATCGTGAAGTTGTAGCTGTTAATTATTAGCACTTAACTAGAGATATTTATACAATACTCAATAATAGCCAAGCAAATAATGAATATCTATCTAAATATCGGAGCTGTGCTGTGCCCTTTAACCAAATGTGGTGTGGGAGATATTACTCCCGGCAATGTTCAAATGCTTGATATTAATACGTAACAGACAGACTGACAAGATGACTCCCACATTCTTTATATAAGTATGGATTAAACCCTTCATTCAAGATCAGACAAGTGACATACTCGCAGCTTTAATTAATTCAGCTAATCAGCTTAAGATGTCTCATCCAATTAACACAATACAGTCATAATTAAATTACCCAGATATTATGTAATTAACTTTGGATTCGTCGCATATTGATGAAGTCGCTATGGCACATGAGATATTTTGCATATTGTGACATCAACCTACCTTACTTAACACTTATGGGCCGAATTTACAAACGTCCGAAAGAACTTATTAGACTAAAGAAGTACGACTGATTTAAATGATATTTGCACAAATTATTGCTGACAAATAGGTGACGCTTTCAAATTAACCATATTGTATTTTATTTGACGAATGTTTCTTTTGGCTATTGAAAAATAGGTTTTAGTGGTCAGTAATCCAGATAGAATTGAAATTAAATTGTTATCACGTTTAAAGCCGTTTACTGTTCACTGAAATGTTAAGTTTACAGCCTTCTTGTAAAGATATCAGCACGCATAAAAAGGTAAATCAAGATTTGCAAAAAGAGAGAGCTCTACTTAGCTCTCTCTTCAAGACCAGTGGCAAGTGATGGGATTTGATTAAAGAAAACGTTTAAAATATATGCCAATATTGTACATGTGATCGTCTGTTTTAATGTTTTGTTGTGTCCTTTTTGTGCAATAAAGAATATTTATTATTATTATTTTTTTATATTTTTATTTCTCAGCCATTTTAGTGTGAATGTGATGTATTTGTGTGTGTGTTATTTATTATATGGAAATGACTGTTGCAATAAAGACGTGAATGTAATATACAAGATTTGAGCGTATCTTACCGTAAGACACTGTTTGACGCATTTCAGAGCCAATAGAGAGAGAGTACTAACTACTAAGTGCCTTTTCTTACGGCTAATTAAGTTCTGCGGGATCCAGTGCAGTGATCTTTGATGTGTTCACACGGCAGATTTTTGCAGGTGCGGTTGTCCGTCAACTGAGTGCTGTCAACAATTTATCTCGCTTGCACTTACTGATACAGCAGCACGTTATACATTCGTATATTTCACAGCGTTGCCATGGTAACTGTGTTTATGCATACTGTCATTTCAGAAGTAGAACTGGTCCAGTTTTATGACAAAACTGGATCAGTAAAAACGGGTATTGGTGTTTTGGGTCACTGCAAAGGAGATATCACTTTTGACATTATTAGAAACGGCATTCTGTACAAAACAGTACCTGCAAAATACGGGATGTCTCGGTGGGATACTGCCATAAGTTAAAGCATTTTAACAGCCCTAGTTTTTGCAGGCTAACCCCTTAAGGATGTATTACTTGTTAATTACCGCTTTTGAAATGTTTGTACATAATATTGTAACAAAATTTTCAGCACACGATTAGACCCTGGTTATGCTCTCAAGACAATTTGCAAAACAACCGTAAAACGAGTAAACTTTTTAGTAACACTAAACGGTTAGCACTCGCGAAAGCCGAGGTGCTATTCTGTAAATCTGTATGTGAAAACCTCTTGACCTGACCTAAAAAGAATTAAAGTAATCTTTGTTCTCTAGAAAATAGGTACAGCGTCTATTAGCACAATTGGAACGCCTTCATGACAAGCTTTCTTTGGATGTGGGTATTCGTATTTTTTACTTATAACATCCCGCTAGTTATACGTCAAACAGACACGTTAAACTTTCAACGTGTCTGTCTGTGAATCTGTATGTATTGTAGCTTTCAAGCCGATGAACCGATTTTCGTTACGTTTTTATTTTTTCGAAGCTAATTTTATCCCGAGTGTTCCTAGCCGTATTTCATGAAAATTTGTTCAGTTGTTCGAAGATCATCAGCTTTTTTCTAGTTTCTAGTAGTACCTATTATCAATTTAAAATTTGGTACTGTTTTATTTCAATGATAATAAAAGTATATGGTAACGTAACCATGTCCTGATCAGCAGTTTGAAGCTCTTTGATAATTAATGAGGGGATCTGACTATCTTCCATATGTCCTATTAATTAGAAAGTTGGGACCGTGTAACTTTAATAAAATATTTGTTAGATTTTTGAGTAGTTTTTTTGTCAAGAAGTTTTTTTTTTTTAATAAGTATCTTTGGATGTCTGGTACTTAAACTAGGGTAGATGTCAGAGTAAATAAAACTATCAAGTTTTTCAGAATCAGTAAGCTTTCAAGGTCACAAAGTTTTTAACTTTTTTTTTTTAAAACAAGTTTTTTTTAATTCCAGATAAATTAATCCGACCTGCACCGGCAAATCGGCACTTGTAACACTTTTTCGTGAATACGAACCATAGAATAGTACTTCAGGTTCTATCCGCGACCACTAAAATATGTTTTGCGGGTCGAAATACCTTGTGTGTCGTAATGCGAAAAGTTTACCCATAGAAGTGCCATAACGACCACGGAGGAAAGCTATAGGTTATCAAGCTGAAACTTTACTAATTTAATGTTAAACAACTATGTATGTTCGGCTAACATATTTGGAACGTTAATATAAAATACCTGGGGCGAAATCAATTTAGGTACCCTCAGACTAAGTGGGTTCGGGCTTCTCGAAAATTATTATGTTTCCCTTTATTTATTGCCGGACTGTGAAATGGTGTTTCTGGCAACACTTATAACCGTTAAAACTACTAAAAATAATTGCAGAGAATATAAATAAACAAAGTTTTGAAAGTAGACTTCATAAACAGATCCGTTGACTGAAGATGTCGAGCAACAATGCTATAATTGAGAATCATATAATGTAAATTGCACTTGTAAAAAGCAACCGTGACTTTGTGACAGACAAGGAATTGAACCCCGTGTCTTACGCTATCCAGGCGGATGCCTATACCACTCGGCCACCGTCACATTAACAAGCATGTTGAATTTTGCAAGTGCTTTTTAACGCGTAGGCTGCGTGATCATGAATCATTTAATGTATGACATTTCTAAACTTATCAAACTTAGTACGACACATAAAAGTGACAAATGAAGTCACATAAACCCAACAGTACAAAATCTTTTTCAAGCAAGTCGCACATTGACAATAAAGTAAAATTCGTTCAGAAAACTTTTAATAAAACTAATCTCCAAGGATCCGAGATAATTCTCTCTGAGATCGCAAAACGTTTGAAGTCGAAAGCTATTGCCATTTCGGGCCTTTCGAGCATACGAGATACGTTTATGGGTTGTGACTGTTTGACTTATAGTATACTGAAACTATATACAGTCGTTCTATCAGTTTACTTTTCTGTATAAAAATAGTATTTAAAACAACGGAATAAGAGTCTGCAGTGTGGATTATTGACACACTTGTCACTCTCGGCGGCATTAAGTTAGGCATTTTAACCTTCAGGTCACTCAACAGCAATAATCCATATTAGAAACTGAGCTGTTAACATGAGTAGAATCACCATGTGTATCTTTGGTCCCTTTTCTGTAAGTTGGTAGCTGTTTTTGTAGGATTAATTTAGACATGGAAATTATAAATTTTGATTCTATGACTACTTTGACGCTAAAATAAATTTCCGGGTAAATAAGCTAAGGCTGCTAAAACTTTATCAACAGGTCGGACTGGTGGATGATATGGGTCTGAAAAATATTTCTTTTTTACAAAATAATGATTGAAAAATATTTTTCCATTCAATTCGTGAACTCTCTTTTTAATAAAATCGGCCTACCAAATAAAATCCTTTTACATTTATAACAGTTTCAAAAAGGATTGTTCATATAAAAAAATCCTTGTATAAAAGGACACCTTTTTCAGGCCTTCTCTACTTAGGTATCTGAAAATATTGGTAAGTATTATTAAGGTACTTTGAGTGCGGATTATGTAACAGTTTTCGTTCGCAATTACCGAAAATCGGTAAGAAAATATTATATGATATCGGTAAGAAGCTATTTATAAGCAGTAGGTTTAACCACTCGTAAAAGGAACCAACTCTTCACTTACAATAACACCCAAGGATGCCTCTAGTGACATTAAAGGCTTTGAATAGATTTATATGGTTTGAGGAATTTAATTTGTACACATACACAGCTTCTAACATAATTCTGTCCACAGAAACACGGTGAGCTCAGGTCACTAGCGTTGCATACAAACAATAATGATATAATGAGTGATTTTGCATGTAAGATGTGAATAGATTATGTAGTAAATTCAATCAAATCTTGGTACCAAAAAAAAATGAGTGTCATCCTACTACTATTATAAAGGCGAAAGTTTGTAAGTATGGATGTATGGATGTTTGTTACTCTTTCACGTAAAAACTACTGAATGGATTTGAATGAAACTTTACCACAATATAGCTTATACATCAGAATAACATATAGGCTACAATTTAGGGCTCTGCAGTGCTTAGTTACCGTATTTCTTACTTATTACTAGACAAGACGGGACGAACCTGAAGTCCACGCGAACGAAGTCGCGGGCAAAAGCTAGTAAAATTATATATTAACTAGCGGTTTCCCGCGTTAAATGTTGTATCTCAAAAAATAACACTATTTACAATAGCCTAGGTAATATTCCGATGTATGAGCAATATTACGGTAAAGTTTCATAAAAATCCATCCCGTAGTTTTTGCGTGGAGGAATTACAAACAAACCATACATCCATCCTTACAAACTTTTGCATTATAATATTAGTAGGATATTTACAAGTTATAGCATAAAAACAAGAGCAAACCAGCCTTCTTTGAGCCAATAACGGCAACCTCAATCTCAAGCGCTAGGATATTCTGAAGCAAACACGCGTTGATGCTTCAAAAACAAATTTTGTAACAAATATGCACACGTGTGCCAGAAACTACGGAGTGTTTCCACAAAAAATATCGCGCACTCAACGTCATGTGCCGCTTGTTTATCATGATTATCCGCCGCATTACACCGGCGAGCGAGCGTACGTAAAACGGGAGGGCTATTACTTATCTCGATCGCTTGCTTATTGCAATCGACCATACACGGCAGAATTTGGAAGGGTTAGCATCGGACGGTGGTAAATAAATTCCTGGGACACTCAAAGCGGTGCGTCCGCTTTCACACCTATTTAAAATTTTACAGAGTAAGCACTGTAAACACTTACCGTTAGGCAAGCGTTTGCAAGCGCAGCAATCAGATTGAAAGATATCGTCAAACAATCAATTATCACATTAGATATATTAGAGCGAGCATTTTTGAGTTTAGCATTCCGCATTTGAAATCGAAACAACAAAAAAAAATACAATAAATATGCCCCTTATCTAATTTTTAATGCCTGAAGATGAAGATGTTATGTAATGGTGTAACATTAGGATCGCTTGTGAGTTACATAATAGCCCTGCGGAACGAGGTGATCGGTCAGGCCTTATTCTGTAAGACGATATAACGTACTTTTCGCTGAAGCTATCGCACTCGCTTACACTAGTTTGTTGACGTAAGAGATAGAGATGAATAGAGTTCTATATACGAACATCGCGCTACAGCGCAGTTACAGCAATACTAAAATTTGATGTACTGATTTGATAAAAAGGATTGAAGGGTAAACAACGTGGCAGGTGCAACGCAGTTATAAAGCAATTTTATTAGCAATTATGCACCACCAATCACAGCGCTTCAAGAATAACTGTGGTTTGTCTTTTTTTGTTTATGCTTTCATAACATTAAATTGCATTGTGATGTCCTTCTCGAGCAATTGTGTATTTTTAAGTGCAAAACTTCCTATAATATTTTGTAAGCACCAAACTCTTGAACATGATTAAACATTCCTCCTTTAATATTACTTATCTACCATCTTAGCGAAATTCTACATAACATTATATCACGCCGAGATTTCCGCAAATGAACCTTTGAAACTTATGAGCATCGAAGGAATCTAAATTGGTTAGAAGTAATCGTATTACGGTAAAACCTTTCGCCACTCTCGTGGTGCCAAGGTATAGTAACACGTTGGTTTGGATAACACCGGTCTAATACCTGATGACACATACGCTTGTGGCCCGAAGTATTAAATATAATTATCTCTGTAGCATATTTTTTCTCTATGACCTAGATCAGAGATGAGATAAATATATTCTCGAATCGATTTTTAGTAATTACAGTCCCTTACAACAGAGATACGTTAGGTACGCAGGAGATATTATAGTGCCCTGTTGTGACCTCCCTGTTCTTTTACTCTCATGAATTCAGTGAGACGGCAGTCCCTCATCATGACCGATGAGAGATCAGGCGCAGTACTAATGGCTTGACGTGCTTTCTGAGGCACGGGGGCACCACCAACTTTCAGACTCAGAGCTTTTTTCGAGTAATTTCAAGACAAAAAAACCAGACCCACGCTTCGAACCCGGGAACTCTTGGGAAGTGACCAGTGAACTTACCACTATACCAATGAGGCAGACATATAAGATATAACGATACATAAAGACGGTAAATGCAATATAACATGTAAATGTTAGAGCGAGACATTGCATATTCGAATTTTGCACGAATTTACTCTTATTATTAATACGTAAAACACTTTCTCATTATTTTTGTTGCCAGATTATGTGATAACATAATTCCACGGATGCTACGTACTTCCATTACATGAACTTTTTAAGCCCCCAGCTAGTGATGCCAGGAACTACGTGCTGATTTAACCCATTTCGACCTAAGGTATATCCGATGTCAAACGAGCCAGTCCGAAAATGAAAGAGACCTCTTAATCAACGACTTTCACATAAAAGAGATAAATTGAGAAAGGTCGCTGGACAAGCACTTTTTCAGGATAAAAGTGAGATTAGTTGTGAAAACGCTGCGTAAAGGTTCTATTAAAAATTACGCTTCAAAGACAAGAGTGTGTGTGTATCAAAGTCGCTTGGCCAATCGGTCACATCAAGAATGTGAAGAAGAAGTAAGGTATTTAATATATAAAAATAGGAACCATTTTGCGTTTATTAAAGTCGTTTTATATCCCCTCGAATAAGGCTTCAAAATAGGTCAAGTGTCATTACATTTTATTCAGCAGAATAATAATAGGTGAGCCAAGATAAAACGGAGCCCTCAGAAGGTCACACATAGTCCCTCTTAGAAAAGATAGAAAAGAGTATGTTCAATTCCTTAGATACAAAGTAGAAAAAAAATAGGTATGCGCCCCTATAGCGTAAGACATGGGGTTCAATTTCTCGTCTGTCACAGAGTCACAGTTGCTTTTTACAAGTGCAATTTATATAGAAAAAAAAAATTTTTTTGAGACAGTTTATGTTCTGTGCAAAATTTTAAACTGAAGTTACTGTTCACATGTCCACTGTCTCTTAATCAACAGACTTCTAATGAAACAAACCGTGTGCGGACTAATTAATGACCAAGCCGTACGTATTATAAGGATTGAAGCTATAGTAATACATAGTTGAAAATAATACAAATAATCCGCATAATAGGTAGAGATTGATACTTAAAAGATTATGATAAAAACATAAACCCTAAAATTAGTTCCAGAGATTAGTTCCATTAACGTTTAAACTCGCACCTCTAGCAAATGATAGTATAGTTTAAAGCAGAGACACATATGTGGATATGTGCTTACATTATAATATCTCAACGCTGTTCTCAACGAAATGGATGTTTTTATTTTCTATTTAGTTAAAACCAGCTACTCCCATTGTGTGATATACATTACGTTTTTAAGATTGAGCGATCTCGTAAACAAGAACGAAGCGTAAAAACATTCACAATATCTAGCAAACGCTGAAATGAGCACCGAAAGTATTGCATTAACTGTACGTAGATCATAAAGTGGGGTGCACACGATAGGGTGAGACCACCTTACTATGTAAAGAACACGGGCCATACAGTGATCTATCATTTTTATGAGCTACCCATAAAGGCCCTAAGCCCGCAAGCCGAGTGTATGTAACAGCCTATATAAAAGCATTCTGCCGGAAAATTCAGTAAAGTTTACGTAGTAATACCCACTATATACGGCAAAGTATTGTTGTGGGGTGCCAGCTGGTAAATGACGAACGTCTGAATGTTTTTATGCGTGAAGGGAATTTTTCATTTGTTTTTATACTCTTCGCACTGCGATGTGCAATTTTTTCTACGTTCTTTTTTAGTTCGCGCGTTTCGTTAACGAAAAATGTTTGGTTGTATTGGCTTTGCGACTTTTTGATGAAAACCTGTTACTGTGGATTCATAGTTTGCTTTAAATACTGTATATTCAAAATTTTGGTAAAGACTTCTTTTAATTTGAATATTAAATATTTTTATTCAACAAAATCCTACTTTTATCTTTTAATTGTATTTAGTTGCTAGCTAACAACAAGGATTGATGAAGGATTTGTTGAAATTTTTTTTTACAACCGAAACTGAGTGTCTTTGGACATTTTCAGGAGAAGAGTGAATAGACTGTTCCTGATCAGACATGATCCATCCTCGATCACATCATCACTTACCACCAGGTGTGATCGTGGTCAAAAACCTGATTATTTATAATAAATATAAAAGAGTTTTTCCAGATATACTGCAGCTCTTCAGCAATATAATCCGGCTTTAAAAAAAACTTCGGACTTAAACATTCAAGACGTCGTCAAGTTTTAATACATCACTATATAAAAGCTCTTAGCCAAGTTTCGATGACTTGAGTAATCCCCGGAGTTAAAACATGAATGGGCTTTAAACAGCGATTCCTTCCCCTTTTAAGTATGAAACGCACATAAAACTCTTTGTCCTGAATTTTGTGGGTCATTTTTGGGCCATCGTAATAATGGCGTGTCATCTGTGAATTGATTGCTGCGATGTCGATAAAATTCTATTGAATTTACGCTTAAAATCACGAGATAGATTCAAGATATAAAATCCTTTAATATTTGTATTCCAGACCTAATGTAGCACCAACTGAATTTTACCTGCAAGCCTTTGTGCCACCTACTATAACGTCCCTAAATTGCGGTGAAAATTAAAATTAATCAAGTCTCTAGTTTTAAAAAGTTTTATATTTTATAGCTACAAGAATTTTAAAACAGATAATTAAAAAGATTTACATATTATGTAACAACAACAAAATGTGAATTTGAAGTGGGTTGAAATGGCTACATTGTCGATTTTAATAATGTAAAAGGGCTATTGTAAGTTATAAAATGTATGTTTTATTTTATTAAACGATAGCAACAAATAAATAAAGTATTACTAGTTAAGGCAACAAAGAACAAAAAAAGAGTAGAAGTTACGGCTCAGACTCTTAAGTCAGAAGTCTGGCTACCAACCGATCTTTATATTCCCCTCATAAGAGGTACGTGATAAACTTTTCCAAACAATATTCAGTCCGAATACGCCAGGTACCAATTTCGCAAAATTGAGCTAACTTCGGCGATCCTCAAAACGCGATCAAAAGTTTTTCGAATGTTACTAATCCAATTGTATTCCCAATATTACTCAGAAAGAATCACTTTTTAAAAGGTTACGATTCGGTATTATTGGCAAAGTTTGGAAAGTCAGTCTGGACTCGCATGATAAATAAGCAATCATTTTCAGAAAACGTTTTGATGGATCGTATTTTCTTATTCTGTTATCGTAAAGGTAAATATTATTGGTGTTTATATTCGCCTTTGCGGTTATAATTCCTTGAGACTAGTTTAGACGATATTGAAATGCGATTAGGTAGGTAGGTAGATTAGGAAGTTCAAGAATACTAAATATTTCATCAGTGTCATTTGCATCAGTGTAGTGGAAACACCCTAAAATTTTTAAAGTTAGAGTGAACAGGCATTTTCTGGGTGAGCTTGCTCCATCGTCGTCTCTGTCTATACCACTGGTCTAGCCTGGAGACAAGAGCGAACCCATTTCAAATAAAAATATATATATATTTGATGACGAAAAAGAAGTAAAATGTTACGTAAATGAAGTGTCAGACAACTTATAAAAAACTTTAAACAAAACCTGTGCTTTCTTACATTAGAATTAAAGTGGAATTTCACTGTTAAAACTGGAACAAAACAGGCTTCCTATTTCTTTTGTTTCGCTGCAAAGATTTGTTAAATCTAGTTTGCAGCGAGCGCCAGCTCTTATAAAATAAGCCTAGGCAGAAAAATAGCTAGCAAACTCGTTGCTTGCACATCATACTACACATTTATGTTGCAATTTCAACCTTATTGAAACTAAATAAGGTACATAAATGTTCATGTTGATATGCTGTCGTCTGTACAAGAGTCACTTTTGCAAGTGTTCTCGGCTATATAAGTTTAATTTTAACGCAACACTGCGGATTTGTAGGCTTATTTTCTGTGTGAGGTCATAATGTGGGACGTTTGAATTTTTTTCTGTACAAAATTGGTTGAACTAAATAAACGTGCCAGCCCGGATGAAAATTGCTGTGAAATAAGAGCTTCGCAATCATTGAAAGTTGCCCAACACAAATAATGGCTAATTTTAATGATAATCATAATCGATTTCTATTCAGTTCCTAAAAATAACGGGACTTTGCTCTTCTGATGGTAACATAAAATTGCCAGTTTTCTATTTTAGCAAATCTTCTCAAATCTTTATTATGATATTTGTGATGATTTTAAATATCCTTTTTATATTTTATTTGCTAGAGCAATAACGTAAAGTATTATCTTTACTAAAACAATAAAGCGCATTCGATTGAGACCAGTTACTTACATTATCATAAAGCGGAACTCAGCCATGAACACTTAAACTACAATGTTGATGTAACGACATTCACTGAAATGAAAAACGTCGCGTCGTTTTATGGATATGGATGTACTGAAAAGAGAGCCCAAAATATAGTATATGAATAGCTAAAAAATAAAAGCATATACAAGGTATTTGCTAATGTCATTGATATCTTTTTCACTGACTTAGAAAAAAAAACAGGTTAGTTATTCGATATGTATGTATGTGATATCAATACTCCTTGTCCTGTCGTTGGTAATCTTCAATACCAACGATATTGTTAATATTTTGACCTAACCACAAACCGCAAAAACATTTTGAATTTTTTTACCAAAACTAAGCTTTTTGAGACACGAGTAGTATTCGATAACGACTAAAACAGGAGCTCTGTTTTTGAATCATTCACTTGGATATGGCGTATAAAAAATTAAAGAAAATCACGCAAAATATAGATGTAAGTACTTACAAAATTGAGCTTTCTTATTTTAAATCCTTCTTGTGTGGATTTCAATTGATTTTCATTACAAAATTTGACTTTAATCAATGAATATCACGCGCTATCTTGACGAAAGTGATTAAAATATAGGGGCTCAGATCGTACATCGATGGCATGAGAACGCAGCCGCCTCTGGTTTTGCGTTCACTAAGTTATAGATAGTGCCATCCACGAAGGCGCGCGCCATCTTTCGTTCTTATCGTTTTTAGCACACGTGTGAAAGTTTTTGCCAATATTTGATGATGCCATAATGAATATAATTATTAAATATCTAATAAATGATATTAAAATATTTGCCACACACCCCGCACCCCGCGCTTTTCTTAATCAAAAATGATCGGCGCGCGCCTTCGTGGATGGCACTATCTATATCTGCCGTGTAAAAGATCCCTTAGGAGAAGAAAGTTTGTTGGCGTCTTTTGAAATGAGTTAGCTGACTTCCTCAGTTTGTGGTTTCTCTGACTGTTTTATCTTTTGTTTACGAGCTCCCAGCGTTATGTGTGGCACTTGTCGGAATTTAAGTCGTGTTTACGTTTATTTCAATGTTGGCAAAACTCCTTCGAGTGAGTTGCTAATGCATTATCGCTTGTGCCATAAAGTTTGCGATTGTTCGGGGCTTCATTTCAAGAATTGATGCTGTCGTTTCCTTTGTAAATTCTACCCGAACTTCGCAGTATTTTTTTTAAGTATTTATTTAAAGTAAAAAAATCCTACTAACCGAAATCTGCTTTTACTGCATTTCTGTATTCTTCTAATCTTCTCTAGTATTTTTATCATCAGTTCATACGAAATGTGACACATGAGTAAGTTTTTAAGCAGGACAGCCATAATTAGACTAGAACTTGTGATAAGGGGGTAGAAAACACTATAACTGATATGTTACATGCAAAATCCTGCGCCTATAGCTATATCGGTGCTTGTCGGTACGCTTTACGAATCAAGGCTTTTCGTAAGAGAAAACGTTAAATAAATGTGATTTTGTTTATAAAAATACTGCAGCAGCAAAAGACGCATAGATAGAACCGCAAACATCTTACTCTAACCACTAACGGATATTGTAAATCTATCATGTGTGGATCATAAAATTTAATTTCGTTCGCGACCTCTGCCGTTTTATAGCTCAAAACTTGTGCAGTTTAGGCTATCAAGATGAACTAAAACAGTGAATATGGGCCACAGGAGACTGCTCGGATTATTTTATGGTCTTTATTTAAATACATTGTCGCATTATGTCCGCAATACAAAATGTACAGAATAATTTAGCTAGATAAGAGCACGATAGACGCACATTAAACACAGTATTATCTTTATTCGTTAGCTAAGTAAATTCTGTTTATTTTCTTTATTGCACTTATAAGCTGTACAGAAAATACATGATGTCACAATGTGGGCAAAGGTATTGTACTCTAAAAAAAGTGATTCCTTAAAACTTAACTAAAACAAATATAAGACGTTGCGTTTGGATGTCAGTACATTTTTTTCAAAAGGACGGTTAGTCATTCTTTCCTTTCAAAAATGCTAAAAACATTTCGTCTAAACGTCCTTGTACCTATTCTCAATAGGCGATTCAAGTAGCCTATATGTACGTGCAATCTACTTAGTCATGTGTAGTTGCATCGTGTTAACGTTGCATGTAAACTGCTAATACGCATTACAACCTTCACACGAGCAGATAGCTAATCAACCTATACATTGTGGCAACTAATGCTGTCACAATAAGGGTGTTTTTCCAACAGAAATGTAAAGTTTGGCGTGACGACGCTGTACATTGTATTATCCAGTCTACTCGCAGACACAAGACAGACAATTTGTCAACCCAGCGATATTAATAGACGTACTAATTAAGTACCATACTAGTGGTAGTATTGTGGAGATTTGACGACATATCATTAAGTACAGTGAACGTAAGCAATAATTTTTTGATACCAACTTATCGTAGTATTTTGTTAACATATCAGTCAAGGTTTTAATGTTAGCTATTGTTAAAAAAACGGTCAAGTGCGAGTTGGACTCGTGAACTTAGGGTTCCGTCCCAATTATTAGGGGTCCACCTAGCCAAATTACCACAATATTTTGTTGAAAGTATTTTTAAGGGTCTACATTATGTATTTTTGTACAATTGATTAAAATTTATTCTGTCTTGATTTAAAAGTTAGAGTCTCTTACCACTTTGGAAGCGACTACCTTTCGAAAGTTTGACTTGAAAAAAATATATCTTAAAAACCTTAATGTAATTTTAAAATTCCTATCTATCAACACACACGCATGAGTATGATAATAAAAATCCATCCATTGGAGCCCTTTGATGTCATTTTTTATTTTATTATAGACTAGCGGCCCGCCAGCGACTTCGTACGCGCGTTATAGTTTTACTCCGTTACCATAGATCGTAGCGAAAATATTTAAAAGCCTCTTCGCATTAAACTACTCGTACTTCTATAGAATTCCCCGATAAATTAGCTATCTAACAATTTATCTAACATATTTTATAACCGGACCAATAGTTCCTGTGATTAGCGCGTTCAAACAAACAAACAAACATCCAGTTTTTAAATATATACGTAGAAATGCGTAGAGATAAATGTTATAATATATGAACACACAACATGTAGCTTGGTCTTTAATTTGGTCAAACTTACACAGGAAAATATCTTTTTATTTTACAACGAAAGGAAATACTTACTACGCGTATCGTCAATCGAATATTTCTTTCAGATGCTAATAAAAAGACCAGGCTATACCCTGTGCCACCTACAGGCTGTGGGAGAAACGAATTCCCTCAAGTCTTCTCCCGCTACCTTAAGAGTTTGAACTTGAGCTTAGGTTATGGTCATAGCGAATACTCTACTTTCTTGAATTCAAATCGTGAATTCAAAGGGACAATTCTATGTAGGGATCTACCCCATCATCATCATCAACACCCAAAAGCCGTCCACTGGTAAACATAGGCCCCCACGAAAAGTTTGCAGAAAAGTTCCAGATTGGACACCCTTCGACCACAGAAGCAACGTAGAATGTCCACAGACAATATGAACAAACGATCTGCCATCTACACTGGACACGGACCGCTTGATACCTACCCTGTTTAAACACAAAAAAAAATCTTTGCTGTTCTAAGGAATATAATCTCTTCTCAAGCATTTTCTCGAGAGCAACATCAATAACAAACATGTGTCAAAACATTGTGTCTCAGACATGTCAAATGATTGTCAAAAATGTTATAAAAAATATTTGTATCATTAGCACTAAAGAGTATTGATATCAAATTCGAAGCAAATCAGCCCCATAATAACTTTGCACCCCTTTTTAACCCCCTTAGGAGATGAATTTCAATACAATACAAAATAAGTCTTCCGTCAATTGTGTAAAAGAATGTGTATGCAAAATTTGAAGTAGATTGGACCAAGGGATCTGGTTGTCCCATACAAACTTTGCACCCCTTTTTGACCCCCTTAGGGGTGGAATTTCTGAAAATCCTTTCTTATCGGATCCCTTCGTCATACAAAGAACACACCCTCCCAGTTTCAGGTCTCTACAATCAGCGGTATAGGCTGTGCGTTGATCCATCAGTCAGTCAGTCAGTCAGTCAGTCAGTCAGTCAGTCAATCAATAAGTCAGTCGTTCAGGACAAAGCATTTTATTGGTATAGACTAGCGGCCCGCCAGCGACTTCGTACGCACGTTTTAGTTTTACTCCGTTCCCATAGATCGTAGCAAAAATATTTATAAGCCTCTAAGCATTAAACTAATTAAATAGCCTACTCCGATAAATTCACTATTTAACAATGTATCTATTTTATAACCGGACCAATAGTTCATGTGATTACCGCCTTCAACCAAACAAACAATAACATCAGTTTTTAAATTATAGACAAATGTTATACTTTGTGTAGACTCAACACGTAGCCCGGTCTTTAATCTGGTCAAACTTACACGGGGATATTATCTTTTTATTTACAACGTTATGAAAATACTTTACGCCTTTCTTCAATCGTATATTTCTTTCGGGTGCTAAAAAGATCAGGCTACTCTGTGCTCTTACACTGCAGCATCATGCCACTTATCATATAGGCAGCAGCAAATTCCTTGAAGTCTTCTCCCGCTTCCTTAAGAACGTTTGAACTTGAGCTTTGTTTGAATTCAAAGGGAAAATTATATGTAGGGATCTACCCCATCATCATCATCATCAACACCCAAGGCCGTCCACTGTTTAACATAGGCCCCCACGAAAAATTTGCAGAAAAGTTCCAGGTCGGATACCCATCGACCGCAGGAACAGCGTTGAATGTCCACCAACAATATGAACAAACGATCTGCATACTACACTGGACACAGACCGCTAGATACCTACCCTGTTTCAACACAAAACAAACATTCTTTACTATTTTAAGGAATAAAATCTCTTCTCGAGAGCAAAATTAATAACAAACAGGTGTCAAAACATTGTGTCTCAGATATGTCAAATGATTGTCAAAAATGATATAAACATTATTTTAAGCATAAGTACTAAAGAGTATTTATATTAACTTTGAAGCCAGTCATCCCCAAAATAACTTTCTACCCCTTTTTAACCCCGTTACAAGATAAATTTTAATAAAATTTGATACACAATTTTCGTTAATATTTTTAAAGAATGTTTATGCAAAATTTGAAGTAGATCAGACCTAGGAATCTCATTTTCCCATACAAACTTTGCACCCCTTTTTCAACCCCTTAGGGGTGAAATTTCAGAAAATCCCTTCTTATCGGATCCCTTGGTCATACAAAGAACACACCATCCAAGTTTCAGGTCTCTACGATCAGCGATTTAGGCTGTGCGTTGATCCATCAGTCAGTGAATCATTCAGGACAAAGCATTTTATAATAATAGATAAGAATCGTAAAGCGGTTAACAGACTACACCTACCTACTAAGTTTAAACTGTGTACTGCGAATAGTTTCAGAATTAAGCAGCTGTGACATACAGACAGACAGAGAGACAGACTTGACGAATCTATGAGGGTTCCGTTTTTTGCTATTCGGCTACGGTACCTTAAACCTATGTCTAGCTCTATAGCTATAAAGTTTATCTCGTTTTGATTGTAAAAGTCTTTCTGATACGTAAAGAAATGAAAGATGTGCGGAACTCACCAAATGACTACATTTAAGTTATGCATATCTCTGTCGGGTACAAACTCACATTTAAATCTTCTTTTGAACAATCTACTCCCGCTGGCGACGTCACGTCAATTTAGCCTTACAATACCAATGAAATGAAATCCCTGTAATAAAAATCTGCAACACAGACCAAAACAGAACAATTTTAGATTGCTGTGCATACACAGTGAACTCATTCACTTTGACAAGTATCTGCATGATTGCACCGCAAGCTGCACTCACTGAGTGTATTGAAAACATGGACAACAGCCGAACTAGAATATTGATACAATTTAAATCGTCAGCTTTGATTGCAGTTTTTACAACCGAAATATTTTGTTGCAGCAATATAGTAATAAATTGGGTCGAGCAAACAAAATAAAAATATTATTTTTGGAGTATGCAGATATCGAAGTTCATCGGTATTTTTTTCCAGAAAAAATTACGCTATCAATTCAGAATGAAAATATGATTCGGTGTATTTTATTTTTAACCGCACGAGTAAATAATTCGCAGAACTTCCATTGATAAGTTGCCTGATATCAGCAGAAATATTTAAGATTTTTTATTACGATTCCAAGTCCATTATGAGAGGCCATAAATGGTAGTCCTATTTTTTGTAATAGGGACGAATAAGCTTGCTTCTTGCTCTCCCTTAATGAAAATTATTCACCAAAGATATCATTACGATTGTGTGTAAACACAGAAGAAAAAAATACTGAATCGCTCGAAATTCGATAGGCTTTCAGCGGTCGAGTTAACAAAATAATATTGATAATCACATCCGTGAGGGTATAATCAAATGTCAGAATGGCTATTCTTATGGCCATTGGTTAATCTTAAAAAATCACACATTCATAAATATCCAACAGCTGGTAACGACATTAACCTATTAGTTGAGTTAACTATCGTTCACGCAACTGAGCCTTGGCCGAAATTTGTGTCTGGTTTCTACAGCTCTTAAAATAATGCTTAGGTCCATTTAATAAATAGTGTAATGTAAGCCATCATTAGATCCTTTGCCACAATTTGTTATCTGAAAACGTAAGGTAAGCTAACATTCAAATAACTGTTTATGATAAAGTAGGCTCTATGAGTACTTCAACGATATTAACTTGCGAAACAGCTCCTGAAATAACAAAGCATTCTTTAATTTGTTATTTTTTTCAGTGATTGACAAAAAAACTAAATGATTAATTGTACTAAGGACTTAAGATAGTTTTGGGTATTCATTGTTGATAACTAGGTCTACTGTATGTCTTTATTTTACCTCATCAAAACAACGATTAAGCTGTTAGGTACACCAAAGTAAATCTCGGGTTATTATGAAGGTAAATCATGGAAGCGACTTGCTGGCATCCCTAAAGGCTGAGAGGTAAAAATGTGTAACAGGAGATTGGGAGTTTGTGGTAGCTCACATATATCATGTTAACCTAATATCATCAAATTTATACAGATAACTATGTGAATATTTTTGATTGCTTTGATTTTTAACCCTTGACGGAAAAAAGGTGTGTGTAAGTTTAACACGTTCCGGAACACTACTCCAGACACAACAGATGATTTATTGTTTTCACGCCTGTAGGCGTTTACTGTCCCGGAACGTGTTAACGTGTCTGTCGGTGTATCTGTTTGAGGTATCGCAGCTCCCAAACGGATGAGCCAATTTTCGTTTAGTTTTTTTTTGTGTCATAGATAATTTTGTCCCGAGTGTCTTAAGCCATGTTCTATTAAAATCTGTTAAGCCGTATTTTATTTCCCTTGTTTTTTATCTTAAATTAAATTAACATTATAATGACAGTTTTTTGTATTATTTTTAAATAACCAAAAATGTCAAAAATTTATTTTTATAGCTTTTCGGCCTTACTGCACGATCAAGCGTTAACTATACCTAATTCTTTTGAAATTATTATTACATACTGTTTTGTTGTTTCTCAGACCCAATTTCTTCATTAATAGTAATTGTTAGGTTACGTTACAAGCTGTTGAATATTTACAATTGTGTGTGTTTCGAAGAAAACCTACCTTAACCAATGGGCATTAAAAATAGCCACTCTGACATTTGGTTTAGGTAGCTTTACTTCAAAACACACACAATCGTAAATATTCAACCGCTGGTAACGTAACCTAACCATTTGTAACGATTAAAAAACTGGGCATTAGATGTTGTTTGTTGGTAGGGTAGGGACAGAATGTCGCGTTGCGCTATTACCCTAATTATAAAGTATTTTACAAATTGCCATTATCTTGATAGGAAAGCTCATTAACGATATTTTTTGATCCATAAATAAAAATATCCCACAATATTTACCCTCTTGCTAGTCAAAACGATTTGTCACTGCCATCAAAATGTGTCATCGTCGAATTAATTTCAATTCCCGGCCTCAAATCTTTTGCAAACTTCGACTTTAATTGACAGCGGTAAATTGTTTTACCCAGAATTCCCCGGGAAAAATGCGGGAGTTTCACTTTACCAGTGGCGGGAGCGATTTTACTCAACGCCAATAAACTTTTTATCAGTGCAAGGCAACGATTTACGTCGTATTCCGAGTTGCATGATTGCCACAGAGCAACTTAGGGTAGATGCCAGTAGGTAGTATTGGAATGTCATTTTTTTTTATTAAGGACTTTATCGCACAAATGTTGTGTAAATAGGTGAAGTTTATGTTAAAAGATTTATCTGCCAGTCAAACCTTTAGGTCATACAGAAAGATGGCGACGGGATGGCAACAATCGTATATTGTATAACGATTTTGTTTCAGTATAAGCCAAAATGCGGTAAGCAGTATTGAATATTACACATCGTATTTACGTCGTTAGATATACCAACGCCATACTGAACGATACAGTGAGGGATGCAACTATCACCATCTAGTAGCGAGATAAAACATGCGCAATTTTCGCGTGCAGCATGCAAATGCGTTGGCGAATGTGTTGGCGTACTAACAGCGGTAAAGATGCATGGCATTGCAAAATAACTTATATTTATTTAAATTGAATGTTTTTTTATAAATAAATAAGTCTTTAAATAACAACAAAAAAAATTCAGCTAAAAAAATATAAAAATAAACATTCATAGTATCATCAATCAATTCATCAATATTATAAAATGATCCATTTAATCGTAGTTTATTTTAATTGAAGCTCTTGACGTAAACCCGTACCTAGTGATTGAGAAAGTAAAAATCCATTCTCATTATAAATTTTACGCCGTTTGTACCTACACTAACGCATTTGCATGCTGTAGCGCAGCGATACAGCAGACAACTAGCACACCAAGCTATTTTAGAACGAGATATAGCTTAAGCGAGTTTCGCATGTCACATGCCAATGCTTGTGATTGGTGAACCAACGGCATTAAAACTAGAAAAACTAAACCAGTAAACTGGACTACTACATTGTTTTTTTTACTGTGGCATTATAAAACCAAGCTTATTTAACCATAGACTCGACTTTTGTGGGATCCCACATGTATTCACCGCATGTTTTAAACGCCATTGAATTTGGCATGTCCATTCCTGTTGATTTTCATTCCCAAACGAGTTTACTGGTCGGCAACGAATTTAATGGAGCGTTTCAAAACTTTTTCCCATCTTATTTAGTGCATATCAGACATGTCAATATAACATGGAGTTTTGGAATTCAACTAATCAATCACCAAAGGTTATATTAGTAAAAGATTTCATTAATTTCATAGCTCATTCTAGCTGGTAGTTAAAAAAACGATACTATTGGTTAAGCAGTTGATCTGCTACGTACAACGAAAATCAAGATCTAGAGACAGTCTAGGTCTAATGCATCAAAAGCATAGTAAGTGCATATTCTGTCAAAGTAAGTGCGCTTACGTCATCTGCTTATCTCCCTGTGGCGAAAGGCAACACTGAAAGCGGATTCAAGTGTGCATTTACCATTTGGCTTACACGAATTATACCCGGGCTATTGTAAAGAGAGTTAACAATGCATTTTGCTTCAGGAAACTTGAAAGAGTACATTTGCTGAGTAAATCGCTGGCATATTATGAGCTCCACTATTAAAAGCAAGAAAAGTTACTGAAATTTAAGAATATCTCATTTTTATTTACAATTTGTAGACACGGTTTTCGGCTCAAAACATCACACTATCAAAAATTTACAGCTGAATTTTTAAGAAGATTCCTAGATAGAAATGAAATGATTATTTTTAATACACAATCTAGTAGGTATTAATGAGCACCTGCTGACCACCTTAAGGTTGAAGCATATCTATCCACTCGATAAGTTAACAGCACCGTATTGACATCAAATAGGCATCAACCATACGGATTAACGTTACGTAAAGAGATCCAGTACCCCAATCACGAATAATTGCGTCAAAGTATTCGTACGTAATTATTTGTATGAGAATTTGCAAGCCCCTCTATCGGACGCAAAACAAACTAAAACCTTGACATTCGAATAAAACAATTGAATAAATTCTAAGGTGAAAAGAAAAACGTAGTGCTTCTTTTTTCTATTTGTTTAAGCAATAATTGAAAATTCTCAGAAACTTTTAACTAATGCACAAAGTACATTAGCATACATTTTAGGTGAGTAACAACTCAAACTAGGCCGTGTTTGCGTGTGACAGGAATGGCTATATTCATTGGATCGGGTTTTGTCTCCAGAGTAAGGCCTCAGGCGGCAGAGACTTACTTAATGCAAAATCCTACCGAGCTTATATTATTTTATTTTACAAGGTATGAAAACCGATTAAAAAACGCGACCTGAAAAAGTTAATAATAATTTTGCGAATCCTTTTCGACGATTAGAGTATTCATAATAACCATCTAGTGCGAATCAGAGTAATGAGCTAATAAAAATATTCCTTAATGTAGGGATGGGAAAATATACGAATATGTTTGTATCGATAAACGAATTTAGAAATAATGACCTATCCTAAATAATAACTTCAAGGTACTGTATACTGAGTATAATCAATTTAATTTAAAGTTCTACTTTTTTGGCAAAACGTTTTGATGATGAACGTCTGTTTAACTGTCTAACATCATCCAGTTTAATTTGTGTTAAAAACATTAAGAGAAATAATGAACGTAAACTGAACAAAAAAATATGTTCAGCCTTTTAGTTTCAAATCCTCAAAGACGTTTTCACATCCCTAACAGCTCCCATTACTCTCCGCGAGTCCTTAAAATTTAATTCGCAAAATGTTTACTGAGAAATAATTTTATTACCACAGACGGTAACGTTGGGTGATTAAAATGACTAATATACAAAAGGTGGAGGTATTTCTCGGGTGACTTTGAGGGCAAAATAACAAAAATACGGTTTGCTCGCAGCAAATACGTAGGTGTTAACTTTGTAACACTAAATTAGTTTGTATGGAAGAAAATGGTGTTTTTACCCTCAAGACTCGACAGAGGTTATGAACTATGAAAAATATGAATACTTATACTTTAGTATATAAATATTTATAAACTTTTAATGTTCAATTAGTGGGCTTATTGCCACCACTACCACTAATTGTACTTTGTACTACAAATTGCATTTGCAAAAACAACTGTTTTAGTCATGGGATTGAACCATGCTAGAATTTACGTTACATAAATTGAACGTTTAGGCGTTTAGTAACGGTTTCATTCACATTCCCTAAATCTAAATTAGCATTTTAGGTGGAAGGGCCTACAAGCCAAACTAATATGATTTAAGTCATACTATTATTTATTACGTAAACGATTTCAAGGTCTAGAATATTTGCTGATGTGAGAAAATACTTATTATTTTTATATTGAAATATTTTACGTTTCAGTTAAAGAAGATATTATAATAGTTTTTAGCTTCATATGATATCTTTGTAGGTATATTTATATTGTAGAGTATGCTCTATTCTAGTTGTTATTTGAGTAATAATATAGCTCATGTTAGCATTCAAGTTCCAAATTTCATAATCGATTAGTCAGCTATCCTTTGTGAAGACCTTTCTATCTCTAGAAGTTTTATACAAACTTTTATATAAGCCGTGGGTATTATGACTTCACAGATAAGTAGGCACGTTTTATCTCCGAGCTGTTGCTCCACTAAAAATATACGATTATATAGAGTGTATAACGTATTTTTATTAAAGAGCGTTTATCTTTAATGTAAGGCGAAGAAAGTCAGGTTTTTGTTAATGCCGATTAAAATAAAAATTTTGAAATAAATACTTTATATATGACAAAATGTTCTAATTCAAGTCCCATCAAAACTATTTTAGGTATACCAACCTGCATATTTTGTACCCACAATACAGATAAATCATTTGCGTAAGTAATAATTGTTCTGTCGTAATATTTATATAAATATGCGCCAGACAACACACAAACTGTCTGGTTTCAAAGTAAGAAAGAAAGCTAAGTTTTCAGTCTGAAATTTAAACTGAAAACTGAGTTGTAACCTTACATAGACTAAACTTGGGACAAAACGTTATTTTTTGATAACCGTGACCGTCGTTACTGTTCCATAAAAATAACGTCGAAAAATCACCGTGACTTTGTCACCTAGGTTATTTTTATCACTATCGCGATTTCAGTCACGTAACGGTTTATGTAACTTCAGTTAATAATCGACTAATGGTTAATTAAATGCGATGATTAATAATGACAGGAGATAATATTCGCAAGACAAAAGAAGTATTGTCAAAACAATGGTAATCCGACCATTGTAACTAAATTCATGAAAAAGAAATCTCGTCATCAGAATATTTTTTTTTACTCTCACCAGCTGATGTTTTTTTAACTTTTAAGATAATGTATTTTTTTATTTTTGATTACCAGCTTCAATTAATGATAAAATACAGAGATATTTGGAGCATTTGTAGAACATCTGGATCTCCAGTACAAAATACCTGATTCATAATAGCCAATATTTATTTATAAATAACTCGTAAATAATAGCCAAATTTATAGTTAAAAATAATATAATTAATTTGTATTTTATTTAACTGGTCGTATCTATTATAATTAAAATTAATTTATTTTATTATTCTGGCAATCAAGAGTCACGACATTTGGAGCAGATCGGCCACACTCAGAACTAATCGTAAGCTCGTGATCGTTCGGCCGCGCTCGGGACAGATCGTTCCTACCTACGTTCCTCGCTTCTGTTGTGAAGTGCGTGACTGAAACAGTAATAGATATTGGAACGATGGAACGACAAAAATAACGTTGTTACTTTGGAACGTTGTTACTTCTTGAAAAGTCACGGTGATATTTTAGGAAGGCAGATCACTGTTATTTTATAATCGTGACGTTATTTATCGCCCAAGTCTAACATAGACTCGTACCCTTTTTAACAACCCTTTCTCCTCTGATGCTTGAATAACCGTGTTTTAAGCCTTCATCTAATATTGCCTATCTTTCACATTATTTTTCTACTTACTTGATCTTGCAAAATATTTACCGCGCTATGAGCAAACACATAAGTTATATTACGTTTGCACAGTAACGGAAGTTTGCGAATATGCCGGGTATCTTCTTGATTACTCCGAGCTGACTCGGTAAATATGATTAACTAACAAAATGCCTACAAGTGATAAATCCTAGAAATGAGCTGATAAATAAAGCTTGTTAAATAAATATTGATTTGGATGATAAAATTACTTACCATGATCAAATTTAAGACCTAGGCTGTTATCGGTAAAGTTTTTTTTAAATTAGGGAAGAAAGTGTAGTGGTTTTTCTCTTGCCTTTACGCCGCAGATTTTTAACTGGGGGTTTCCCGCCCGTTTTCCTTAATACCTAGTCAAAAGCCTTTCTTGATATAATTTTACTTTAGCCTTCTGCCAGTACTGATATTGCTGCTACCTAACACCAGGGGAACGCTTATTTATTGGCGGCGTTTTCTCGCCATGTCACAGAATCGTCACTGAATATTGTAGCTTTTAAATCTATACTTCTATACTAATATTATAAAGCTGAAGAGTTTGTTTGTTTGTTTGTTTGAACGCGCTAATCTCCTAAACTACTGGTTCGAATTGAATAATTCTTTTTGTGTCCAGTAATAGTCCAGTTATCGAGGAAGGCTATAGGCTATATAACATCACGCTACGACCAATAGGAGCAAAGATATAGTGGTAAATGTGTAAAAAACGGGAGAAAGAAGTCACTATTCCACGCGGACGAAGTCGCGGGCAAAAGCTAGTATATTATAAAGCTAAAGATTTTGTTTATTTATTTGAACGCTCTAATCTCACAAACAACTTAACATATTTTTTTTGTGTTGGATAGCTTTTTTATCGGGAAAGGCTTAAGGCTGCTGTCACCTACCTTCTAACAAAGTTCAAATGAAAATTTCTTCCCAAAAATGACTAAACTGACTACTTTTTTTGAATGAATTGTGTAGAAATGAACTATCTCCATAAGATGTCGACTCTGAATTTTTGATTCAATCTTTAAAATGTCTGTAATTTGCAATCATAGAAGCCAAATTGACGGTTTTTCTGGCGCACTCTTCTAGATCACTTGTTGACATCAGCTATCGAAATAACATAAACTTGAAGGGAATTACGTTCGTATACAAGGTGTCGACTCTGTTTTTTTTATTTATCGCTCTGGTTATTCCAAATGAAGGCAAAATTGAAACCATGTTTTGGCATAAAATACGCACCTAAAGACAGGCGATTATCTCTGAGATACATTGCACTTATTCTGTGTTATTTGATAAAACAATGTTATAGAGGTTCCTATCTTTGACTTAGCATCTAAATTCTTGATTTTATCTTGTGCAATATATTCAAAATATCTTACTAAAGTAACCTATAAATTTGAGATTTGGAGCTGTCACGAACATTCATCTTCGATCGAAATTTGACAGACAGCGCCGAGCGCTCGGAGGGGAAGGGTGTGTCGCTCGTTGTCTTCGCTGCTACTCTTTTATTTCGTGTATGATACTAATTCCAAATTTGAAAATATCACGCTTTGCACAATTTTTATACGGCGACCAATTCGCTTTGAGGCTTTATGCAACAGGCATAAAGCCATAGTGCATTTGGATCGTCGATGGTCTCTAATTATAACAAAAAAGTATTCGTTCTTTTGTATCGATTAGTAGTTGTATTTAAATGATTAATCAATGTTATGTAAACTTGCATAGAAAGGAATCCTTATTAATACTATAAACAAGAAAGATTTATATGTATGGCGACTATTTCAAGAGGTTCATGAGTTATAACGAAGATCTTTTATTATATACAATTTGTATTTCCGAAACTTGATCAAACAAAATGTGCAGATACTAGGACCAAAATTATCGACAAAAATAATAATAAAAAAAAAATTACCACAAAATAAAATTGTGGTATATGATGAGCAAACTGTTTCTATCACCAAACAGTTAAATGTCAATTTTAGACAAATACTGAATTAATAAGGCCAAGAATAGGCAATAGTACCAATTCTATTGCATATGTATGGGGTTGCAAATAATAACCTTATTTATATAAAATAAAGTAATATCAGTAACACTACTTTATAGTTCAACAACGGTAGACCGATTTTCATGATATTTACTTTTTTGAATTGGTATTTACCTCTTACCCCTTAAGTTATTATAAAACAGGGCTGGGGCGCGCCGAGGCTGGATATGAAGCAAAGTTTTCTGTGGTCGAAGTTTTTTTTTCACTAAAAAGTCTAAAACTCTTCAAAGGACTCCAATTTAGGCAAACCATATCTTTTTGAAGTCAGTGCCATCGCATGGGCTCTCTCAAGTTCCATCTTAAGCGACATCCATCTGGGCATCGACTCCAAAAAGAAATGGTTTGCCTAAAATGGAGTCCTTTCAAGAGTTTATTTAAAACTTTTTAATGTGTTTTGTTTTTGAAGTCGGTTTTATTGAAATAGTATGGTGGTGAAGTGACCATTAACCCAACAAAATGGAAGACTTTATGATGAATAAGGGCTTTTGTTTTAAGTATTTGACTTTGAGTAGTAAACAAGTAAGTTTATAAATTTTCTTACATCATTCGTGCTTTGGATTTTGAATAAGAATAAACGGACGACAAAAAGTAAAAGGTTAGTTTTTCTTAATATAGACCGTATATAGGCGTTATTTAGTTCCACAACCTTTGATACGCACTTGTACGTACATACCATTGGCCATTGGCGTCAATTCCATACTGTGTGGGACTTGTTCATGGCATTAATTCCATACGCTAGTAACAGTGTTTCAATGGTTTAAACCTAAATAAATAGGGCAATATTTTGCTTATTTAACATAACTTTTCTTTCATCCACAATCTACAACCACAACCTAACTATAAACTTGTATAGAGGTAGTAAAACGCTTGTTTAAATAGAAGCGTTTCATGTGATGTGTATGTAGTTAATATGAACCTGTATTCAAATTGTACGCAAATGCCATGAAGTTCCATGGTTCTATTCAAGTCCATATTCATATAATATTTCATTATTGAAAAATGTATATGGACAAAATGATATAATACCGGTGTAAACCAAATAATTAAATAAAAATTATCTTGTTTATCATCTGTTATACATGAAATACTTGAAATCTTGATCGAAATTTTCTTAACTACATTTTCTGAATGTCAGCTATAATAACTTGTGACATATTTCATATATCAAAATACAAATCATATCAAAGAACAGCGTTACACTAAAAAGCATTTATGTGTAAATAAATCTTCATAGCATCCAGCTGGTATGACACGTGGTAGATCAATCGCAGAACCAATGGCATCATCCACCAATAACCCTTAGTCCCCGTTTCTCGTGGAGTTTACATTCGTAAAAAAATACCTACTCTGAGAAGTCACGATTTGGGTGAAGACATAAAGAGGCAGATAACCGGTACCAACCTGTACCGACTGACTAGTGATGTGCCAAGTCATCTATTTTTAATCTCGAAATATTTAAGAAATTCGTTACAACAATCCAAATAAGGACCGACTGACACTAGAAAATTGTTTTAAAACAAGATTCAAATCAAGACTTGAGTCGGAAAAGTCTCTATAAAGCATTTCAATTCCATGAAATAGCCAACACGGCACAACACTGGTTAGTCGTTGCAGGTCAGTGCGTGTTACCCGCCTCTATATGTCTTCACCCTTTGGATGCATTTCGTTTTTTCTATGCTGTAAGTTTTTTACGTTATTATAACTGAACGTTTGTGTTTAAATCTGTGAATTTAGTTATATAATTATCAAAAGGAAAATGTTCGCGAACGGAATTGACGCGAGCCCTGATTCCGAACTGTATTCACTGTATTCGTAATAGGTATTTTAAATACAAAAAAAACTGGTATAACATTAATTTATCACATCGACTTTTATAAGACCATCATTTTCTGTGTTTATCATACGCATAGCCTACTTACTACCTAGAGATAAAGTATCAAAATTGTTTAATTACAGTTAACGTTTTTTTGTGTCCGGGACATATAAAATCGCACACACACATTGATAAATTCGGTAAAATCTGAGAATCTCCAGACTGTCATATGGCTCTTAACCTTGAAGGCTATACATCGCACTATAACGGGAGAGTAGGAAGTCACAGGGGACCGCTCGTTATTAAATAATAAATTCATAGAGTTCAAAAACATTTTTTTTTATACTCATTTAATACTCCCAAACATTTGATAGAGGTGGCAATTCCACTAGTACGTAAAGAAAGATAAATTCGTTTACGACTGAAAGCATAAAATAGAAAATGCTATGTTATTATAAGACGTTTTACCGTGTCATATTGGCAGTCAACGTTTACGAGGTCTTTGGTGTCGTTTAATATTTTGTTACTGCCTATAATATTTTATTGGGTTTAAAACCCTCTCGTATGGCGAGACAGGGAGCTGAAATTGTAAGTTTTGACTCTACCGTGTTTCCATTCACATTAATTTTAGAAATGAGGTCATCATAAATTGTATCTTGTAATTTGAACACGTAGTACTTAAATTAAACCTTTTCTACCATATTTATTTTTGATTGTTGTAAATGTCAGGTTATCCATTCATGTCTATTTATTTATTTATTTATTTATTACACTTCATGCACAAACAAAAGGTACATATGGCGGACTTAATGCTAAAAGCATTCTCTACCAGTCAACCATTGGTCTATACAGAGAAAATACATCTATTATAATTAAAAATTTTATAGCGTCCTTACAAAAAGCAACAATGAATTATTTTTAAACGTAAGTAGACCTATAACGTAATTACATTCTAACATTATGTTTACATCTGCATTTAAAAAGTTGTCATACATGTTATGACATTTATTCTGATGATGTATCATCAATCTGATAATCCCATAGGCATCTGATCACACTAGATAGACATAAAAGTGGGCACTGACCAACTTAACGAGGTTTAATGTAACATTCGCATCGAGCGTGTTACGCATCGAGCATGTTACGCTGTAACAGTCAACGGATTCGCCAAAAAACCGACAAGCTAAGAGCGGCTCGTTGCTCGCTGGTTTCTGTGTAACACGACGAACTGACTGCACGAATGCTCGCTGTGTAACGTGTTACATTACACCTCGTAACGTTGGTCAGTATCCTTCTTTACACATATGTGTATTGAGCTTAGCACGAATAGGTATCACTTCTATTGCCAATTGATGTTTACTTGACTGTGCAAGGTGAATTCGCTTGCAGGTAATACAAAAATATTAATTTAAATAAATATAAATTCTCTACAACGTTTAGTATCTTCAGCTCCCCAACTTTTAGCGTCTTGGGCCGACAAATTGCAATGCAAACAATTAAATTACTGGCTCGGTATAAATAAACATTTCCGTCTCATTATTTATACGCCTCTTTGACATTCAAAAGGCAGAGTTGCAGACGGAATTGCGGAGTGACGCTGAAACTCCTGTTCTAAGAGGCGCTGGTGAAATTAGTAAATAAACCTGCTTTATTTTTAAAGGGTAGATTTGCATTGTTTTGAGATATTTGTGTTTGAAGTGTCTTAAAGGTTGTTTTTATTATTGCGTGCTAACTGAAGAAAAATACCTTAACTAATGGGCAATGAAATAGACATTTGGTAAGGGATACTTTTATTTCAAAACAGGCACAATTAACTATCGATCACGCAACCGGACCTAAGTTTGAGAACAAGTCATAATAATGAATCAGAATGAATGACATACTTATACTTCCAAACCGTTCTATCTTATACAATGATGTCAACGTCTCCCACATCGGCCAAAGGTTATCAAAACAATGAATACTTAATTTCCAGGTTACCAGTGTTGTATCAAGGGAAGGCGACAAAATGACATTCCCGTATGTCTCTCTAGAGACTGATACGGACACGCAACGCGGCTGTGACGATACAGCCATTGGTTCTAGACACGTGGCAAACGCTTACGCTCACGCTAACGAAAACGCTCGAAAATTGGTTGCAATATGACCATCATTTATCTTGTCTTTCGTAATTGTCGTTTTCTTTTTCAAGAGCAGCTGAACTCTTGTAGGTAGAGTTATTGCCATTATTTTCTCCTGCTTTCTTGACATTCTGATATATACATGACATTGGTTTTTTCTTTCACTTGGCCTGTAAAGCTACTCCTAAGCGTTTCACTTCCTTTCACCTTTCCTTCTACCCTTACTTCTTTAAAATCTGTCATGCATGTCGTATCAGGTGTTAAAATAATTTTCCCATCGTTTGCTAACAAAATATTCGACAGTCATTAGTCCCTTGACTAGAACCCTATGTTTATAACTGAGCGCTAACTACAACGAGTAATAACGAACGGTTGAGAGTTGAAAAATTGATGCAACCTGAAAATGGGACGGACTCGGTAACAAGTTTAAACTAGTTTGCATCTAAAAATGTATGGCGCATGAATTTTAAGTGTCAAATTTTGTGGAATATAATGGACGGAATGAGGTATGATAATCAAGAGATAGCACCTAACAATACGTTTAATATTGTTATTTGTTGCTCAACGTTTTACACACAGAACAAGAGTAGGTAATGAAAAATTTAAACAGCTTGAACTAATATTTGGTTCTGAAGCTTACGCGAATACTACTCATTAAAACACACTTTGCCGATTGATTTCGCGAACTAAAATAAAGCTTGAACTAAAATAGTCGTACATTTTTGTTTGGTACGTACCTGTCGGAATCTGTATCATTGATTTAGTTTTTTATTTTATTTTAGTGTTATGGTAACTCAAAAATACTTTGACGTATCAATAATTACCTCGTAAAAATAGTCTTCAACGATCTACTGCTACCAATCAAGCTGCTTTCAATTCTAATAGCCCTTACATGTAGCATTCAAAGGTAGTGTAATGTTGAAGCCTCATTTAGCCATCACGTATTTATTGTGACGACACAAGCGTTCAGCCATACCTATTGTTACCATTATGGACAAAAGCGTTCGATTTTACATGCACCACAACAAAATTTAAGTAGTAGTATCACTTGCTATCATTTTTTTCGGATTAATATCCGGTCCCCGCAACTTTTTTCACCTGTTCTTACTTTACTTCGCTTGACCGATTTGATCAACAAATAAGCTATTCAACTCTAAATTTGAAATAGAACCAGAAGGAACTGATTTAAGCGCGTTCAATAAAAAAACTCTTCATTTTCAAATATGAAGTATGGATATTCTACATAGATGTAATATCTCCCAAGAGTAATGAGATAGGCATTACGAGTACCTACTTGCACTATTTTACAAATAAAATATTATTTAACAATTAGACATGACATGACGGGTCTAAACGCGCGTTTAGACCCGTCATGTCTAATAGTTATTGCAATGCAACGCGAAAGTTTAAAATCCTATAAAATATTATTTGTCAAAATCTCCTCAACTGTTACGTTTAGCCATCAATAGACTGTTAAGGACACTAAAATTTAAGTTATTCATTTATACGAAGTTTCACCAAAGTATATTTTAGATTAGTATTGATTTGCTAAATTGATTTTTGAAGGTTACACTCATGTTCGTAATTTTGTAACATGTTTTAAAAAAGACAAGTGAGCTACGCCCTATAGTAAAAATGAGCCCTTAAGTCTTATAGTTTGTCATACAAAGTAAATCAGTTTTTAGAATGAACAAATCACGTCTTTTGGTTTATTGAGATCGCTTTGAGTGACTTATATTTACATAAGAACCTACGTTAAGCATTTCGTAAGCTAGCTTTACATTGCTGATTTTCAGCTGTATGTAAGACATTTTCCAGACAAAATTTATTTTTGTAAAAAGCATGTTTAAAATAAAAGTTGCAGCCATGTTTTTATTATTGTAAACGAACACAGAAAGCCTACTGCTCCAGTCTCAAAGAGAAGTGTTTCTTTGACCCGATTCTTGAGTGAGGGAAATTCAATTCGAAGTTCTCGGGATCTTTGATGAAGCAAAACGGAACGGCATTGTTTGCCGTGAATAATGCGCGCCGCGAGTTGCATTTCTATTGCCTTTTTGTAGTACCAACCTTTAGTTAGATGTAGAGAAAAAAAACAAATGAAGACACACCTTGGAAGTATTAGGAAACCAAAGGTATTAAGACTGACTTACTCAGCCCGCCATAGCAAATCCACTTAAAATTATTGGCCCTCACTCTTATTCATATTCACATTAATTTATTTGTAGAAAATACATAGTAGTGTTCCACATAGTTAAATATGTACTACATATGCACACCCGGTAGGGTACAGCAAACATCTCTTTCAGCATATTTGAAAGATACTTAATGATAACTTTATAATGTTTTTTTACAAACTTGATCTTTATATTGCATAAACTGATTACGATTGCGATCCTCAGTCTACAAACCTAAGGTAAACAAAAGACTGAACTAATACTGAATAATTTACTTTAATTAAAACATCGTAAAACAAAAACCAAACTTTCCCCGATTCGAAACTACACCTCACATACGTTAGTGTGTTCACTTAACCGAACTTTTCACGCGCCCGTAACTCGAAGTTAAATACCGTTATTTTCCGCTGAAATTACCGTGGACACCTACACATTAACTGTTAAATTTGTTAAACCATTACTTTTGCGAGTCAGACGCGTGTTAACCGCGGGGGACACAATACATTCTAATTTGTTATAATGGATAACGCGAAACTTGGTGGTTTTTGCCTCGTAAACTCTTATCTAGTAGAGAGGTTGACACGGTAATTCCACTATGCGTGTATGTGATGTAGTTATTTAGAAACTTTGAAGTTCCAAGACCTACGGTTATAATTATAAGTGATGGCAGTTTTAAGTACATACTATACAGTATGAATACTTTAGGGTATTTAATGCGACAATTCTCAAAAATATTATCTACTGGCGGGCCCGGCGAACTTTTCTTCCCCCCACCGTATTCGAAGCGGCATCGAATCCAACAAAGTTAAAATCATTAAAATCGGTTCTAATTATAGTAATAGGTGCTAGCTCTAGTAACAGGTGGTTTAACTAACAACTCTTTTTTATGTATACAGATATCAAAGAAGAAAGATAACATGAAAAGATATAGAAGTTAGCATTCACCTTTTTATGTCAGATTGAAAAGGCTCCATATCTCGCTTTTGTCACTTAAACGCATGGTCTATCAACAAAACCAAACCCATTCGTAATAAACAAACAGAAATAAATACTGTCATTTATTGCAACTCAAAAATAAACCCATCATTAAACATAGACTCTGCTGTTTGATTTTCATTTATACTCGTAATACGCAAGTTACGTGTCGAAATGATTAGAACTATGTGTTAATGACTTTTGACACGAATGTGGGAAGTTGCTGCACTTGCAAATACTGCCGTAACTTACCAAGTGTGTTAGGTAATTTTGTTCAAAAATATTCTCGGTATTTTGTGTAGATAGTAAGCATTCCTTTATATTTTATTTACAAATGGTTTTTCTCGACAAGAAGAAGGTATATTCATCAGAGCTATCAATTGCAGACTTTAAAATGACAGATTTCTTTTAATAAAATTATGCAACATACACATCAAACTTTTAATTGTTTTATGCTTTTGTGGTCTCTAACATAATAATAGATACAGGATTGTTACCATAAATAATACGATAGGTGGCAGCAATGCCGTATCTAACTTTAATAAAAACAACGTTATTTTCAATTAAAATACATTTTCGTGGTGATAAAGGAAGCTGTCTTCTAAACTCTTAACAAAACACCCGCAAAACACAACTAAAGAATATTTAAACGTAACCGCGTTAAATTGTTTTGAAAATGGCCTCGACTGAAATTACGGGCACTCCCCAAGGGAAGATCTTTAGAGGCGCTTAATTTTCTGATCAACATCAAAACATCGCTTGGAGGATTAAGGAATAAGCCAAGCGCTCATTAAACAGCCATTTGAAAATACAGAATTTTCGACAGTCGGGCCAAAGCTTGAGTAAATATTCACGCAAAAACTTAGGCGAATTATGGAAGAATAAAAGTTAAGAAAACAATTTGCTTGAGAAGAACGCTTGAGTAGGAATCGGGATTATATTTTAAATTATACTTTGAAAACTTTACTTGTAGACAATTATTACTAGTAACAGAAAATATTATTTTTTCATTTTAATTCTTAGTAATTGATTAACTCATCAAGTATTAAGAGATTCTCGAATTTCAACACTTAAGAGAAGCTTTTCTTTTACACGTCAAAATAAGACCTTACTTCGTTTTTATTCCAATCTTTATTTCCCAGCGTTTACGATATGATTGTGTTTACATCTTTTGTCTTGAATAACATTATCCCGAGCGCATCTATCGGCGAATTTGCAAGTATATTGTATCCATAAAAATAAAAGTATACGAAATAAAGAGTCGTGCACATTATGTACTTTGAACAAGCCATCGACAAACAAAAAAGGATGTAACCATGTTTATTGCCCTTTTAAATAATCCTAATACTATTATAAAGGCGAAAGTTTGTAAGTATGGATGTATGGATGTATGGATGTTTGTTACTCTTTCACGTAAAAACTACTGAATGGATTTGAATGAAACTTTACCACAATATAGCTTATACATCAGAATAACATATAGGCTACAATTTTTGAGGTTTCTAATGTGAGGTCGTATAAAAACACATTTTTTGCACTACTAGACGGGACGAACCTGAAGTCCACGCGAACGAAGTCGCGGGCAAAAGCTAGTATCATAATAAAATATCTTGACCAAAACTCTATGGAAACTGGGCCCACTTTTGCGTCAGCATGCGTCTTTACAAAATGATCGGATAAAAAAAATTGGCAGATAAGGCATTTTGAGGTTAAATTTTGTGATTGCAGAGTCAATGCACCTACGAGTATCAAAAGTCACCTTAACTATTTACACACCTATTCGTTAGATTATTTAAAAAATACAATGCAATTATGATTCAAAACAAGATTATTGAAATATAAACTACAAAGACGCAATGTAGGCCTAGCTATGTTCAATATCCTTTATATTTTTTCGATATTAGGTACTTTCTTTCGAAGTTTACCACAACCGAAGAAAATTTATTCCGTAGAATAGTATACGTAAGCTATTGTTTCGTTCTAGGTATATACTTAAAAAAGGTATCATTACCATTGTTTGACTAATAGTACATATTAGCAAAATCAATTGAAAATTACTTATTTTAAATCCTGCAGAGCTGCATTAAACAAATATAGGTTGTGAAACCAACGATAAGTGTTTAGTGGTTGTGTGCATGAAACCTTATATTACGATACAAAATGTACGGAGCTTGGTTGCATCGTCAGGGATTCCACAATGTTAAACTGTGCATTCCAGTCGTTTTTGCATAATAAGTTTTATTTAGGAATTTACAGCTCCGAGACAGAATATAACTGGCGCTATTTGCATTAATTTTATTATTATAGCCAGAAGGTTGCAACTTCTTTCGCTAGGAAGCATAAGTGAGAGTTGTTGCATAGTTAGCATTAGAGAGTCACTTGTGGCATGCTGCAAGAAAAATGGTCTTGACTAAATGTTTGCAATTACATGAACGACTAACTTGCCAGTGCTTTAAATTAGTATTTTTTTGCGAAAAAAGAAAGCGACAACATTAGTTATTTTAAGTTTAAATCAGATCAAACCACTCGCAAATGGTACATCACAGTATCAACTCAAGGCGTTCAGTAATATTTGTATGAACCTCAACACCGCAACGTACGCCTATCAAATTCGTAACGTAACCACCCCGGATCGAGATCAACTAGGGACCCACTCTCAACCAGCGGCGTATGCGCTGTCACGCGTGTACGGCAAGTCTTTTGATGTTCATCGAATATCCATCCACCCTGTCAAACGAACTGTCATTTACAAGAAGAACTGTCATAAGCTGTAGCAAACGCGATCCGAGGCGAGGAGTTCGCTATCCGAAGCCGATCCGATGCCGTGGCGATGTTGATCCCTTTACGTAACGTGCTTCCGTATAGTTGATGTCAACACCTGTGGTCAATATGATGTCGTGCCCTTTACGAGTGGTTAAATCTGCTATTAATTGTCATGTGATTCTTATTAAACGATAGTCATTCGTCAGGAAGATTTGGTACATAATCTTTGTAATAAAATTGCCTTAATTGCGTACGATCCTGCGTTTCCTTTAGATATACCGAACCACAATACTAACACCGAAGGGAATAATAGTTTTAAAAAATGCAGCTGAAAAATACCCTTTAGTTTTTAGCCCCGCAGACAATGTTGTGCACACACCACCGCAGCTCTTGGTTCGTTAGTGAGCACGGTGCTGCCGTAAAATAAAGTTCCAGCTAAAAATAAGCTGCCATATTTCTATGTTTACAGTTCTACCAGCAAATTGATGAGAACTTTTCGCTTGTTTTGCTCCGAATACGCTTTTTTCTGCGCAATTGACGGTGTACCGCTTGTTTACTCGTATATCGCTTACAAGATGTTATTGATGATTGATGTTTCTATGCGGGACATTACATTTCTTAAAATTTAGACAAAAACAGCAAAGGAAATTAACCAAGGAAATTTTCCGATCATTATCCTCTGTAATTTTCTGATCTTGCATATGATATCAGAAGCATAGAATTTATGATTTATAAATTGAATGAAATTGAATCATTAATATTCAACCGCTGGTAACGATAATTATCCATCAGTTGAGGTAACTTACGATCACAAACCTGGCCCTTATAGTTAATTACCTACACTTAATTTCTAAATCAATTATTCCAAGCTTCTTTCTATCTTTTGAATCCTAGGCAAAAACAAGACCATCTTGTTATATCGACAAAATAAGCTTGTTTTTGCCTAGGAAGAGGAGTTCTAACGAGATAATGTCTATTCATTCAGAACAGGAAAGCAATAAACTTGAGGAACAAAGTTCAACATTACCGTAGTAGGAGTCAATCTCAAAACTGGGCAAAGAACCACTGAACCAATTGTGACGAAACTTTAAACGGGTTCCTATCATTTAGAACAGTAAAGGTTGACACATACTAACCCACTCATTATATCTGTTGGTATGAAACTTACCTATGTTTTAATAAAGGAGTGTACAAAAGCTAGGAAGATATAGGAAAATTAAATGGTTATAACCGAAAAGTATACATAAATAAACATGGTTTCCTTATAAACATGAAATAGATTTTAGTTATTATACTTCTGCGAGAGCCGCCGTTATGGTTGTAATAGCACACTCAATAAAAATATTATTTTCGATAAAACATAATATTACATGTTACTTAAGCTAAAATGTTATCGCGAAAGTTCAGGATGTGCGTTGCGATTTATTTGATCCGTTCAAATTCCAGGCAGTTAAATTTCTACTCAACTAATTGAGTCGCCAAATTGGCATATTGATGCAACTTAAGCAAAATTAAAAGTATTGATATTTCACTTCACAACTTAAGCACACCTTTTTAGGGTTCCGTAGCAGAATGGCAAAAAACGGAACCCTTATAGTTTCGTCAAGTCTGTCTGTCTGTCTGTCTGTCCGTCCGTATGTCACAGCCACTTTATTCTGAAACTATGAGCATCACACAGCTGAAACTTGGTAGGTAGGTGTATCTTGTTTACCGCTTTCCGATTCAGATACAAAAAGTAAGAAAAAAAAATTAAGGGGGGGCTTCCATACATGAAACTAAAACCTAAAATTTTTTTTTTTACTCAAACCTATACGTGTGGGGTGTCTATGGATATGTCTTTTAAAATGATGTTGAGGTTTTTCAAACCATTTTTTCTAAAAGTCTAAGGTTTGAGATATAGACGCTTCCAAAGTGGTAAAATGGGCGTCCCCCCCCCCCATCTAACTTTTGAACTAAGAAATTTTGAAAAAATTATATGATGTAGATCTCAACAAAAACTTGCAACGACTTGCAACTTTGTCTTTCATACAAACACTATGAAAAACAAAGTTATTTTTGCTGTCACAAAATATTGTGATGTTTTTGTTAAGAGAAAGTAAGTGGACCCTGAATTCAGTTAAGGGTGGCACGGAACCCTCAGTGCGCGAGTCCGACACGCACTTAGCCGGTTATTTATTTAACTCACTCGTGCAGAGCTGCTTAATTGTCAAAAACACATTGCAATACGCAACCATTTTCCAAAAGAATATTTATATCCAACAGCTCTCCAAAGTAGCAACAAAACATGTTTTCATTTACAACACGAATAAAACACCAACTAGAAGCCGAGAAAGTAATAGGAACAAATGCATCACAAACGTGTTCTTATTTCATGAGTTTAAGGCATTTTGCTAATGGATTCTCCATTAGACTTCTCTCGTATAAGCTAGGTCTTAGAGAGTAAGTTTATTATTCCAACAAGTTGGTAAGTGTGCGACCACCTTAATGTAAAATGGCGGTTAAAGTTAAATCATTGGGAAGTTGCCGAAGAACGCCTCAGGGAGTAGTCAATGTCTCCTAAACCTTGACAAGGCGTTTTGTAACCAATTACCGTTCTTGAACGACCCACTTCCGTTCAGAAATCGAATCGGTTTTCTTCGTTTTATTTGTAGAACGAAAACATTATATTATAAGGACAAAAACATACGGATTATTACCTATTGCTTTCGGATTTTTCTATTACTAATAAATAAAGGCACTTTATAATTTTATCTTCCTCTTTATTTTTGCTTTTTGATTTGATTTGATTTTGATTGAAGGAAAAAGATAAGGTATTTTTTTATGACAGAAAACTTCCATAACAGCGAACACATATTACAAAACGTACAAAAATTGAAAAAACAAAACGCAACCTTTTGCTTTGAAAAGGTATAAAAGAAAATGGAAAATCTAATGCTTAGCTGTGTTTTTATATCACAGTAAAGTTTCAACACAAATCTCGGGCTGAAAGCTATTTGTAGTTCAGACGTAGACATACTTAGGCATACGCTGATCTGAAATAAAATTCCCACTTTGTAAGGGTGTCCATGAACTCAGTGCTACTGTTGTTAAATGATATGGTTCGTTCTTATATTTACTCTGAAACTTATATGAGGTTCTCGTAATGCTATTGAGGAGCGATGACGTACGATGTCATAGGTAAAAATTACCTACTCATATTTAAATAGTGAATATGAAACCCAACCTGTAGGTACAAATAATAGGTTACTCTAAAGTAAATTTTCAGCCAAAGGACGTCCAATGCTGATAGTAAGCCTCCCTCGCCGTTTTCCACAGCGACTGGTCAACAGTCAGCATCAAGTGTGATCAGTGTATAAATAAATTGTTATAATTTATATAGTCCCCCTAGCCGATTTCGACTACGGTGGCCAGTCACAACGACTAACCGACTTACTGCGCGGGACATATTATAGTGCACAAGTGTGTGCGCAAACACAGGTGCACTCTCTATTCCTTTCACTCTCGTAGCCCGATGGGACAGCAATCTGACACGACCGGAGAAAGATCAGGCGCAGGACCAACGGCTTAACGTGCTTTCCGAGGCACGGGGGTGAAACACCGCCAACTTCCAAACTCCGGGCTACCCTGAAAATTTCTGAACAGAAAAATGCAGGTGAATATTTTTAGCCCGACCCGGGAATTGAACCCAGGACCTCCAGCGCAGCCGTCGCTTTAAAATACGACCCTCTTACCGATAAGATAAGATGGGTATACGAAACGGTTCTATCAACTCCCAATCAACTTGAGCTAAATTAAATTTACCCACATTAAATGTAACTCTTTACTACACACCACAGAAAAAATAAACTGATGTAAGCAATATATAAATAGCTGATGAATGTATAACTTACCCATATTAAAACTGAATTCATGGTCACCCTAAACCCAGTGGAAATCGCACTAGCGCAGCACAACGTACCGACAGCATATCTCTCATCGATACGGCATATTAAATGCATCGCCGGATTTTATTCTACGGGCTGCGGGGTTTTACCTAACACACGCAAGCACAGAGGAAAATAATTTGGGACCATTATATTTCACTCATCACCCAAATACAGGTAGGAAGAGGCAAAAACGTAACCGCAAACGGAGAAATCATAGATTTGAGTTGGGTTCCATTACCTAGATTTAAAAAAAAATACTCAACGGAATAAATAATGTTATTAATTACCTACTTTTATTTTTAAGTATTCGATACTATGTGCTTGTAAAGAAGAGCATCTCGATTGCAATTATTGTGGCATGGCAAGAGTACCTCAGCGTTTGTAAAAAAACGCGTAGACAAATTTGCGCTTAGTTCCGTTTCCCACGGATACATCTCGCCTACTGGTTTCTGCAGGACCCCGTTTAATAGTATAAGCATTTTAATGCTATTATTATTCACACGGATATACCTATAAATTGCACTTGTAAAAAGCAACTGTGACTCTGTGACAGACGAGGAATTGAACCCCGTGTCTTACGCTATCCGGGCGTATGCCTACACCACTCGGCCACCGTCACATTAACAAGCCTGTTAAATTTTGCAAGTGCTTTTAACGCGTAGGCTGCATGTCATCCATGTTGCGAGATTGCTCTCACAAAATCCAAAGGAAAATATTTTAACAATCAGTTGAGATGATGAAAGCCAATTTATAGTTTATTTTTGTTTTTATAGTGTTTTGTCACCATACAAACTTAATAATATAAATTGCACTTGTAAGAGCAGTCGCGCGTTAGTATTGATGCATAAGAACATAATTTGTCAATGTATAGCTTCTGCATCACGATTGCATCACGACTGCATCGATACTAACGCGTGTAAGCATCGCTACTGTACTGCATCGATGCTAAAAGTAGGGCAGCGTGTAAAACTTGATATTTTGCGACTTTATCGACGCTGCATCGCGACTGCATCGCGTTTGCATCGCTGTTAAAAGTCTTAGGTAAAGTGATCCTGCAGAATTGAACTACCGAGGGAAACGGCCCTTACAGTATATTAAAAACTGTCATAATATTATTCAAAATAGCAATACGAAAACGATTGAGTATGTAATAGCTCAGCCAGCTGATAATGCAGCCACCTAGCTGGAACAATTTATCAAAGCTATGCGAAGAAGTAATGGAGTCCATCTTGAGCATTTCGATATTGGATTATTGAGGAATGTGATGTGTTGGCTTTAATATAGAACAAAGAAAAACAAAGGTCTATGAACCAGCTTGAGTCATAATAACATAATTTGGAATTTAACTACTGCTTCGTACCGATGGCAGTGGAAACCACCGGCTGTTGGGGCAAGGATGCTAGGCGGTTTATTTCTGAACTGGGCCGCTGACTCCAGGAAAGTGGTCAAGACCCCCGCTCTGGGTCGTTTCTGGCCCAAAGGCTGCCCATCACAATTCAGCGCGGAAACGCGGCGAGTGTGATGGGCACCTTTGTACCAGGGGCGACACGGGGCGGGTTGTTTGAGTGACCCATCCCTTTTTCTATTTTTTTTTTTATTTATTGTAAATATTATGTAAAAATTTTTGTAAATAATTAAGAGTGACTGTATATTAATTTTAAGACTATTGTACCCCTTTATCTGCCAATAAATATTACTTAATTTGGACTTGCTACTCGGTTATTATAAGAATTGACCTGTCAAACATGTCACATTCCTCCCGCTATTCACTCCCGCGTTCTTCCGTTTCGTGTCAATACAAATTTTTGCACCCTTTTCTCACCGCGCAGTGACAGTGAGAGGCCTATTTTTACGATAATTTTATTATAACATACGATTACGGTTTTTTATTTAAACATACGGTTTTGTTCTTGACTTTAGACTAAGCCAAGCGTAACAAAGCCAGAGTCTACACACAAGCCAGCTCACCTAGGCGGAAGACGCCTTTTTACTGAATAGGAATTTTCGGTTGTTATTTATAGGTAAGTTTTTTTTTTGTGCGCATTATAACTTTGTGTGATGGTAAAAGGTTAGTTCTTAGGTGAATATTATCAAATTCATATCCATGTCTTGTCTCTTTGTTTCAGCTGATAATTGAGAGTCATAAATGTCGTTTATTGCCGCATATAACCCACTGGAGGCACTTATATAATTAATAATCATCAAAGTTTAATATTTTTAATCTAAAACCCAGCTTGTAAAATAAATTAGTATAACTATAGTTTCAATGCAATGTTACTAGATAAAATAATTGATTAATAACAATATTTTATTTAAATATTTCAAGCTTATTGAAAAGCCAAAAGTAATTAATTATATTCTGATTCTAACCGCGGTATAATTTTGTTGCGGTCCTTGTGCCCTATCAATTAAAAGTTGTATCGAACAGGCGATTAGGCAAAAACTACACTACACGCATCGACCAGACACGAGATAAATTGAGGTAAGTTTTAATTACTTTCTGGGAACATAGCTCAAGGAAAACAGAATCAAATAATAGGTACTATCCTCGTCAACTGAATTTTGGCTACAGTAACTGCTACCTTCGCGCCGTTAAATAGCTTAGCATCACTGCCGCATGCGAATGCAAATGTGGATTAGCGGCACTAGTAACATACACAGGACAAAAAAAATATAGTAGGTAAACAAGTATATAAGGTGTTTTTCTATAAACGGGTGAAACTTTACCAGAACTTCAAATAACTTCAGAGAAACCGGGCCCTATCATTTTTTTTTGAAAACGGGCTAGTTTTTTTATTTTTATTTTTCCTAACAAAAAAAAAATATTTTTAAAAGCATCCTGTGTCTAGTCTGAAACATCCCAACGTCATCACCTCTCTCTTTTTTCCCTCATTTCCTCAAGTGATGACGTTGGGATGTTTCAGACTAGACACAGGATGCTTTTAAAAATATTTTTATTTTTTTGTTAAGAAAAATTAAAAAAAAAACTTGCCCGTTTCTAAGAAAAAAAATCACTGAATAGATAAATAAGGTTAGAAATGCCCCGGGCAGTGCAGCAGAGGTGAGCTAGTTGTGAGCATATGCACGAGCAGTACTTCAGTCACATGACAAGAGCGTTGCACTAATATTCTGCAAGAACAGCGATTTTGTTGCACCAAGTATTTAAAAAAATACTCATTGATGACTGTGCACGCACATTACTAACAAAATTGCTACCTTAGCACGCAATGTATCGCATCCAATTTGCTTGGTTTGCTTGCGTACACAACGATAGGGATGTAGCTCACGGCACAGTAAAAATATCGATAAATGGTAATTTCCCTACTGATGTTTTAGGAGATTAAAACATTATTGATTAGTTAAAATAAATATTGTTTAGTATTTATTTATAACAAACTAGCACCCTCCCGCGACTTCGTTCGCGCGTCTAAGTTTTACCATTCCCATAAATCGTAGATTTTTTTATAAGCCCATACGCATTACTACTTCTATAGTCTTCCCCTATAAATATGCTATCTAAAAATGTATCTGACATAATTTATAACCAGACAAATAGTTTCTGATATTAGCGCGTTCAAACAAACAAAAACATCCAGCTTTTTAATTAGTATATTTATATATTATAGATATATGTTATATGTATTTTACGTCCTTTGACACAACACGTAGACCGGGTCTGATTCTTATTCTTATTTTTTATGTTGCATTTAGTTTTAATTTTTCTTGTTTGCTATTAATAAAATAAAGTTTTTTAAACTTATACGGGGATATTATCTTTTTATTAAATAACAAAATGGAAATACTATGTACGCCTATTGTCAATTATATGTAATTCTTTCGGATGCTAGAAAGAGTAGGCTATTGCTATTGTGCCATGTAGATATCTACCCTATCATAATCAACAACACCTAAAGGCCGTTCCCACGAAAAGTTTGCAGAAAAGTTTCACATTGAACACCCTTCGACAACATCAGAGCGTGGATGTCCACCGGCAATATGACCTTCTGAAGATTGTAGGATTGCATTAGACATAGTAGACCGCTTGCGACCGGTCGTTGTGGAAAACTGTGGGTCTTAACTATTCTGTTGAAACAAAAAAATATATTAATAAACTCTCTTCTTGAGAGCAACATCAATCACAAACATGTGTCAAAACATTGCGTTTTCAGACATGTCAAATTATTGTCAAAAATAAAATAAAAAATATGTTAATATTAATTTATTTTAATATTATTTAAATCAAATTATTAATGTTAAGCAATACGTAAAAGTATTAATTTTCTCTATTTCAAGTAAAGTATAGCAATACAATTTTTTTTTTTATTGTTTTCTATCAGAAGGTAATTGTACAACCCTTTGATGCGATCAAATGTGCCGTAAAATAATATACGCAAAACTAAAATCTTATGTTTTTTTTAATTCATATTGAAAAAATACATTACACCGGTAATTGAAGTTATCGATATCGATCGACCTAAAATATCGACTTTCACCACAACGTAGTATTTTGACATTAAAGAATGAACGTAGCGGAATGATGATTGATGGTTCCACAGCTAGCAGCTCTGTGATTGGTAGTTGGTTTTACGTACTAATCACACCAATCACAGAGCTCCCAGCGGAAAGTGTGATTGGTTTGTGATATTAATGCGTTGATTCATTGATTGGTGCTTTTGGCACTGCAGCAACAACGCCGTACCGCCCACCGGCGACACAGGTTCTCATACAAACGAACTGTCAGAACGTTTCTAACCTTATTTATCTATTCAGTGAAAAAAATGATAGGGCCCGGTTTCTCTGAAGTAATTTGAAGTTCTGTTAAAATTTCACCCGTTTATAGAAAAACACCTTATATATTTACACTGAATACAGACCGTGACTTGCAACCACTGTAAAACACCACAGGGGAGGCCTATTTTCAAGAGTGGACGTCTTTTAGCCCATAATGATGATAAAAATGACTATGAAGCGTATACGCAGTATACAATGGCACTCTCTGTTCTTTCACCCTCACGCCCCAACTTCCTGATTGTGAGCTACTCTATTTGTAAATATCGAAAGCAAATAATCTATGTACAATTGAAAACAATTTGGAATGGATACAAGATTTAAAAACAACATCATCATTGTGAATTATCTACATACCAAAAGGCGCGAGATCTACTTTAATAAATTATTTCATCTTTTGTAATGTATTATAGTCCCCCTAGCCGATTTCGACTACGGTTGCCAGTCACAACGACTAACCGACTGCGCGGGACATATTATAGTGCACAAGTGTGTGCGCAAACACAGGTGCACTCTCTATTCCTTTCACTCTCATAGCCCGATGGGACAGCAATCTGACACGACCGGAGAGAGATCAGGCGCAGGACCAACGGCTTTACGTGCTTTCCGAGGCACGGGGGTGAAACACCGCCAACTTCCAAACTCCGGGCTACCCTGAGAATTTCTGAACAGAAAAACTCCGGTACATATTTTTGGCCCGACCCGGGAATTGAACCTGGGACCTCCGGCGCAGCCGTCGCTTTAAAATGCGACCCTCTCACCGCTGCGCCACCGAGGCAGTTAAGTTAATGTAATGTATACGAGTATGTTAAACCAAACGTTGTCTGTATGTGGTGTGTTTCTTCTATCTATTCTACAAACGGTTTTGCCGATACATCCCGGTGCAGTACATTTCACGATTAATGTCGGACGGGTTAGGATCCAATAAGCACATTCAGTGTCTGTAAAATTTAATGCCGTATTTTATCTTACTCGAATTGCTGTTAAGTGAGTTAAGTTTTATAACAAGATAAAGTTCAAATACTCTAACCTACAGCACGGTAGCTCAATTGGAAGAGCAGTTGGCCCGGTTAGCCAGAAAGATGCTGGTTCGAATCCCGCCCGTGCGCGATTTTTGATTTCATATTTCATCTTTTAAGAATTCAAATATGACACTGTGAATGTTAATAACATTCTGAACCATTGAGTAGCAAAGCGTTATCATTTCCAAGTTGAATTTATTATGTAAAGAATAACTACTTGGTAGATGGCGCTAACGTCACGCAATGACGTATCCATAAGAGACCAAGAATTTTGCGTGGTCAGACCGACAGCACGGTAGCTCTAATTGGAACAGCAGTTGGCCCGGTTAGCCAGAAAGATGCTGGTTCAAGTCCCGTCCGTGCGCAATGTTTGGTATCTTATTTCATATTTTAAGAACTCTATCCATAAGTTTTAAGCACTAAAATCTCATATTTGGTTCTGAAGTGTACACAAATGCTGCTCATTGATTTATTTCGCGCACATTTATTTGAAATTAAACGCCTGACGTTTTGAATGCTTTACACAGCATCAGTGCTCAGATGCAGGCTGACAGAAACAGAAGATGAAATCCGATCTAAAGTCAGAACCCATGAAAATAATATGAGGTGTAGTCAATTTATCATTTATCATTAAAAATTGCTGACGGAATCAGTCAGGTCAGCTATTTTTACGAGTTTGGTTTGGTCGTAATGCGGGACCACTCTAAAGTTTGTATTTTTAAAGTAAATAGAGTTTTTAGCTCTAAGATCTAGCGTGGACATTGGTCCAAACAAAAACAACACAAGCTATATTGTAACTTGTGTTGTTTTCCGTTCAGCAAAGATATTATCTATATGAGACGTAACCTCATTGTCTGATAATAATAACTTCTGAAACTTGTATAATACTACGAACTACGAGTATATGATATGTTCTTCAAAGGGCATACTAAGCCGTTGCTCCGACTGAGCCATGTCAGACGCCTAAATAGCTGCTCATAAAGTCTGACACGGGTAGTTATTATTAATATTAAAATTGATGAGCCATAAAGAAAAACAAAAATATATACCTAATTTACGAAATACCTCGGCATCAGGTATGCAATAAACTAGCCTATAGGAGATAGATATTAAATTTAAATAGGGTAATTTTAGCTCGCTATAACAAGTTCAATGTTTGAAATATCGGCATGTTTGTGGACGTATTTGTATGGAACCAGGCCCCCTATTCTCGTAGCGTATTCTGCGGTGTTTGTAATCAGCTTATCCTGTCAATAAAACCGATGCATAAAGACCTGAGTTCGACAGCATTTGTGGACTGAATTATTCGTTTGTTTTAGAACGTGTTTCGATTCAGACAGAATTGGAATGAAACGGTAAAACGCTAGTTTCGTCGATGTCTATTTGCAGATGTAAATGGATTAAACTATTTCCTAGTTTTTGTTCTGCTGTGTCTGCAAGTTCGAATTTTGAGCGCTGTTTGCATAAACGCATACGTTTTTCTGACCTATGCTTCATTAACTTACTAATGCCGCGATAAAAAGTGTTTATTAAAAAAGAAAATACTTAATAACACATCGTTTTAAAAACAAAGTGTATTTGTTGCATTCCACTTCATTTTTAGCTCAGCCTTCTTTAAATCTCAATTTTGCTAGTCATAGACTTTGTTACCTACATATTCAAACAACTATATTTTAATAACGATACCGATTGGTTAATATTTGCTACGTTATTTCATTATTTTTGAAAGACACATCTCAAAAACTGTCAGACGGTAGCTTTGTCTCATACCACATTATGCAATTTATAAACGTTGTCAAATATTCGTTTTGTTCTCGGCTCGTAGATCTTTAACACAAACGACAGTGGCTTTCTTTCTCCGACAAAAATACCGATCTTCTGGTGCCCTATATTTTGTTAGTCGGAAATTGTATTTTTGACAATTGTCTCACTTGGGGGAAGAGTGGGTGGATGGTCTTGAAACCAAAGTGCTTACGCTTAGGACTAGGAATAAGCAGAGACTTAATAAAAAAATATAAATGAATAAAATATTCATTTTGTTAAGACAAAAGTAGCATTCTAACCAACCAAGAATATTCACCCTTGTTGAATGTGATTTGAAGTTAAAAAAAATGTTTACCTACTGCGAGAAAATAAGATTAGATATGCTGAAAAAATACCTTTTTAGGGTTCCGTAGCCGAATGGCAAAAAACGGAACCCTTATAGTTTCGTCAAGTCTGTCTGTCTGTCTGTCTGTCTGTCTGTCTGTCTGTCTGTCTGTCTGTCCGTCCGTATGTCACAGCCACTTTATTCTGAAACTATAAGCATCACACCATTGAAACTTGGTAGGTAGATGTATCTTGTTCACCGCTTTTCGATTCAGATACTAAAAATTAAAAAAAAATATTTAAGGGGGGGCTCCCATACATGTAACTAAAACCTAAAAAAAAAAATTTTAGCCAAACCTATACGTGTGGGGTGTCTATGGATAGGTCTTTAAAAAAGACATTGAGGTTCCTAAAATCATTTCTTCTAAAAGTCTAACGTTTGAGATATAGACGCTTCCAAAGTGGTAAAATGGGCGTCCCCCCCCATCTAACTTCTGAACTAGGGAAGTGAAAATTTTGAAAAAAATATATAATGTAGATCTCAACATAAACTTTCAACGAAAATTGGTTTGAGCGGAATCGAACTAGCAGTTTTTGAGATATAGCACATTTTTATCAACCGCAAATATAACTTTGTCTTTCATACAAACACTATGAAAAACAAAGTTATATTTGCGGTCAACAAAATATTGTAGTATTTTGGCTAAGTGGAAGTAAGAATCTCTAATTCAGTTAAAGTTGGCACGGAACCCTCAGTGCGCGAGTCCGACTCGCACTTGGCCGGTTTTTTACAATTATCACAAAATTCTGGTTTAGTTATTACTTTGAGTAAGTCATTAAAATAATTATAGATGGAGAGAATCACTTTAAATAGCTATAAACAATACTATATCTAAAATATTAATGTATTTTGAACGTTTGGATAACAGTTTTATTTTTGTTTTTCACCAACAGAAATTTTCTTAAAAAGATTCGGTCGAAATACGAAAATCACTCGTCTTTCGGAGTAAGACCTCTAAGCCAAGCCACGTTCTAGCGCGAATTATTCAGGCTGCAAGCGCCTTGCTGTTTGGCGTATGTGAACTTGCCTCGTTCGTTGCTCTTTTAAGAAATTTCTTTGGCGCAACCATTCTAAGGTTTCAGGTTCCGTTTTGTTTTTAGTAAACTACTCTGTTTGATATCAGTTTAAAGATAAACTTGAAGCTATTTATATTGTAATAAGTAAAATGTTATCTAGAAATAATAATTTGGTCTACATGAAAAAAAGAGATCTTCTGATCTTTTGTAAAATATACACTCAATCGATTTAAAAAATAAACATGGAATTGAATGGATTATGAAAATTAGTAATGTATATTTTTAGAAAAGAAAAGGTTTCAAAAATTTTTAAATGAAAAACAACATAAAAATAGACTGAGTAATTACAAACGGAAAACGAATGAACGAGCTGACCTTTTAATAGGGAATGGAGCCTTATATTTTTTACAAAATATTATTTTATCCTTTAAATTTTCGTTCATTCACTGAAACCTTATATTTGAGTGTTGTTTCCAGACTTCTCATTTTTGAACTTCATTGTAAATGATAAAAACAACTCGAGCTATATTTTCGTATTGCTACAACTACGAAGCGTGGCGTGTTCTTGCTAAGCGCTACGGATTCTCGTAGCCGTAGACGAAACGCTACTTACTACGAACTTAGTGCTACAAATGTGTTATGCGCTACGAAAACTAATCATGACACGAAAATAAACGATTTGTTTCTTTTATAACTCGTAATCTCCTTATATTTGACCAAAAGGGCTTACATTACTGAGCGTAAAGATGTTACAAAATATGATATTGAATTTATTTACCAATCAAAAAAACAATATAGAAATATTTAATATGAAAGTCGCATTCTAAAACCACTGAGATTCAATTATAAGTTTTTTTAGAAAGTGTAATTTTAACTTTTGTTTTTTTTATTTACTATATATTACTATGGCGCAATTCAGCAGACTTACAAAACAACATGTGAAGTCTTCTATAAGGTTTTCATATTTTTCTAATGCTAGCTCTGATTTTAACTATTCAAGTTGTCCGTAGTAAATATAAATTGTCTCGTTTTTGTGATCAGTAGACTGGTAGTAAAAAAACACACCGTTTTGTATACTCCTTATTTTTTTTACTATCAAGACCCAATCGAAGTCATCGCCACTTCTTGGCCGCGTATTCTATAACGCCACAGTTTTAAATTCACCGCAATAAAGTACAATCCAACAACTTATATTGCGACAGACGGCCATTAGTAGAGGCAGTGTTGCGTCCATATTCTACGTGACGACGACTCCGGTCACGTCGACACGATTATCGTCGCTCATGCCGTGACGCCCAGATTATCAGTGCAGAACAATATTTACACAGGGAATATTGTTTTAAAGTCGCGGAGATTGTAAAACAAACATAAATAAAATTGTGACCGGTTTAATTAACTGTGCATTCAGTTTATTGTCAGTTTATAGTCGTAAGTGTCAATGTTGCTTTAAAAGAGATATGCATACCTATAATATTGAACTAAACAGAAGGGATGTAAACTTTTTAAAAGTATCGATTTCGTAGTTAAATGTAAAATTATGAAATTTCTGATGCGAATTTAACTTTTTCCTCTTCTTCTTCAACTGAAGAGCTGCACTCTTGTCAGTGGAACAATCGCCATTATTTTCTTTTATATGCCTTCTATTCATCCCCTAGGGAATGAAAAATTGCAAACTTATCTACATAGGTACAAAAACATGTAACATTCAAAAACACTCAAACAATGTAAATATCGAATTATTTCCCGGAATCTCGTGATCATTCATGATAAACTGTTTAATAGTGATTGAAGGATCACGTCGTAGTTGAAATCTTTCAGGCGTGTTTGTATTAATAATAATAATGCGATCAGCGGAATTGAACGAGATGACTTTATTGATAACAAAATGAAGAAATATACAGAAAATAAATAATAAATACGATTCACCGGAAAAAGAAGAGTCATAAAAACACGTCAGTTCTGAGATATATTTATTTCCTTTGAATTATAATATCATTGAAAGTAAAAATTTTCTGGTATTGATTAAATATCAATTCAAAAATATTGACATTGCATCATTCGAAAAAGCGAATCATGTACATTGTGAATTGATAGTCGGATATAAATTTCGTTTACAATGAAACATCTGAAAATAGGAATAAAAAAATCCATGTCTTATCCGGTCGCAATTTTCATTATTTGAACTTTCAACAGTTCCCGTGACCCAGAATTTCAGCAAATGATTATTGGTTAGCCTTAAAAATGGCACCCTATATTTCGCTAACAAGAAAATTGCTCCCAAATTACAGGTGCAAAACAGTGTTCAGCGGACGGTAGGGCGCAGTGAGGCACAAAATTGATTGAATTTAAACTTTCTCAGATCTCCGAGAGTATTCTGACTTAATTATCGAACTTACAGAGTGGTGTGATGCGCCTCGAATCTTTCGGCTAAGTTCATATTTCGTGCTCATCTCGGAGTTAGAAACTTTATTGTTGGATATTGTAACTAGATGCATGTACTTACCTAATTATGTCTGAAGAGAGTTCGTCTTCGATGTTAATATGATGGAAAATTCGTTGTGTATAATTAATTCTTGTTACATTTAAGACAGTGGAGCCGCACCGCCACATGATGGTATTTTTCCGAAAAAAATAACTGAAATGCAATAAGATAGACCATAATAAATGAATCTTAATAAACCTACGCCTAATAAGGAAATGGGAAAGAAGAAAGATTTCATTTTTACAGTTGAAATATGTAATCTCGATTTTTTCGCATTTTATCATATTCCTCCGTTATCGACACGACAGGTTAACAAATTTATTTTGTTACAAACAAACCACCGATTTTTGTGTTTACCAAAAATAAAATATCAGAAATGTCTCGATGGTACCCTGCACGTACTGTGATGTCACTCGAGTGATCTCAAAAAGACATGTCGGAACGTTAGAGAGATTCGAGTTCACCGTTTCCTTTATATTTTCCAGAAATAGTAAGACACTAATATTTTTCGAGGACCAAAATACTTGAGGGTTAAAGGCACTTGGCATTGTGCAGGCTCGGATTTGGGGAGACGAAAGGTGAAGGGTAGTTTTGTATAGGATGTTAGTATTTTTTTTTTAAGCAACTTCAAGAAAAATACTAACATCCTATACAAAATATAAAAATAAATACACACAAAAACAAACAGATAAAAAAAAATAATGAATCATCGCATCGGTTTCTACTGACCTCCAAACTTTAATTTTTAAGATGGCACCCCATGATGATGATGATCATTAACAATAGCTTCAAGTATTAATAAAAAACTAATGTTTATTATGTATAACTTACAATTATTAAACTAATTATCGATTCATACTTCAGATTATAAAATCGTTGGCATACCAACTACAGAACTTTTTGGGACTATGATTGAGAAAAGGATAAGAGAAAATAAAAGTCATCTATACCTATAAAATGCTTTGTCCTGAACGACTGACTTATTGATTGACTGACTGACTGACTGACTGACTGATGGATCAACGCACAGCCTAAACCGCTGATCGTAGAGACCTGAAACTGGGAGGGGTGTTCTTTGTATGACGAAGGGATCCGATAATAAAGGATTTTCAGAAATTCTACCCCTAAGGGGGTCAAAAAGGGGTGCAAAGTTTGTATGGAACAACCAGATCCCTTGGTCCAATCTACTTCAAATTTTGCATACACATTCTTTTACAGAATTGTCGGAAGACTTATTTTGTATTTTATTGAAATTCATCTCCTAAGGGGGTAAAAAGGGGTACAATGTTATGCTGGGGGTGATTTGCTTCGAATTTGATATCAATACTCTTTAGTGCTAATGATAAAAATATTTTTATATCATTTTTGACAATTTTTTGACATGTCTGCGACACAATGTTTTGACACATGTTTGTTATTGATGCTGCTCTCGGAAATTGTTCAAGGAGAGATTGTATTCCGTAGAACAGTAAATAATATTTTTTTGTGTTCAAATATGGTAGGTATCAAGCCGTCTGTGTCCAGTGTAAATTGCAGATCGTTTGTTCATATTGTCGGTGGACATTCTACGCTGCTTCTGTGGTCGAAGGGTGTCAAATCTGGAACTTTTCTGCAAACTTTTCGATGGGGCCTATGTTTAGGAGTGGACGGCTTTTGGGTATTGGAGATGATGATGGGGTCGATCCCTACATAGAATTTTCCCTTTGAATTCACGACTTAAGTTCAAGAAAGTAGAGTATTATCTATGACCATAAACAAAGCTCTAATTCAAACTCTTAGGTAGCGGGAGAAGACTTGATGGAATTGCTTCTCCCACAGCCTGTACCTATGTAGCATAATGCTGTGTAAGCGCACAGAGTAGCCTGGTCTTTTTATAAGCACCCGAAAGAAATATACGATTGACGATAGGCGTAGTAAGTATTTCCAATTCGTTGTAAAATAAAAAAATCTTATCCCCGTGTAAGTTTGACCAGATTAAAGACCGCTTCGTGTTGTGTTGTGTGTACATAAAATATATCATTTATCTATATGCATTTCTACGTATATATTTAAAAACTGGATGTTTTTGTTTGTTTGTTTGAACGCGCTAATCACTGGAACTATTGGTCCGGTTATTAAATATGTTAGATACATTGTTAGATGGCTAATTTATCGGGGAAGGCTATAGAAGTAGTTTAATGCTTATAGGCTTTTAAATATTTTTGCTACGATCTATTGGAACGGAGTAAAACTATGACCGCGTACGAAGTCGCTGGCGGGCTGCTAGTAAATTCATAAAAGTCTAAAAAACAAATGCAATTTACATACTAAGCCTTATGTCAATCAAACTGGTAGTTAAAAGGTCACTTTTTCAAAAAGCTATTTCTAATCAATTTCAAAGAACTTGACTATTGTTAGAGTTTCAATCTCACTTGTGTTGCAAGCCAGTCACCCTTGAATCCGTTCACGACGGCCACCGGGCGTCACGTTTGATCGCTTTAACGAACCATGCTGCCCCACGTCCCGGCGTTGTATTTAGTCCACTACTTCAATGCGCTGTGTCTGAGTGAAAGATAAGTATATCGACGACACTTCGCGTGAGCGATATTTATTATTTTATATTTATATTTATTTATTTTATTAATTTAAAAATGACGATTTTCTCTCAAATATTTTTAACTAATTCAACTCAACAAATTCGTTATTCAATCATGATGACATAATCAATGATTCATCATACATTATGGATTAAATTGATGATTATTAGATTTATGATAGATGATCCGTCTTAGTCGCACTTGGCTTGGTCTGGAGTCAAGAGCAAACCCATACTAAATAAAAAAAAAAAAAGGTTGTACTCGAATTTCATGAAACAGCGTTAAAAAAGTAAAATGCACAGAGTTACGGCGTAAGAACACTAACGCATTAACATGCGGCAATAAGACCGATACGCGCGACAGCATCGCGATTCACGCAATGAACAGATTTAATTTCGCATCGATGCAGAAGCGCGTTAGTATCGATGCAGTCGCCATATTCGGTACTTAATTTGTCAAATTCCAGCTTCTGCATCGCGATTGTATTGAGTTTGTAAAAGTAGCGCAGATTGTAAAAGTTGGCACTTTGCGACTGCATTGATGCTACATCGTGACTGTATCGCGTTTGCATAGTCGTTAAAAGTCGCAGTGTGTAAAGGGTCTAATACTTCGCAACGATACCGAAAAGAATGCACTATCACATCCAGATATGTTAGATCGAGACGTAGGTTTTGCATATTTTGCATGCCACATTCGTATGCGTTAGTTTACAAACGGTATCAATTGTCTTCGTTTACGTGAGTTATTATCTCGTGAAGTACAAAGACTTGCGTCATCTATTTAAACTCATATCTGCGAACACGACAGCAGGATAGATTTTCAGATGAAAGGAGCAATGAGTCTTCGTTTAGGTAAAAGAGATCTATTGTGGACCTTTAGGTGAAAAAAAGCATTGTTAACAGGTTTGAATAATAACTTTCAGTTTTTTCACCGTTTAGAACGATCCCCTATCTATATAAAATTAAATGACCTCACTGTTACTGATAGGCTTTTTATGTATTTTGCAATCGTCAACATTCCTAGTAAAAATTTTGTACGATAGTGCTTTCAGTAACCTACTAGAAAACAGGCCATAATATTTGTTTTAATATAAAAAAAACCGGTTAAGTGCGTGTCGGACCCGCGCACTGAGGGTTCCGTGCCACCCTTAACTGAATTCAGGGTCCACTTACTTTCACTTAACGAAAACATCACAATATATTGCGACAGCAAAAATAACTTTGTTTTTCATAGTGTTTGTATGAAAGACAAAGTTACATTTGCGGTTGATAAAAATGTGCAATATCTCAAAAACTACTTGTTCGATCTCCTTCAAACCAATTTTCGTTGCAAGTTTTTGTTGAGATCTACATCATATATTTTTTTCAAAATTTTCACTTTCTTAGTTCAAAAGTTAGATGGGGGGGGACGCCCATTTTACCACTTTGGAAGCGTCTATATCTCAAACCTTACACTTTTAGAAAAAATTGTTTTAGAAACCTCAACATCATTTTAAAAGACCTATCCATAGACACCCCACACGCATAGGTTTGAGTAAAAAAAAAATTTTAGATTTTAGTTTCATGTATGAGAGCCCCCCCTTAAATATTGATTTTTCTTACTTTTTGTATCTGAATCGGAAAGCGGTGAACAAAATACATCTACCTACCAAGTTTCAGCTATGTGATGCTAATAGTTTCCGAATAAAGTGGCTGTGACATACGGACGGACAGACAGACAGACAGACAGACAGACAGACAGACAGACAGACAGACAGACAGACAGACTTGACGAAACTATAAGGGTTCCGTTTTTTGCCATTCGGCTACGGAACCCTAAAAAAGGTAAAATTTACGAAATGTTTCCTTGATTTTTTAAATATTCCCAACTGCACTATTCAAACTGATTACTAACAATGCAAATGAAGTCATAAAATGATTATTTTAATAAATTCCGTAGAGTATTTTACTAATTAGTTTACCAGTTTCACAGCAAAAGGGTAACCACAAAATTAATTATTACCGGATATCAATCAACAAAGGTTTTTAATTATAGACCCAACAATTATATGACTTAACATACCCGAGTGAAATTGATCAGCCAACAAATTTGTTGTGGTAACACGCAAAAAAAATACCTGTATGGTCAATAATATTTGAACGAATGAAATATGTGGTTTTATTATTATTTTAATTTGATTTGACTTAATTATTTCATATTTTTGTTGGAAATGCAGCCAATTCCGTGAATAGCACAAAAATTTAATACATTTTTATTTATAGTTGATTTTTTTATAGTGTTGTCTCTATACAAACGAACATGCACTTGTAAAAAGCAACCGTGACTTAAAATGTGTTGTAAAATTCAACAGGCTTGTTAATGTGACGGTGGCCAAGTGGTTTAGGCATACGCCCGGATAGCGTAAGACACGGGGTTCGATTCCTCGTCTGTCACAGAGTCACGGTGGCTTTTTTTAAGTGCAATTCATAACCATTTTTATTTTTTTAAAATTGCTAGGATAAACTTAAAAAAAACCGATCAAGCGCCAGTTATACCCACACACTAAGGGCTATTCGTGACAACTTTAAACTAAATTTGGTGTCGACTTACTTCCACTTTGCGAAAATATCACAATATAATTATGTTGACAGCCCAAAAAAAACTTTGTTTTTCATAGTGTTTGTGAGAAAGACAAAGTTTAATTTGCGGTTGTTGAAAATGTACGATATCTCCAAAACAATGCGTTTAGATCTGCATCATCAACTTTTTTAAAATTTAAATTTTCTTTGTTAAAAAGTTATAGAAGGTCAATGACATTTTATAAGACCTATCCATAGACACGCGTAGGTATGAGCAAAAAAAATTTTGGTTTTAGTTGCCCCCCTTAAACATATTTTTATTATTGTATAATAATTGTAAGACGGTTAACAGGATACACCTACCAAGTTTCAGAATAAAGTGTCTGTGACATACGAACGGACAGACAGATAGCCAGACTTGAGGTATCTATGTAATAGTTCCGTTTTTGTCATTCGGCTAAAGAACTCTGAAAAGGTCGTCACTAGAGCATCTCGTTTCTGAAGTTTTCATGGAGTTTTTTTTTTCACTAGTTCTCATTGTAGGTACTAAAATAAGTCGTTAATTTAGGTATGTTAGTTTATTTCGACTCCTACAACCTGCCACAACTTGCTTTGCCATTTCTTCAAAAATGTGTCGATGATGTCCATGTCCCTTGTGTAAAAATTATCATTCGAAATACAAAAAGTGGAATGCACAAAATATAAAGAGGGCTCAGAGTGAAAACTTTCCGCTGGACAGAGGGAAGAGTTTGGAAACTTTTGGAGAGCGCTGCCAAAAATGTTCAACAACTTCTCCGCGCATGAAATTTGATTGTGGGGTCTTATGAGAGGAGTTATATAAAAATAAGCTTACTGGAACATTGCGACTGAAAAGTTTGAGGCAAAGAATGGCGAGAATTTACTTTGTTGGGTTTGGTACCTAACACATATTTTGTTTTGCGGGATGTTACATTTTAGTAGCTAGTTTGTTGATCGCACAAATGTTCACAGTTTCTCTTTATTAAGTCTTTAAGCAATAATCAAGCAAACATTCGTGAATAAAGCAAACATTGGTGAGTGCTTTCTTTTTTTTTTTAATTTAATCTTTTATTTTAACATGCTGTTGCATTGTACAATATTTTTAACACTCACAGTGTCATATTTTATTCTTAAAAGATGAAATATGAATATATAACGTCACGCAATGACGTATCAATGAGACCAAGAATTTCGCGCGGTCGGACCGACAGCACGGTAGCTCAATTGGAAGAGCAGTTGGCCCGGATTGCCAGAAAGATGCTGGTTCGAATCCCGCCCGTGCGCAATTTTTGGTTTCATATTTCATGCTGTTGCATTGTTTTTAACTTCAGTTTTGTGCCTTGTTTAACAATGTGGTCAGGATACGCACAACACAAATGTGTTTCATAACTATGTGACTAACAACCTCATAGTAGATACAGGCAGCCGCAACAAACTCGTGCGTTCATTGCTCAAATGTTAGAATTCAAGGTATTTAAATGTGATTGCCCACTGCGCCACCTATTGTCGCATCTCAGAATGTTACCACTTTGGCGCGTTGAAGAGATTGCTAGTTCCTACACTTACCGCCCATGTTAGACGATGCACTGTGCAATTCGACGGCATCCAGTAAATTATTGTTGACACAGTATACAGACCGTCTACACTCGTGTAGACTCCCATTGTAATTGTACCAACTGGGACGTTGTGCAATTTAAATTAATGGTCACAGTGTTTGTGTGCACTCAGATTAATACGGCATAGATTAGATAGGCAGAGGCGAATATTCTGTCATCACTTCAAAAGTGAATTTTATCAAGTTTTTTTCTACTTGTAGATAACTTACATCTAAATGTGGATCTATAATACAAAAAGCTACTTTAATGACGTTTTATTTTGAATTATACTTACGATTAAAATTATGATTCATCGAGTCTCTCAGTTTTTAGCGCTAAATAATACTTGGTGTATTGGATCATTGAACGAGTATCTAAAATTTCAAATAAAATGCCAAAACTCCTAAAACTTTTGATTCTAATCAAAAATAATAGGTAATCTAAAATTTTGCTAGCAAACATATGCTTTATTGCTTAGATATTTTGTTTTAGTTTAGTTTTACTCAAACAAAAAAGTAATCCAATAATTAGCGATATCCAATAACAATAATAACATTCAAAACATAATCCTTCCGAACATAACTTCGTCTACACCCACCTCTATAAATCGGGATTTAGCGTAAATTCGACCCGTAGATTTCATTAGAACTTCGGTAGATGGTCCCGGTCCAAAGTTGATGAAATACGACCAACATTTTGGAATATTCGACACTGCAACATGTTCTTGGAAACTATCCAAACGCATGACACACATCATATTTCCATATACGCACATATACCGCTTGAAGTATCGAAAAGCCAACACAAGGTAGGTATAGGCCAAAAACTTGGCTTTGACTAAATCATCATCAAGTTTATAAGCTTGGCTCTTGGCGGTGGAGGTTTATCCATTTCTTCTAGTTTTCCGCCATTCTCTTGATCTCCTGTTATGACACGACACTTATACATTTGCTCCATATAGTTCATTCTTGGCCTTCCCTGCTTCCTTTTTAGGGTTCCGTAGCCGAATGGCAAAAAACGGAACCCCTCATAGTTTCGTCAAGTCTGTCTGTCTGTCTGTCTGTCTGTCTGTCTGTCCGTCCGTATGTCACAGCCACTTTATTCTGAAACTATAAGCATCACACCATTGAAACTTGGTAGGTAGGTGTATTTTGTTTGCCGCTTTCCGATTCAGATACTAAAAATTAAAAAAAATGTTATTTAAGGGGGGGGGGGCTCCTATAGAGGTACATAAAACTAAAACCTAAAAAAAAATTTTTACCCAAACCTATACGTGTGGGGTGTCTATAGATAGGTCTTTCAAAATGACATTGAGGTTCCTAAATTTATTTCTTCTAAAAGTCTAACGTTTGAGATATAGAAGCTTCCAAAGTGGTAAAATAGGCGTCCCCCCCCATCTAACTTCTGAAATAGGGAAGAGAAAATTTTGAAAAAAAAATATGTAATGTAGACTTCAACAAAAACTTTCAACGAAAATTGGTTTGAGCGAAATCGAACAAGTAGTTTTTGAGATATAGCACATCTTCAACAACCGCAAACATAACTTTGTTTTTCATACAAATACTATGAAAAACAAAGTTATATTTGCGGTCAACAATATTTTGTGGTATTTTGGCAGAGTGGAAGTAAGAATCTCTAATTCAGTTAAAGTTGGCACGGAACCCTCAGTGCGCGAGTCCGACTCGCACTTGGCCGGTTTTTCCTACTGCTCTTCCCTCTATTATAGTTTTGATGAAATGATCGTATCGAATCAGGTCGCCTTCTTCTACTTTTTATCATTTCTATTGTTTTCTCTTCATCTTTACGATTACACTTTGGAATAACAAGAATGCCATTTCAGTTCATTAAGCTAAGGAATCTTCTAAATATAAATAAATAACAGGCAATTTTTTACAAATGCATCCTTGACTAATTGAAGTAAGATTGGAGTCTCATAAAAAAGAGGTTCCTTTAATTTTCGTTACGAACTCGTAAAACATGCAGTGAGTCAATCACTATATTAAAATAAGATGTGAATCATGTTCTTTTTATTTGGTACTTGATGTCATTATTCATATTATTAAACTCCAACCTTTAATCTTAGTTTTACAATGCAACTAAAAAGAGCTGTCGAGTGCCATCAGAAAGAATTTAGCACAAAACAACACTCGCGAACAATAAGTAACAAAACAACTGCTGGAAATGCCTTTGATTGCTTCTTCCAGTAGTTGGTAAACTTTCGATTTGCAGTCCAAGTCACAAACTGTTGAAAATATTTATATTTATAATAATATTACGAGTGGTTTTTATTTGGAGAATCATGTACTTAGTTTATCGATTCGCAGATGACCGTTACTTTAGTTCTTCTCCGTTAATCCTCATTACTGATTAACTTCGTACGTAGAGAAACACCGAGCATAGCCGACCGCGTGCAACCGGTAGCTGTGGAAAATTGAAGAAGAGGGCTATGTTCAGAAGTAGACGTACTTTAGCGGATAATGATGATGATTTGAAAACTTTTTACGACCAAACGCTGATTGTTGCTACTTAATTTCTTTAAATTAAAACTATTACAATACTTGTACAGTGATATGGATATAGTATATGCTAGAGCAGTATCTCTTTAGCAGGCTATATGTCAGGACGAGCTTACCCTATGTACTATTTGAACGCTTGTACATTATGATTATGTTTTGCTAGAGATAGTAGTGGTGACAAGATGAAGAGTCTCTCCAGTATTGCTTAATAAATAAGCTTTCATCCACTTTTTTTTAATGTAGCAAACTAGCGATTCTTCTGAAGTTCATCCGTTGACCGTAGCGCGATGCTATACAACCTATAGCCTTCCTTAATAAATGTACTATTATACATAAAAATAATGTTTCTGTTTAAACCAGTAAGATTGATAACTCTTAATTGTACATCATATACGTTAATCCAGTTGTTCCTTACTAAACAAACAAATTCTCAAGTAAGTCAAGAAACTTATAACTTGGAGACCAATCTCCAAGTTTAGCTCGGCACATCCACCATAGGTAGTGGCCGCTAAGTTGACAATACACGCTGGAAATATGTTGCGACCAGATACAAACTCTTTCGGTTCTGTACTGTTGTAACAAGTTTTAATTGGCCCTGTTGGTTTCGAGCAGTCTGTGCTTTGATATTTTCTCTTTTTGTATGGATAACCAATTCTTTGTGCTGACGTGTGAGGAAGAAAACTTTTTGTATGTGAAATTTTTTTTTTTATGAGTGCAACGTAAGAATATCGGAAAGCGTAATCATCTTATTAAGGGGATGTTTCAGGAAGCCTTATATTACATTCGTTTAACGATGTAGCTAGATTGTATCTTTATTTTGTAATACAATATAAATAGCATACATATACCTATTAGATAGTGACAGCCGAGCTTACTGATAGTATACTATATTCTTAAGTAGCGTTGTTAAATATCTAGGATTAGAATAGCTACCTCCACGTTGTTAAGGAAATTAATTTCAAGGTGGTTTACCTCAGCTCCTGCCTGCCTAATTATACCTATTTGTAATCTAGAAACAGCAGTTGAATTTAGAATTTCAAAATTACTTTTGTTTAATGTAGAGTTTGCTTAAATAACATTTTTATTGTATGGTTCAAACAGACATTTTGATAAGTTATTTAAAATTTATTTGTGAGCCAGACGTACTATAATACAAATTATATCTTTATTTAAACTACTCAGACAAAAAATGGGCCCCTAATGAAACATGAATAAAACTCGTTCATTTCAAAAAGCGGCGAGGTCTGAACTCAGTACAGAATTAGCTTCTGTAACATTGTTTTAATTAGGAGCAGGTCAGAATACATTTTAAAAGGGTATTTAAGGTACTTGCGTAATGAACATTGATGCAGTAGAGTCAAATGCACTAATATTGTACTATCAAACATGTAATGTCAACATTAGTAATTGGTATGGTTAAATAATACCACATACTGATTGATTGGGTTACATGTATTTAAAAAAGTAAATAATTTTTTACAAACTAAATTACCTAGTTTGTAGAGTCAAATGCACTAATATTGTACTATCAAACATGTAATGTCAACATTAGTAATTGGTATGGTTAAATAATACCACATACTGATTGATTGGGTTACATGTATTTAAAAAAGTAAATATTTTTTTACAAACTAGGTAATTATGCAATTAGTGTAATTTTGTACAGGTACCTTATACTTGTATTGACTATGAAATATTTTGAAAGTTATCATATAGGCTGTCTTGCCTGATTATTGAAACTTGACTTTGATCACTTCTTATAGATTATAGGCTGCAATTTTATCATCAAGAAGTCAATTAATGAATTGGTTGTCTCTTTTCGTACAGATTTACGAGTATAGCCGTCCCTACTGCGTCGATCTGAGTTACAGTCCAAGTGATTAAAGAACGTATTAAAACAACACGTGAAGGCACATCGTCGAACAAAGAGCCAGGGAGTGAAACAAAAAATTGTTTAATTTACCCAAAACGTTTATTATCTTTAGGTGAATTTTACCGGAGTCGTGACTCGACTGCCGAATTTTGGATTTCATCAAAATTGCTCCTTGCAACGCAACGTGGTTGGGTTTAAATGGACACATTATCATCATTTCAGCCGGCCAAGTGCGATTTGTGTCTGTTTAGATAAAAAGAGTAATTATAAAAGCATTTTTTATATTATTAATTCACATTTTGTATTTTCTGTAACATTTAATTTCAGAACTAAATTTTAGTATAGTTAACTGTGCTGCATTACTAAGCATTACAAAAACCAACAAAATGACTAGTCCCTAAAACAAGTTTATTATTTGATTTAAAACATACTTAATTAATGTTACTTGAAATTTTTAAAAAGTAAAAATGTATATAGTGTTACTGAAATACCTACATAATTGTTTAACTTCAACTAAAATATTTCAGCTTTGCATGCCGCCTGTGGCAAAACATGATGGTCTATGATGAAATTATGTTATCAAATTTACCATGTTTTGAGCAAATAAACATATTATATTCTATTCTAGTCATAGATTTGGGTTTAAAGTTTATTCACTTAATTTATCCATGCGGAAGGATAACATTTTTCAGTAACTGACTGCCTCTTTGGTGTATCGGTTAGTTTGTCTCAAGAGGTCCCGGTTCGAATTCCGGGCTGAGTGGATTTTTTCTGGGTCATTACATCTAGAAAATACTCGGAAACAGCTTGGAGTTAGGAAATTGGTGGTTATGTTACCCCCATGGATCGGAAAGCACGATAAGCCTGGTCTTGCACCTGATCTCTCATTGGTCATGTCGAACTGCCATCTCACCAAATTGAGAGTGAAGGAACAGGGAGTGTACTTGTGTATTGCGCACACTAAAATATCTACTGTGAAGGAACCTAGCCTATCTCTGTCGCGAGGGGCCGCCATTACCGAAAATCAGTATGAGTATATTATTATCCAGTAAGCCGAATAAATGGTAAAATTTTCATGCATAATACACTAAAAAAAAGTCGTTACATAACCTGAACTCTTTTCAAAATTCATCGCCAGAACTAGTTGAACTAAAAATATCCAATCCACACTCAAATTTAAAAGTGAAATTTCCTACCCGGTCTCAGCAAATAGAGGTGCGCCGTGATCCGAGTCGACTAGACTAAAACATACATGATTTCAGTTCGCAGACTGGTGAGATAAAATATTCTATGAATAATTCACGCGTCATACATTGACAGGGAATGAGATCTCTGCCATTCGTCTAGTTGTCGCCGCGCGTTTGAAAAAGTGCGCATGAATACGTTTTATAGTACCTTTGGGTAAGTGGCCACAAAAAAGTGTTACGCTGTTTTTTTTTAAGTAGCCAGATATTTGGCCGCTGTCCTATATGTTAGTGATGTGACTAGGGCCTAAGATGTGCGCTCCTTTTTCGTTTATAGCGGCAAATTTCAAACTTTGTTTTTATCAGAAAGCAGTTCTTATTTATGTGTCATTTAGAAAAAATATATATTTTAATCGACGTGATGAACGGTATTGTAGCGTGCATGTTATACTTACCATAATAATATATAATTACATTTTAGCTTTTGCCCGCAACTCGTTCGCGTGGACTTCAGGTTCGTCCCGTCTAGTAGCGCAAAAAATGAGTTTTTTTACGACCTCACATTAGAAACCTCAAAAATTTTAGCCTATATGTTACTCTGATGTATAAGCTATATTGTGGTGAAGTTTTATTCAAATCCATTCAGTAGTTTTTACGTGAAAGAGTAACAAACATCCATACATCCATACATCCATACTTACAAACTTTCGCCTTTATAATAGTAGTAGGATAACATTTATTTATTTTAAAGGAAAGTCCTTGTATGACGTTCCTCCCTTTTTATTCGATTAATGTATTTTACTTACCTATCACTATTGATAATTAAAGATGATATAAGAAACCCCTTCCCCAAAGAATTTACATGTGGAGTGGTCATTTTACCGAAATTATCACCATATTGTAGCGATAATAATGGTAGTCATATCGTTAGTTTTTTCTCAGACAATATTGAAATTAATTAGTTTATTAACTAATCACGATCCTACCTTCGGTGGTTGATAAGATAAAGGAACAATACACCCGTATTGTATGACCAATCTCCAATATTCTGTTGGATCGCTTAATTAATTGCCCCTCATGGTGATTTGTATTTGTAAATGCTTATCAAATCGAACCTTCATTTGAACCTACCTACGTATTGGCATTAAAAATAATTGTGAAATCTGAAGCAGTAATTTTTTTATTTCGCCTCGACAAATTCCTATTTTTCTGCATCAAACATCCTTTTATCTATAAAAAAATGGTTTCTATTTAAAAAAATCTCAATGAATTTTGTGGTAAATAAAGTTGTGTCTGTCTTTCTTTCAGTAGAAAGATGTTGAGATGACAAATTTTTAATAGAAGCATATTTAAGCATAACCAAATCTTTAATTTAATTTAAATGAGTATAATCTAAATGAGTAGATCCAAACTTTTAATCTAAATGAGTAGAAAGTTGATATATTATTATGAACTTTTTCATGTAAGTCTGAAAGCAACTTCACTTGTTACTCAAAGTTACGCGATGTTTTTAAGTCGGTAAAGTTATCCTGAGCTCATTAAGGTTTGAAAAATACCATTGTTAGTACCGGCTAAAGAATAATTGGCTTTATTTTAGTCCAAGAGGTTCACATACACAGAATTGGCGGATTTTAATATGTTAAGTAGTAGTGTGGGTTGTTAATACTAAACGATAACGGTTTTATTATTTAATTTTTTTTTGTGTCAAAAACTTAATTTGAGAATGTTATCAAAATCAAAAAGGAAACGAAATTCTCATAGTGACTTCAAAAAATTAGATTTTTATATTTATTTCAGATCGACTATGGACGAGTGAGTTATTCGGGAATTATATAATGTCGACACGTTTGGCGCAGTGGTTAGCGCTTCTGAGTACTGGCTACTGAACCAGAAGTCGCGGGTTCAAATCCCGCAAGGGGCAAATGTTTATGATTTTGTACCTAAGTCATGGATATTATATGTATTTATGTATTTATGAAAAAAAAATGATGCTTTGAAACCAGATATTTGGAGTGATGTTTGGCGCATATTTATTTATTAAATGACATCACAAAAAATATTTTAAGAAATTCGCACTTTGTGGTATTAGTGTGTGTTTACAACGTGTAAGGATCTGAAAATTCGTTTTTTTTTTTAATTAAGCGATGCTATTTTGGCATTATTTAACCCTTAAAACTTTTATAGTAATTGGATCCTCGGTCCCGCGACCCTACAGAAATTGTTTTGCAAACGTATCAAGCTTCAGTTTCCGTGGTCGTAAAATGGATTCGATGTAGAGAGCGATATAAAAGCCTCCCTCACGTGCCATCGCCACATTGCAGGCATCTGTTGTGCCGAAAAATTGCTCGATCCAATTTAGTATATTAAAGCTGATAGAGAATAGACAAAATAAAGCAGGATTCCGTAGAATATTTAAGAAGGCATGTTAGGTTAAAGCATCAAATCTACTTTGCTAAAAATATTGGACTTGATAAAGAACTGTATGTATTTTTATAACGTAGTTTTTTTTTCACGGAAATTATGCAAAGAATTTACATAATAATATTGTTATTAAATAATGTGGCGTAGTGAAGTTTGAAAATAGTTCTCTGGCAACAATCGTTATTTTAACATACTTGTACAGAACTTGATAATCAAATGTAATTTCTTACTTACTAACCATCGTGCACGAAAAAATATATATCCGTGCATTTTGAAAGTAGAATAGTTCACTGCGGAACCCAAAAAATACTTTCATTTCGTTAACCCATAGAGGACGTGCGACACTTACGCCATCTATTCGGAGTTATCAATCAACACAAATTGGATGGCAAAGCGCAGATGAAAGTGCACTTGAAACTTATGACAGAAGAGCCTAAAAGAGCTCAAACCACGCTGTTGCTCGTTTGATAGAAACCCTATAGTGTGCTTGGGAATTTTGGATACGTCAAATCTGAGATTCACATCGATTTTTTTGTAGGTAACTTTATATCTATAAAGTAAAGTCTGTTGTATCCGTATCATGGGTTATGTGCTCATAGCGTGTCAGAGCGACAAATCTGTTTAAAAACACGTGTTCAATGAAACCAGTAAATCATGAGATAGCCGCGTCTTACCAAGCAAACTATTTTTGGCTTAATAATATATTATAATATTATTAAGCTGTAAAGTTGTAAAGTTTCGGTTTAATTCCAATAAAATAAACTGTTTCTTTAACCTATTTTTCGTAACCTGAATGTCTTCAATGAAGAAAAGTTCTTTGACGCAGACTTCCACAATGTTTTCTTTCACTAACGCAACCGTGTAAGCAAATCCCTCGCTAGTGTTGCCTACGACCATGTGTGGTACAAAACCTAGGTATCGATGTTATTGGATATCAATAGTTCTAGTATTTTCTCCGAAACAGCATTTTTTTTAAAGGAACACTTTAAACTCTTTATTTGGTACCCTGTAAGAAAATTTAACTTAGGTTACAATAAAATATTCTGAATCTTCTGTTTTATTATTTATTTATATATTTTTTTACTTTATTTAAATCTATTTTGTAAAATGTAGGTTCATAAAGTAATCATACTAATATTTAACTATATGGCGTGACGACTTAATGTTGAAGAAATATTTTAAATTTTATGTAGATTAGCAAGTTTTCACTAATAGCTTTAGCAAACAATAAAAAGATAGTTTTTGCCCAGTAGTGAATCAGCAACAGATACTAAGAGTAGCATAAGCATATTCGAAATAAAATGTTGTGAAATATTATTTATTTATTTATTTAAACTTTATTGCACAGTAAACTGCACAACTGGCGGACTTAATGCCTTAGGGCATTCTCTACCAGTCAACCGCTTGGGAATGCAGAAAATTTAATCAGTGGTGGAAGTTTTCAATATCGATATTATATTTACTTTTATCGATACTTATGTCAGCACTATCCCCACAGTAATGCTATGCGTGTGTCTGTCCACGTTGATAGGCGATTAGCCAATGAAAAGGCCATTGGGAGTGCTCCAAGGAGATTGTCTGCCACTTCAGCTCCGATACAAGGCTGTGATGGCAACAACTAAACGTCTCGATTGGGCTTACATCGAATCACAGTAGAGAATACAATTTGTGTGTTTATGGAATCTGTGGCATAACATCTGCATTTCATTTCGTTCGGTTTTCGATATCCATCAGTTTTTCATGTTTCACCCTGTATTAGTTTGCAAATATAGTGAGAGAAACTACTTTCTAAAATTCATTTTGAGACTACAAATTAAAGAACTGTTTTAATACAATTTTTGGATAAGATAAGAATCAAGTCGCGTTAATATTAATATTCATGTAATATTCATTTGAAAGACCAATCAAATTAAATTTGAATCGTCTGGGCTTACTAGAGATAAACTATTTAAAATAACATGAGACAAGTTTATGAACGAACGAACATATAAACAATATTAAATGAAATGTCAAAATCGTGCATTACTTCAGCAACTAATATAACTTTATATTAAAGCCACAAGTTATCTGAAATGTAATTCTTGTTTATAGCCCGCTAAGAACGTTCGTGGATAAGCTTTATCCAGCGCCAAGTTGTAGTATATGAAACGATAAATCGCTTTCGAGACAATTTAAAGAAAACTTAAGTGGTGGGAATAGCGCACGGAAGAGAATTCACCAAGTTTATTCTTCGCATTTGAATTCACGATTCCTAATTTCAAAATAGTTTCTAAAATCACAACATGTCGTTTTTTTTAAATTTAATATCAAACCTAACCAAACAATTGACTGTTTGTAAGGTTGACACCAAAACACTGTTTTGGACGCAGATGATTTTTATTAAAAACCAAACGTTGTCGTCATTAGTATAAAGTAATACATGTAGGTAAAAGACGCTACCACTGTTTCATTTTATATCAAAAGACATGACGAAAATACATTTCTGTTTCGGTTGCCAAAACGAAATGCAATAAATCAAGTAAAATAAAAAATAAACAAACACTGATTCTGAAAACAAAGAACTTTGTTGAAGTTTTACTCAACTATTTTTGGTGAGATTGGATTTGATTTACTGCGAGCAATTCGTAACATAAGTTACGTGTGTAGTATTTAATCGTGTTTACCCAGCTGTATGAAGTTTGATATTAAACTTAGACACTCTTATTGGCTCACAAGTTATTACTTGTATCGTTAACTCGTTACTTCGTTAGTTATTTGCGACGATAAGTTCTCATAAGTGGTATGAAAGTTTGGAATCAGAATTTTGGGAAAGGGTACGCTGCATGCTTGGTTTTCAAAGTTTTGCACCTCAATTAGGATGAACTGATCATCATAATTGAGAAAAATACATCAAAACAAAACCTCTATGGGTGTGAGTTTTTGATAAAAGGGAACCGATTTTTATGGTCAGAATAAAAGCGCAATTTCCCAAGATTTTTATAGTTTTTATGGAAATGTGAATTTTTAAGCTTTTCACGATTTCATTATGTATTTGTATTTTGATTATTGATTAATCATTCGCCAGTTGCGTAGAACTCCAATTTATTTAAGAGCCTGTTTAACCATCGACAAATCAACGTCATTTCATATGAAGAAGTGGAAAAATAACGCTATTCAGAACTTACAGAACATTGTAAAACATGTTGTACTAAGTGTCGAAATGAAAAGGTTAGTGTCTGAGGGATTCATTTATTAATAAATTCCACTCCCGTACCGAGATGAGCTCAGTAGAACTTAAGCTAATAGTCGTTTAATCTCCGTCGATCGTGCCAATTTGTTTCTTAATTTATTTTATTCTTAATCCAAGACTGATTAATTAATCGGTTCGATTCTACTTTACCGTTTTGAAAAGATTTAGATTTCTTGGTAAAAAAGACCGCTTACCTTTCATTCGATACGACTTAATTAGTAGATTGGTTGCTTACTTTACGAACTTACGATGGTAATAATTTTATGACCAGCTATCGTTAATATTGTAAAATTTCTGATAATGTTTTCAATCAAAACTGGCCGAGTATAGTGTCAAAAAGTGTTCTTTAATTGACTGTAAGGTTTCTAATTTGTTTACAACTGATTAGCTAGTTTAGGTCGGGCGAATCAAATATTCTGTTTTCTAAGGAAGCACTTCTAATGTGTGAATAAATATATCTAAACCTTAACTTATAATTGACTGGTGGTCTGTGTTTGTGAGTTAATTTATGGCTTATGATAAAATACTCAATTCAGTTTATTTTTGTTATTGTATAAATATATTCATTGTATTTATGTATATATATTATATATAGATTATTGCACTTATAAGCTGTACATAAAATACATGAAGTCACAATGTGAACAAAAGTCTGTAGGCTGATCCCTAAAAGAGATCTCTTTCAGCTAAGCCATTGGTGTTGGAAATGTAATAGTTGCGGTTATCGGCAGAGTTAGGTTGAATACTTAAAATAAAATTTGTAATATGTTTACATTTTAAAAAAATATTATAAACTTATAATATTTTTTAAGGACCGTAAATATATTACAAACTAGCTTTTTCCCGCGACTTCGTCCGCGTGGAATAGTGACTTCTTTCTCCCGTTTTTTACGCATTTACCACTATATCTTTGCTCTTATTGGTCGTAGCGTGATGTTATATAGCCTATAGCCTTCCTCGATAACTGGACTATCCAACACAAAAATAATTTTTCAATTCGAACCAGTAGTTTCGGAGATTAGCGCGTTCAAACAAACAAACAAACAAACTCTTCAGCTTTATAATATTAGTATAGATTTACGTAACGTATTAAATTTTGTGTAAAGTTGTGAGGTTAAATCTTATTTTTAGCAATAATCTAATCACAATAATAATCGGTTTGGAATTGAGAAACGAAATGTATACAAAATGTTACACAGCCTTAACTTCGGTCCTTTGGAATTGCAAATCTTTTTCTTCAATCACTGTATCCCATAAACATGTGTGAAAGTTTTCTTGAGACGCAATCTTATCTCGAGAAGTGTTGTCGAAAGCTTCCACATCTTCCGTATCGATAATTTTAGAAAAGTATGTAAGAATAATATTTTTAAAGCAGGCCATGCTTATAGACTAGTCTTAAAATAAATTGACTGTACAGTAAACAATTTACCTTACTTATATAGCAATCATTTAAGAAAGACTGGGGAGAGTCAAATAGTTATGAACGTATTAATAAATTTGTTTATTTTTAATTTTATCTGATGTTTAAAAAATGTCAACGTTTATTGTTACATAATATAACTTTCTAACCACTCAGGAATTCCTGAGTTCTAAGACAAATTTGATACACGTAGATATTTATGTGTTATCAGGCATTACGGTGTAATGACATGCATTTGAATTTTTCTGAGTTTAATAGTCGCATTTAGCTGTCGATAAAATCTTACGATATGATATCGATCAACACTACCGTTAGGTTGAAAATCCCTTAATTAAAGTTGTAAAGTTGATACGCTAGCAACATTAACTTAATGAAGATGTTATCAAAGAGCTTTCGGAATGATGGAGTTTTCTGTTCGAGTTTTGTCTAGCACGCAGCAAATGCTTTTTAAAATATATGTTAATTAAAGATTCACGGAGTTCTGTGTGAATTTGATACGCAACATTTAAGTTATAAATATGAAGTATTTATGGTTTAATTCACAAGTATTCGTCTTTAAAGTACATTGAAAAAAATGTAATTTGACTCAAATAAGTTTTACAGTCATATTTTGCATGCGTGCTCAGGAGGAAATAGGCCTTAGGTTAGGTTAGGTTAGGAACGTGGAAAAGCTATATAAAGTACGTACGATAAAATCGCTTCAGACAGGTGTCTTAAACTTGCGTCGGCTTAGAAGAGTACATCTTAATAGACGTAACAAACAGACCATTCTTAGTGCCTACCCTCGCACGCATCACGTCGACATCACGCCACCGAGATAATGGTGTTGATACTATCACGCCATTGTTACAACAATTTGTGGCTACACGCAGTTACAAGCGGAGCTAATCGTCGTCAAGTGGATTGCCCCTCTAATTTGACCGCCATTGTAGTAGCTGGTGAAAAAGATATTGCTTATTTTAGTTTTCTGGTGCAGTTAGAGATTGAGTACACGGACGGCATATAGCCAACAAAAACGTGCCGTCAATGAGACGTCAATGCGCCGTCGATATATTTGTCATTGTGCCGTGGACATGCCACTGTAAAATTCCGGTCGTGTCACTGCAATTAAATTTAGCGCTTTGTGGCATCACTTATATCTTGTCAATTTTTTAGCAAAAATGTAATGTGAGCAGTGCGTTATACTATGAAAAGCTTTTGTAACAAAGTACTTAAATACTGCATGATGAATTCAGTAATTACAATAGAGGGAAAAACCCACGACCTTAAAAGATCTATGAAAGGTCTTAGAACTCTTGAGTCCATGGGCTTTTACTTTCTACCTGTCACTTCTTAATAACCACTCACATCTTATCCACTTTATATTAAAACATCTTTGAACGTCTTTCCTTCAAACATCTTCAAATTGTGGGTAGTTGAAAAAGAAGGCAATTCAATCACGTTTCAGTATTCCCTGTACACTTGAAGTCTGCCTCATGCGCGAGGCTTCGCGACCGCTCCACGCTTCTACCCACACAGACACTTTAACTTTGATAGGGTTGATACTATTAAGAAAAAAATATAAAGGTATGTACATCAAAAATAAGACAAGAATAAATGTCACTATAGTTTACGGGCCAAAATTGATTTGTTTTTTATAACATAGTACCTTTGATATTTCTGTTAATTCGCATTGATATAAGATGACTAGCAAAAACACTAGCAAGAAAAATGGGCGTACAAATTAATTGTCAGCGCTGGTAAACATCACTTACTGCTTGTTTTAAAGTTTTTAAAATTGTATATTACCTCACCAGCAATTGCAATGAGAAACAATCAAGAGAAAACTTGAGTAAGAATCTCGTGCATGGGACATGAAGTTATTCTGTCGCATCCTAATTAATTCATGCAATTTGTAGCAGCGCTGTCATTGCAAATTTTCATTTTAGATCATTATTTAATCAAATAAACTAGCGCAAGTGATTATATCGTAAAAATATGTATAGTTTAACTAACCCTTGAACCCTTGCTAAGCTACAAGAAACGAGGAAAATATACTTTTTTTTAACTATGGCGCTTTACGCGTTATTGCGGGTTTTCCTATCAGCTAATGTTTTGGGCACGTGCCAGCCCTGAGCTATCTGTCCCCATGATTGTTATTGCATCCCGCGGATTTTCCAATCGCGTCCCTATTCTATTTCCTTTGCAGTTTTGCGTGGGATTTGTTGTTCTGTCCCGGACAGGGCCAGTTTAAGCGTTGACGCTAGTGTGACGCCGACCGAATCGAAATCTGCTCGATGGATTTGTTTTCGCCATGTTTCGGCGCTCGTGACACTTTGGGAGGATAGATGCGCTTTTGTTTAGATTCAAATTGTGTTACAATTTATTGCTGAAGCGTTTTCTTAGACTCGTGCTTGAAGTGAAAACTACACTCCTAGAGTTGATCGCATAGACATCGATCGCAAATGTTTTAAGTATTGATTTGTATTTTATACAATCCTCATTACATCATTTTAATTGAACCCAGTTAATGGATCGCCCTATTTTTACCCCCAAAATACTTTTTGTTTATCCTTATTTGGTTAAGGTTCTAAAATGTAAACATTATTAAGCTTTCAAGACATAGTACGAAACAGAAAACACTCTACATTCAACATACACGTGTCGACTGTATGTATAATCTCTAGGTAAGTTTCCGAATAAAAAGGTTTCAGTAGCCAATCGGAAACAAGATTTCCTAGGAAAATATCATAAAATGACTCGTGTGCAATAAATAAACCTTCAGCTAGTGGTAACCGAAGTGGATGGTATTCAAAATTACCATAAATTATACGCAAAGGAGTGTTCATTAGATATATAATTTCTTGTAACTCAGCTTTCAATATGTATTAAGCAAAAATTTATAAGTGCGCTTCGCCGTGCCAATATAACAATGGTGGCAGACGCTAACATAGTTACAGTTGCATAGTTTCTAACTACCCCCGACAGACACTCAAGAGTTTTTCAAGTTCTGTGGTGACGTCACAACTAATAATAAGTTGGAGATGACTTGCGTGTACGTCAGTGGACTTGGTTTTATTGCTTTTGTGGTGCAATTAGGTAAAATAGAACTCGATAATGCAGGGACTGCAGAAAAATATTTTTACTTGATACGAATGAACGTTGACTAGTTAAATTTGAAATGATCACAGAAGTTAATGATAATTCGAACGGATTAGTTTTTGGCTCATAATCGTAACGTTAAAATGACTTGTAATGTGCACTTTGGAGCTGTATTTTTGAATCAATCACGTCATTATTACGAATGATTTTAGTTAAAAAAAACACACAACACAAAATAAAGTCTCAACAAAATGGAATTATATTTCTTTTAATAATTGCAGTGTTGATTTCATCTCTATGTATTCCAAAATCGAACATAAATCACACTCCACATTGACGCGAGTGGTAAAATATGAGGCCCTGTAACGCAATACAGACCTCATTATATCTGTGACGCGGTGTTGCGTAAACAAGTCCACCTTTACATAGCTAAGTATATAGCTACGGATCGCAAGAGCAATTGCACAGGAACCAACCAAGACATGGCTCCAACGATCCTGACAGGAGTGCACGACTAAAAGGGAAGCGTTTTCGACACAATACCAGTGTGTCACCAACATCGACGGACGCAAGAATGGATAGTACTCGTACACCGTACAACGTAAATAATATGAACATTCATAGAACCTTTTCTTGGCAGCAAAACCTGCTTTGGGGTTTAAAACTCAACATTTACCTCATAAAACTCTAGAAATGTTAGCGTTAGAGCAGTCGTTAGCGCTTCTGGATACTGAACCAGCGGTCGCGGGTTCGAATCCCGTTAGGGGCATATGTTTGTAAGGTGAGCACGAACATTGGTGTATATTTAATGTAGGTAGAGACACACTTACATAGGTATATGTTTGAACTTTCAGGTTCCGTCATTGGATAGGCTTTTGTATCTGTAGGTGATTTATCCATAATAATAAGAGCTCGGTTGGTAAATTCTGTAGATACTCTAAAATAATCCATTAGTTCTAGAATTACACATGTAAGCTTTTAATGGGAAATTTTATTTTAAGCTTACGAAGGCCTCCTTATAGTTCTCCGCATAGTTATTTTACTTGTCCTTGTCATTCAATTTGGTCACATCAGCATGAAAGGTGGTATTACTTCTATTATTAGATTTGAACCCCCCTATGGAAAGCGGCAAGCTTAGTTTGAAAACTGATTAACACACGAACCCACAACAATCGTGTTCTCACATGAAAGTTGTAACGAGTGGGATTGCGTCGAACGGACGGGGCAAGCCCTTATTCAGGAACGCGAAGTCCATATTTTAGAATCTTACCGTCCCTTTCACTCATTATAGCATGGCTATGCGACTGAGAAGGGTAGCTATATTTGAAAATACGGGGTGGTTTACAAAGAGTAAGGCCTGAAAATACGTGTCACAATCCCGTCGCCTGGACAAATTGCCATCAATAATTCAACCGGTCGGCCGCTCGTCCGCTGATTTATATGTGCGCGAAACAAATTAATTCCGAAATCAAAGCGCATAATACCGGCTACGCTCTTTTGTTTTTATCACAGTTGCTAACTCGCGTGAAAACAAATGACGTCTCGTGAGATGTTGCTTTTCCATTTTTACCAATCATAGATTAAATGGGACTGTTTTTTAAACGAAATACTGCAATATAACTGAATAATTACAAAAGATTATTATACAATAAGAGCTTTAGCTATGAAGATCTAAGGAAGTCGACATAATATACGATAAAACGGACATAATAGTGTTGAATGTCTTACTAAAAAAAACAGGTAAATTAGTAGCTAGTTGAAAAGATAAGTTAGCTTTCTTTTTGAGAAAACGAAGACGGAAACAACTAATTTTATGTAGAATTTCATGTTTACTTTGTAGGCGTCGTACGTTCCATTACGTGATCAAATAGCATCAATCGGTGACCATCATGATTTAAGCATTTTCGAACTCCATGCAAGTGGAGCACAAGATGTGTTCATGTGATTTAATTCCGCGCCGTCCGATATTCCGTGATTCCGACAGATACTCGCGCAGCTCAAAGCTGGCAATAAATTATTCAGCGGAAACGGCCCTGCACTCAACCCGCGACGTATCGCTTCTCGTCACTAACGAGATCATGGCCGATGCAAACTTTTTGCAGGTTGCTACTGGCAGGCAGGAATTGATAATTTTAATTTTTTAATCAGTTATTGAAGTAGGTCGACTTTTGGTTTATATCGTGTCAACGAATTTGTATATGTAAAGGTGGGAACTGATCAACGTTACGAGTTGTAATGTAACATGTTACACAGCGAACATTTGTGCAGTCAGTTAACATTTGCCACGATTTATGCTGAGTGCAGAGTGGGGTGCCGATTTAGAGCGCTTTCACACTTAGGCGACCTTAGCAGCGCGGCAGGCGAGCTGCTGTCAATTTCATACATAAAAATGTCAGCAAAAAAATTAAAACATCAATTTTCTCGAAAGACGCTTTTTTGAGTTAACGCTTTTTGGCTTATGAGGGCAGAATAAGCCCTTCACATTAGGGCAACGCTCTGCTGTTGCGCTGCCGTCGCTCTAATGTGAAGGCGCACTTAGAGTATACCTGACTGAACTAAAAGGGAATGATCTCGATATCACTTTTCGTTTTCGAGAAATCCGTGGACAAACATACACTTACGAAACTTGGTTACGTATTTGGAAGTTAAAATTAATCATCATACTCAAAGATAATCCAATTTCAACAATATCACAAACATACAGGTCGAATAAAAAGAAGTATTCACTTTCTTTTTTTGAAGTTGGTAAAAACGTTAAGTTATTACATTGTTGTGGTAATATTTAGTTGCGATATTAGCGATATTCTTGAGTGGAGTTTTTGCTAGGCAAGCTGGATAATCCTACTTCACTCTACCATGAAAACCAAATTTAACCGGACGACTGCGCTATTTTGGCCCATAATTATTTGCCTCATGCATATAACGGGCCTGTCACGCGATAATTCCAGTGATTCTGGTATCGGCGTGACTCACAAGCCATCAATATTCAGGACCGTTGATGCTTAAAGCCTACATCGACGCCTGATGTGCTAATGAGATTGCAGTATGAGTAACAAATGATTTTACCGCTGTTTGTTTTGTTAGGCTAATCCTCAGACTTAGAAATGATTCACAAACGCCGATATTAAAAATATTAAAAGCATATTTTCTATCAACTTGATGAATATTCTCGCCGGTTCTTAAACTGCGGTGTGGCACGCAAGATCCACTATACTATCTTTCCTGATTTAAAGTTTTTATGAAAAAAGAACTCCACAGACAAGAACGTAGCTCTTTTTGATGATGATGATGACCGACAAGAGCTCAGCTCTAAAATTTGATGATAAGGTAGGCTATTATATTGTCTTATATCAATAAAATCATTATGAAATTCCTCTCGATTTTTAAATGTTTTTAAGAATTTCGTCCTTGGCTCATTTGCGTTTGTAAACATTAATGCTCTGATCTCCGGTTACTTTAATAATTCTATCTTTATACACATCAAGGAAACTGACGGCATCTAGATGATGATTTTGCCCAGAGCAAAGCTTATCCTGATAATCGCAAGTTGGCGTTAGCTTTTGAAGTGACAGTGATTTTCACTCCTAAGCGAAAATCAGAACTGGGGGCGTATTGCAATCCAACTTAATTCGTTCAATTTCGAGGCAGTTCAATTCCCACTCAGTGTAATAAACAAATATAGTATCAATACAATAATATTATAATTATACTACAATGGTATGAATATGAATATTTATATTGTTATATTATAGTAACGTTATTAATGTACTACGAAATTGCAGTAAGAATTGCTAATTTGACAGTAAAGCACAGCTGTTTTACTGTCAAATGCATCGCAATACGCACCCTGAATATTCAAAATATCACAGGATTTAATCGCAGGTGGACAGACAATAGTTACGTGCTGTAGGCGCATGTCTTAAAGAAATCATGTGACTGGATATACGCATGTGGCCTGATTAGGTAAGATTCGATGGAGCTAACATGCCAGAGACTGGTAAAAGCCTCCAAATAAATATGGATTTAAAAAAAGCGTGTGGCCTGTAATAGGGGTAGAAATAGTAATCAATAATTCTTTACACGTAGTAACCTTGACCTGGACATAGTGCTCTTAAATGTTTTAACTGAGATCCAAAGTTTTAATTCCTAATCAATGTATACTAAAATTGATAAGTCGTTGTAGTAAATGACAATTTCAAGGTCTATAAATGGACGCATTCGTTTGCAATAGGTACGGACAACTCAGCTCAGCACGTCAAGCTAAACACTGCGGTATCTTATACTGTTGGAATAAGGAGTATTTTTCAACAAAAATGTGTAGTCTGATGTGCTGGCCATTGAACATTGATGGTCCAATATCTTTTGCTAAGAAGTTACCATATTTTTTTACTTTTATTTTAATAATTTCAACCATTTACAATTGATTTTTGGTTACTAGTGGGCTGGTGTATTAAAAATTTCTGCTCCTATTACATGCCACACACTGTATGTCCATATGCCTATACCATGCTGCCGGTAGGATGACATTGCAAAAAAAAAACTAAAGCAACAAAACAGGGACAAGGACATCCGAAAAGCAACAGAAATCAAGATTCGTTAGTTCTCAAGCCATCGAGTCCGCTCAATAATGCACAAGGCACAAGGTTATTAAGTAACTTAAAAGCGATAGCTATTAGACCCTTTACACACTGTGACTTGCAAACGCGATGCAGTCGCAATGCTGCATCGATGCAGTCGCGATGCTAGCGCGCGTTAGTATCGATGCTAAAAGTCGCAGTGTGTAAAGGGTCTTAGATTGCAATTCATCACCGACATAGGCCGGAGTTAGTGCTAACAAATATAAATAGTAATACTTGCGAGCAATGCAGCCTGCGTAAGCGGCTTGACACATACAGAGCCTCGGAAGTCTACCTTAAAGTATTTAACACCATGGCCGACAGTTTATTGACGACATAAGCAACCATGCCTCTTATTACGCCTTGACATTCGAGCGACAGCAGCGCGCCAGCAGCTAGTCGCTCTTATGTGAAGGGCTTACTGCTGTCATTTATGTATGAAATTGACAGCATAAAGTCGCCTGAATGTGAAAGCGCTCTGAATGTCGACAGTAGTCGTTGAAAATAAGAACAAAAGTACTATCATGACGAATTTTGAAACAGAATACGAAAGTATAGTTTTTATTATCTGGTTACGTAATAGCCCTTCAGCTGTGACGCGTTTGTGAGTGTGAGCGATCACTGGGTAACTTGGTTAGCTCACTGCAACTTACGGAATGAATTTTTAAGGGTTCCGTATTCAGGAAGTACTTGTATATTATTTTTCTATATTTAAGACATCGACTTATTTATTTTTAGTGAATCAAACATTGCGACTTTTCAGGGTTGAGAAATAATATCAAACTCTAACCTTAAAAACCGGTTAAGTGCGTGTCGGACCCGCGCACTGAGGATTCCGTGCCACCCTTAACTGAATTCAGGGTCCACTTACTTTCACTTAACGAAAACATCACAATATATTGCGACGGCAAAAATAACTTTGTTTTTTATAGTGTTTGTATGAAAGACAAAGTTATATTTGCGGTTGATAAAAATGTGCAATATCTCAAAAACTACTAGTTCAATCTCCTTCAAACTAATTTTCGTTGCAAGTTTTTGTTGAGATATACATCATATATTTTTTTCAAAATTTTCACTTTCTTAGTTCAAAAGTTAGATGGGGGGGGGACGCCCATTTTACCACTTTGGAAACATCTATATCTCAAACCTTACACTTTTAGAAAAAATGGTTTTAGAAAGCTCAAGATCATTTTAAAAGACCTATCCATAGACACCCCACACGCATAGGTTTGAGTAAAAAAAATTTTTAGGTTTTAGTTTCATGTATGGGAGCCCCCCCTTAAATATTATTTTTTCTTACTTTTTGTATCTGAATCGGAAAGCGGTGATCAAAATACACCTACCTACTAAGTTTCAGCTATGTGACGCTTATGGTTTCAGAATAAAGTGGCTGTGACATACGGACGGACAGACAGACAGACTTGACGAAACTATAAGGGTTCCGTTTTTTGCCATTCGGCTACGGAACCCTAAAAATAAATAAAAAATAGAATACACCTTTACATGAATTTTAAACACCTAATAATAGTGATAGAAGAGCAAGTTTGTCTATTTTATTTTAATCCCTTGTATGAACGGACACATCGACTGCAGCGTAAGATATTTTTCATGGAATATACTATGTGAATTTACATTATCCTTGTTATGTGTAGTAATGTTTAATCCCTATTCACCGCATTACTGTCATGTCGTCCAAAAGGAACATTCACAACCAAATGTCTATTTGTTTAACAAAACAACATCTTGTTTTGTTAAACACGTCCTTTAAACGCGTCCTTTAAAGGCCATCGCCTTTAAAGGCTTAATTACATGAATAAAGTGCGCCTTCTATGAATGCTAATTCGTAGATCCGTCAAGCACGTTCTACGTGCTGAAGTTTGTAGGCCACCGTTTTCAAAGTAACTTTATTACTGGTCTTTATTCCGAGCAAGCTTTTAAAATCCAAGCCAATTTCGTTGGGTACGTGAAATTTCTCGTGCAAAAGCGTATTCTACATCAAAATGCCACCGTTTCTTTGGGCTATCGGCTTTCAGTGCACTAAAAGTGTCACCTCGGGCGTCTTTTTGAAAACTAGCTGGCACTGTGCACTTACAGGCTACATGTTTGATGAGCATGAACCTAACTTTTTGATTGAGGCTCGATTGTGGAATTGTTTAATTTAATTTTAATGTAACTTTTAACTATATTATACATGCAAAAAATTGTGAGGATGGATGTACGTTTGTAACTCCTTCACGCAAAAACTACTAGGTGGATTTTGATGAATTTTTACAATAAAAAAGCTCATACATTGGAATAACACATAGGCTAAAGTGTACTGTAATATTTTTAAAGATCCGCGGGGAACCACTAATTTTAATAAAATAAATAAATATTGGACACCAATCACATACATTGCTTTGATCCCAAAGTAAGTAGCTAATGCACTTGTATTATGAGTATCAGACACAACGGTGGTACCACAACACCCAGACCCGAGTCAATGTAGAAAATTATGATTTCTACATTGACCTGACCGGGGACCTCGGAGCGGCGACGCCTTGAAACCCAGCGTGCTTAGCCACTACACCACGATCATATTTAAGTATAAATATGCAAATGCAGTATAAAGTTGAAATTTAGGACCGGTTACGAGATCAATAGTTAATTCAACTAATGGTTAAAAGTCGTTACTAGTGGTAGAATAAATACGTGCGTGTTTTAAACGAAAGTTAACTTAATCAGTTTAGAATGGCTTGAAAAAATAATTGTAAAAATGAAATCCGGAATTAAAAAGTCGTAAGATGGTCAATGTCTTACTACTGTTGAGAAAGAAGAATTTAACCCGTTTATGGTCAAGAGGCCCAATATGTTTTCATTTCGTCAAGACCGTAAGTTCACAACCATGATTGCACCCACTTTTTAATTACTGATGGTAATCGGCTTTGCCAGTTCTGTCTGCAGTTTAACCCGCCGTGCGTCAAAGACCTTTTTGATGCGCTAGAACGTAAACGGCCGTTTTCACGTTTTCTATGGCGCGGGTTAATCATGGCACGGCTTGTGTATAGTCTGTATCAGGATTCAAATTTAAACTCTTTTCTAGTACGTCGAAACAAGTAACTTAAAAAGTTTGATTGAATGATTTAATCGGAATAATATAAGTGTTTCATGAAATTTTAATTCTCATTTTATTTTTTCAGAGTAGAATTGGACGTTTGTACTTTGTATTACAACATTACCGAATTTGATAAGTATGTGCTTCTAAATTCTCATAATGTTCATAAAATAATTAAAATCTTTACGAAGTCTGGTCTAGTCTGGAAACAAGCCAACATATTTCATAAAAAAAACAAGCAATTAAATTAATAGGTTGGATTCACAGGTTTAGATCTAATAATAGAGCTTTTCGAGCTTCAGTTAATTATAAAAACCTTGTCTTAGGTGATGATTTTTCAGACACAGTGTCTGTATACGTAGCAATGATACATATTTCATGTAGATAATAAAACAGAACTGCTAATCCGTTTGACATATAGAAATCGTTAAAGGAAAAAAAGGTCGATATGAACAGATGAGTAGCCATATAGAAGGCTGGTTAGATTGAAAAAGGTCCAGAGATGGTCTCATAAATCCCTTTCGCAAGTACACGTCGGATAAGTGCGGTTTATTTCCGAAGATTTAGGCGAAGTTCGAGCTAAGTTCGCGTCTTTCCAAACGACACGAGTGCCATAGGTGAGGCTAGAGACTGGACATGTGAGGGGTTAACATTATCGATGTTTTGGATTTTTATCAAAATATTGTGTAGGTCGATCGCGGTCGAGGTCGATTTTTTAATGGTCAAATAAAATATTTCAGACTGTTAGATTATAAAGCGAAAAATTAAAAAAAAATACAGTTACGTATGATTGCTGACAATCAGGTGATGTTTTCAAATTAGCCATATTGCATTTGTTCATCGAATATTTCTTATCTGACTATTGAATAATCAGCCCTTAAGGTTGTAATATTTTATTTATCAGTATCAAGTATAAAAACAAGTAGGTGATTATGTAAATTTCTTTAGAATATTTTAAGGCAAAAACAATATAAATATTGGATTATAAATTAAAATGTTGGATTCGTCTTAGTTACCAGACACCTAGGTGAAACATTAGGTACCTATATCTACTAAAAGTACTTCGTTTAAATGGTAAAAATGCTTTAAATGCTTGTGAATGTTTTCCATATTTCTGATGCGTACCTATAGGATAGAAAACACCTGACTATAATATATTGTTTTAAACTTTCATGGTCACTATATAAATAGTGAGTTTGTGGACAATGGTACCGGCGGCGAGCGGAATAAACGACTTCGAAGCAGGGTAGACCGATATGTCTGCCAATAACAACCCACCCGCAAGTTCTCTTCAGTTACTCCGTGATCATGGCGCTTGCAACAGTGCCGAAATATCGGAAGCTCATAAATAATAAGGTACATGGTAGCAATCCCGTATCTAACTATTCTAATAAACACCTGACTGTTTAAAGTGCTTTCTAACACTTTGATTTGGGCATTTTACTTGTCAGACATACAATAGGTTCTTAAAGATGAAATAAGAAACCAAAAATTGCGCACGGGCGGGACTCGAACCAGCATCTTTCTGGCTCTCTTCTTCTCTACCAGTCAACTATAGGTCTATTCAGAGAAAATACAGGCGGCGCGAAGGAGGTGATAAAGGCATTAAAAGAAAGAGCGTGACGATAAAAATTATAAAAGGTATTTACAACAAAAAATACATTCATACTACTTATTACATAAATACCGTATACATTACTACTTATATGTATGTAGTAATACATTATCAGTTTATTTCTTTCGATGTCATCTATCGACCATAGCGACCTCTAATCTGGCGGTGAGATAAGTTCGACAAGTTACTGTCTCCCACTAAAATATGTAGCGACACCATATTGAAAAGTTATCTCTTGTTAGAACCGTCTCTTTATTTGGTTCTTAGTTACGACAGCTATCTTTTCATTATGTTGCCAAATATTTATGAAGTATTATAAACTTTTGTCTACTTCATAAAAGACTATTCGATGATGACACCTCTTGTCAATTACGAATTTTATTTATATAAAATTTATTGAAGTAATTTTATTTAAGTATCTAACAAAAAGATAAGTCTCGTACAAGGATCTCTATGATGAAATATCACCTCATTTATGTCATGTTTTGGGACGTCAAAACTGTTGTAGAGCTTGTCTAAACTGAAATGACGCACCCCACTATCGTATCGACGCACACGAGCACACTAAAACTAGTCGACTGTGACGTCTTAATATGCGGAGCAGCCGACACTTCCACACAGATGAAGTGTCGTTATTAATAGTTGCACTCACACATCGAAATCAACTAATTAAGTAGTGGGCCGGTGCGTCATTTCAGTTTAGACAAGCTCTAAATAATCTTACCCTTCTATTTTTAAATATTCTTTATCACGCAAAAAATAACAATTTGATACAAATTGCTCCAAACTACTTCTGCGGTCTTTTCACCAGGAGTGATCTCATCTACTCACCCTCCATTTTACTAAGCAAAAAATAATTTATTTTTCTTTAATTCATAAACATAATATGATATAGTATCTATACTTCCTAGCATAGTTTAAGAGTAAAACCCGAATTTCATTCCAACAAAAATAAAATACGAAGTTCAGAGTTCTAACATTGCCAATGACGTTACATTTATTATGTAAGTAGCGCTATGAAAACTTCTATAGAATAAAATTGAATGCCATTTTAAGATATTTCGCCGTCCCCGACCCAAGAATTCAAATATGAATTTTATACCTTACTCTTGAACTAAGAAAGTCATACTTTGAGATGTTATGAGGTAATTCTGTGGAACAAGGGTTCGTAGATAGCCCTGTGGATTTGACGGCAAGTGGAGCTAGCATTCTGTATGATAATTCATCAAATTAGTTCAAATTCAAATAAATAAAGCAAATAAATTTATTATTTTCTATTTTTGAACTTGTTATCACAAGTTTTATTTGCTTGAACTTTAAGCCGGTAAAAAACATAACTCTTACTCGTAATTCGAGTACAGCAGGTTAATTTTCCGAAATTTTTCGCCTCAGTCTCTTGTAGCATTCAACGGCCTTTAACTCAATTCTATTGTTATAAAAGCAAAAATACAAAAGCACACTTTTCTACAATTTCAGAAAACTGCAAACAAAAATAGCATCTTACTCTAAAATAAACATGACAAATTCGCAAAATAGCATCACCTTTTAAATTCTTATCCCGCAACAAACGGGCTGGAGCGAATATATTTCGTACTATTTCAAAGTGCAAGACAGTAGGAAAAAGCGAATTATTGCGGTCGAGAACCGGAGCTAACCGGTTCAGAGCAGATATTGCAAACGCCATCTTGTTTTAACCAGACAAAACACGTATAAATCAACTCCATTTCAGTTTTATTAAAAAGTGGGCTGAGTTTTTCATATCTTTTTCGCTCGCTGTACGCTTAGTCAAAGCTTTTACGATTTCGTACGGATGTATTTAACTGCGTTTAGTGGAAATAAAGTTTGATCTATGCGGTATGTTACGGAGTTTATTACATTCAAATGTGGATGTGCTTCCAATACTTTTGCGGATATCTTTTTTGAAGACATTCCTTATTACTCTCATATGTGAGTCTCTTCTCTAAGATTTTGAGTACTTACCAAATACTAGAGAGAACATATGAATCTAACAGAAAAGGATTTTTTGATAAAAAAATCACTTTTATGTCGACAAGAGGTACTTATGTTCTTAACTTTTGTTTTAATAAAACAAGGTTTTTAGGCAAAATCAATATCAAGGGTTCAGAATACTAATCTGTCGATATAACAATGTGCTTTCAAAAATAATAAATCCTGTTTCAACTAATACCAGAACTGTTACAAATTAAAATTAATTAGCGAAGTGTTCCAAAACTTCAAACGGTTCAGTTGCAGCGTCGCCGCTGCATAGTTCGTGGTACTTGTTGTCTCGTATGAGGTGAACGGGGAAAGAATAAAAAAGGAAATAAGCCAAATTGATGCAACGTTTTTAAGATACCTAATCAAACCATGCGATATATTTCAAAGTTTCAACTGTGCTATTCATTTGATGCTTAATAAATTATAGAACTTAACGATATGAAAACTTACTCTAGCATATATCCGCAAATACAAAGTATTTTTTTTTCTATCGTTTCTTCATACATAACATGTAGATACCGAAATAATTTAATTTAATTTTATATTTACATTCTCCTTATTTTATACAAGCGATCGTATCTGACAAATGAGATTGCCCATCGGCACGGGACATTATTATTATAGTGCATTGTGTGTGTAGTATGTACGCAATTCATAAGGGCACTTTCTGTTCTTTCACTCTCACTATTCGGTGAGACTGCAGATCTGACATGGCTTGTGAGAGATCAGGTGAATTATTTGTATCACATTACACAAGTCAGTTACAAATCGGTTAACATGCGACGTAATTTGGCTATGCTACTCGGAAGAAAAAAAAATATTGCATATGATACCAACTTTATACACAAAATGTTGCTTCTATGCTCGCAACGTTACCCTACTAACAGCATAGTTTTCAGATACGTTGCATGATCGTAGTGTTGGGGTTCATTGGACGCATTGACAGAATAGTTGAGAGGACTCGTTAACAAGTAGTAGTTAGGAGATAAACAACGGCTAAGCTGTATACTACATATATACTCGTATATAGAGTTATGCGTTAAGCCCCTTGACATGCCACAAGTTACAAGTGTCAGCAAAAAGAGAACTTATGGATCTTACACATAATGGTAGGCTGCCGATGATACAGTTAACTGACGTTACGTCAGTACCCCAATCACAAAAAACTATCGACTGCGTCAGCGTATCGAGAAATGTCAAAATCCATATTCAAAAGTAATATAACTAAACAATAAATGATTGATTGATTGATTGTAATTTCTTTACGCACCGCCAGGGGCGCTAGTCCACTTTCCATACGAATTGACATTTCTCGATACGCTTACGTAGTCCATAGGTTTTTGTGATTGGGGTACAAATACGTCGACGCTATCGACAATGGTTTTTTGCGTTTGCCGTCGACACGCCCATTGATGGATAGTTGAAACACCATCCTCTACAATGGAGCCGTGGTTTAGTGCCGTTTATATCTCAGATCAATAAAGACACGATGGAGAGTGAAGTTCTATTTTATAGAAACAAGTAGTAGTGATCATTGCACTCAGTACAATAATATCTGAATACTTTTTGGAGAACAATTTGGAAAATATAAAAATACGACTCTTTTATGCCGTTTCCCGAAATAAGGTTGCATAAAAGTAGCAAGAAACGATATAGCATGATCGCAAAAAATACTTTAAAATATGTTTCACATTCAAATGAACAATGTTTTTGTTCGTGAAAATCTAGAGGTAAAATAAAGTTATAGGATTACATAAAAATTCTAGCTACAGGGATACACGATCGTAAGTTGCGCAAGTTGTGGAAATGTGATTCACATACAATTATCTGTCAAAAAAAACTCAATTATAATTATTTGTATTTGTTTTTACTTTTACTTTTTTATAATTATTTTGATTCCGACATGGTAACAAAACAAGAATAATTCGTATTATAAGGAATTGTCTTTGAAAGCCTATTCTAGCTTTTAAGATGAAAGCTCAAACTTTTCTTTACGGCAACATGGCTTAATATCAAAAGTTGAGGCTCAACAAAGAAAAGAGGCTGTAGACAAAAAGGGGGATTAACTCAGTAGGCTTAATACACTAGATAGAAATACTAACAGCTTAAGTCCCCGACATATTTGACATTTTAGAGAAATTGCAAGCGTGGAAAGCCTGTAAATGATTGGATTATCGATACTATAAAAACCACGTAATTCAACATTACATTTTATTGACAAAAAACTATTCAAAAAGGACGCACCCATTCGTTAGGGAGCCAGTCATTTAAAGTAAATGTTGTAAAATTTTATTTTCATCGATTACAGTAACATTTGAGTATCAACAGTCAACTAAGTACAAATCAACTAACTACACAGTACTAACTACACAGTATAGTGGTAGTGCTTCGCCGAGGCGACAACATCTCCTGAGGATGCCACGTGTGGTGGTGAAACGCGTTTTTTGCAGTTTGGTGTTGGTAACCAATAATTGCATTTGTTTTGCAGCTTGCGTATTAAGGAAGGACAAGTAGTGCATCCTGCATTTACCTGAACTAATACACAACGCAGTGACGGTTCGTGTTGTTAAGTGCCTGCGCCAGCGTCGCTAATTCAACTTAAGAACAAGTGGCGCGACCTTCATTTCCCCGAAGCTACAATACCAGTCGGTAGTCAACACTGGAGTAATCCTACTGTATGCATCTCTTTTGTGCTCTAACCATCACGAAAACCGGAGATACGGATCAGCTATTAACACTCTAGCCTCCGTATTCCTACATCCTTTGAAGGTCCCGTGGTGAAAATTTTGATGAAAGCGCCCCGCTATTTTGGAAATGAGCCTTAAGCTTTTGAAGCGTTTGACTCGACTCGATATTTGGGACTTTAAGCATTTTTTAAAGGCTGCTTTTATGGCGTTTTTTGGGTCTTCCATATCGCGATTGAGTGATTTTTGGTTACCGTGTAAGGGCTTATTAAGTGCAATATTTGAACACTTTTATTTTGTGAAGACTATTATAACCCACTTAGAGGCTTTGGATATTGTTATAATTAAAGTATACTAAAAAGAAGACATCTTGAATACCGCCTTGTAGAACTCTATTATAAAGTAATAGGTTACATAAAATTTCTACAGGATTTTTTTATCGTCACTATAATTGCTTTGTGAAAATATGGTGTTGCAATTTAAAGAAGATTTTACCATACGCAGCCAACTATTTTACGAATCCAAATTATCAGTGTTTCATAATCGTATTTCAAAAACGTTTCCACGTGCATCCGTTTATAGGTATTTACAACGTTAATTATAATTGTAACGTATGTTCGCCGTATGCTTTTGTTAAAAACATAGGTACTCCTGTCGCTCTCAGGGGAGATGAAACGAAAATTTGTTTGATGGTGACTGCAAATATGGTCGGGTTATAATAATATACATTGGGTGGGGAAGACGAAGCGTTGTTTAGCTCCAGCGTTGTTTAGAAAATTTGCAAGGGAGCGGCACGTAATGTTTTTATCAAATATTCATGATAACAAAGATAACAAGGAAACAGAGCCGACGTTTCAGCTCCTCGCAATATCCATCATGCATAACTGACACATCATTCCTCTCAAAAGATTTTACGTTCAATTGTTTCTTTGAATCGTGCTGCCAAGGGTACAAATATAATTAAATGTACTTCTTGTACCAAATTACTCTACATATGTGTGTGTATAATATATTTTGACTTGCTATTTATATGTGACATAGCAAGTCAAATTAGATTATATGAATTCAAGCAAGTGGGTATTCAAATATTTTTTTGTCTTTCTTTAATCATGTTAAAAGTAGAACTTTAGACGAACTTGAAAAGGATTGTTTGTTTATGTTATTGTGTGGTGTGTTGATTTTCAATTTTCTCAGAGATCTTATTTTGTTTTTTAAAGCAGTTGTCGTCGTATACGAGTTCAAAATACAGTGACCCACAAATACAGTGGTACGTTAAACTTTTGTCCGGAACGTTTGAAAGTTTAACCTATTTACAGCGAACTCTATTCTGCTGGCTTCTCGCAAAAATGTTCCGTTGAAACTTTGTTTTTTGTTCTTTTTCGTTTCTACCTCAAAGAACGAAAGCGTCAAGCCCTATCTGGCTGAATCCCAAAATGCAGTCCGGTGGCCTGTGAATTGTGACGCGTTGAAGCGTGAAGATACTCTTTTGGCATTATCGATACGTTTATTATGGGTTAAAGCTGTTGATTGAATGCTGCAGTATATTTAAAGTGCACCGGTTGTGTATTACAAAACAATGTCGCCAAACTGAGTGGCTGCAATTTACAAATTGTGCCCGATCAAAAGGTTTGTTGCTAAGTTTAGTTACCGTTAAAACAATTTTTGTTATTCATGCTATCGCTTAGGTACTCATAGAAAACAAGAGTATTTTCATGTTGGGTTCTTGAGATCGCAAAAAAAAATGATTTGTATTTTTTTACTTACGTACTCGTATAGTAGCTGTCTCACTCAACCCTAGTTGTTTTTAACAGCGCAAAGATGAAAGTTATATTTTTATGTCTTTATTTTTTATTGCGAAAAAAAACGTGATGCGTCAAAAAAGGACCTTCTCCCGCCTTGACTTCCGACAGTAAGCCACGCCATGTATCTCGGTTCTGCAAGAACTGTTTCTTGCTAGCCGTTATGTATCTATGGCCGAGGTAGAGCAGGTCTAGAGCTAAAATGTTTTTCCAAGGATGTCCAACCGGGCGTTACATATTTTTTTACACACATCAACTATCTTTGTAAGTTACTCTCAAATTTAAATAATATTGTCCCCAAAATCTAGGCTCGGTAGAGCTAGAGCTTATATCCGCTTGCCTTTGGTGACATGAAAGAGGCGGGCGCTACCACCATGTTATCGCATCGTAGTTAGACCGGCTCCGTTCCGTCCGTTATACCTTAGCCATTTTGTTTAATATTCTTTTGAGGTCACCACCGCCTAACCACCTTATGATCAAAATCGCTTGCACTTTTTTTTGTATTTGATTGAAGCCCGTTTTTGTATCGTGTGTGTAAATATTTTTTGTTGACAAGTGGTTAGGCGACAGGGATCTCGACCTACTTTAAATTGTTAAATATAATGCACTTGGAAACCAGCTGACGATGGCTTATAAGGACCACAATAAAATCATACTGCATTTTTATTTAAGCAATCAAAAGATTAACTTAAACCATCAAACAGTTCAATCAACTTTATTGTAGGTATGTCTTAAAAATATGTATTTTTTAATCAAGTATATAAGTTGATATATATTTTAAAGAACTCAATTTAAAATTGTATCGAAATAGCTCTTTGGTCCCGTATTTTGAATCAAACAATACACCCAATAACGCCCTCAGTTACACTCTAAGATTACCCGCTAAACATCCCACTTACCGCAAACGGGCTGTTATATTATAGATCGCTCTTCTTGTGCGAAACCCATCTAAATCCGAACATCTAACGTTTGCAATAGAACTAAAAGCCAATTAACACGCAGTACACGCTCAATTCGTATAATGATTCAGCCGAAACCACACTATCAGGACTGGGAGACAATCTACAGGCTTTCATACTTACCTAGGCCATAGTCTGGCAGGAACAGATAGTTTCTAATGTTCAAATGTTTGTTTTTGACTATGACCGATTGAGATTCACGCCAGTAATACACCAATGAAAACGCATGCGGTAGCGATGCGGCTGAACGAAACTGACAAATATGATCGGCTCAGCGATGTTAGAACGAGACTAGCAAACGCGAATTTTACATAACACATGCGAATGCGTTGGTGTAATTACGCCGCGGCGTTATGAACAAGAATGTACTCATTTGTTCGGGTCTGGAAAAACTTTGGAATTTTAAGGTTTAGCACTAAGTTCGATCTGAACGATCAGAGCCCTTGAGATTCGTCATTCAATTTCTCACATCACAATTTTTCTCATTTCTTTTTTCGTGGGTTCGTCTTAGACTTAGTGCAGAACCGCTTTTAGTGTGAAAACATATTTTTTTATGTTTGTGTCATTTTCAATTGAATATAATAATTTCGAGCTAGTGTTGTCATCCTACAGCTTTTCTTGTAATGATCTGACATTTTTATTGTGACTTATATGGCTGTTTTTTCTTTAGCTATAACTAGAGTAAGCGTACAAAACATGGAAAGGGCGGTGCAGTTAGCCCGTGTGTGCACTATCTCGTTTTGCGATGTTAATGCTGTGTGTAGAACATAAACAAACGGTTTTAGCGAAGATACAGCTTTATTTTTAACTTTTTTCGAGTTTTGTTAAACCAATTTCAGCCTTTATCAATTAATTTCGCAATTAAAATCTCAATTTCTCATTAAAAGCCACCGTTAAAAAATTTCCGGTGAGTTGACTGTGAAATATGTAGGTTATACAATCAAATGCATAATTCATTTTCTCTTGGGTACACATTTAATGGCTTTTGGGAACAGCAAGCACATTTATGTGGTTGGAAATGGTCCTGAAAGTTATACTATAAATATTATATCTCCAATCCTATCAGAAGTCATGGTTTATATATTTTTACGATATTTGTTTTGAAGATCGTCACACCGTCGCATTCAAAGTCTGTTTTTTGGGAAAAGGTATATCGGTAAGCCGCTAGCAGCTGGTCAATTCAATGTTTTTTTGGACGACAGCTAGTCAATCTAAACATTGCAGTTTTGGAATTGGTATAAATATTATATATTTCTGATGCGCTGGCAGTATGATCACTTGCTTAGTTCATGCTTACGTTGCAACAGGTATTGTAATTAATTGTAAGTAATTTTAAGATTGAAGTTTAACAATCAAATTGCGATATGATCTGGGATTTAATGCAATAAAATTAGCATTCGTAAATACAGATCACAGTTGCATTAAAAGATAAAACGATGCACGAGTGTAATAACTTTCGTAAAATCAACGTCGAGTTGATGGCATTACCGTTATGTAGTGTCGTGAAATCATCTTTTTATCAACAAGTTTTATTGTATGCATGCAAGTTCAATCAAAAAACCATTTCAAACACGTGACAGATTTCTGTTAAAAAAATCTCCTTACGCTTTGTCTCTAGAGTAAATATAAAGTAGAAAAAAGGGCAAAAGTAACCTAGCTCAAAATTCTTGTTTATAGTTTCTACACAACTGAGATGCAGAGTAGGCACAGAATTGTGTTAAAATACACCTTTAACTTAAGATCTGGAGAAAGATAGTACATTACGATCAAAGATATTAGATAAAGATTTATTTTAAAAAAATACTATCAAAGAATACAATAATAGTATTTATTTTATTTTTGCTCATACAAAAAAAGAAAAATCACAATTATCAGTTATTGGTCTATCGATACCCGATCAACCAACACTAGTGACACATAAATTGTTAATTTAATTAACCGCGTCCGACGCGATACGGTCGTCATAAATCAGGCTCAGTTGCTTCATTACAACACATCAAAACTAGCCGTTCAAATTGGCCACCGTTAACCGTTATTGTCATCCCAATTATGTTTGACTATTGACACGGAGTTTACCATGCGATAGGTTAATCCATTGGCGATCGTCAATTTAGTGATGCATACGGCTCTTTGGTCCAGCCGCCGAATCGTTCTTTTTAAAACCATATTAATTACACTTGTCAAAGTTAAAATTTACAGATTGGAGATCCTTTAACCAAAAGTTCAGAATTGGACGTCCACCGACAAAATGAATGGAGATACTTGTAAAAATCGCAGGATCACACATAAAGCTTGTAAACGGTCGCCGTGAAAAACCGTGGAGGAGGCCTGTTTGTGGACTTCCTTTAGGCGATAATCAAGATGTTGTTTGATACTTTTGTAGACCGACGCTTGCCTGACCATGTAATAGGTGACTTAGGTATAACAATACTCCAGTCTTCAGAAAGGTTTTCCAACGTTATTGAGTTACATTGACGGCTTATCTCCAACCGTACTACATATTCACATAATGCGATTCGTAGATTCTAGGAACTGAACCACAAATAAAGGTATGCATTATTTATTTAGATCCACCCACTATACCGCTCACGCACATTCCTACGGGATCTCAGGAATTTAGGTGTTGCAAATACAAAAATATCCAATTAAATTACATTCACAGTGAACAAAGCGGTGGTTACGTGATAAAAAGCTAAAATTACTTATCATTACATTATGAGAAATAGATATTTATATATTATTTGTATCAGCAACCAGGTTATTTCATTTGTATCATAGGCTATACCTGTGGTCATACTAAATCTTTTTGATAGGATAGTCATAGAGTATAATATAATCATTCATTAAGTTAGATATTACACAGAGACTTATTTACTGACAAGCAAGTGGGATATTATATATATATTATCAAGCCTGAATTATTTGCCTATTAATATTATCAATCATGTAACGTGTACCGCATCAAAACGTCCGTTAAATTAGCTTTCAGTTAACCATTGCCATTTCAATTACACAGATTATGGCCGATACGTAATATTGTATAGGTAACGCTTGCGCTTGTACTGGTTCGAACTAGATTAATCCGGTTGGTACTGGTCGAAAGCGGATTTGTATCATGTCTGCCGCTTCGGTTGCCGTTACAAATTTGAGGTGACAGGTTAAATGAGCTGCTGGATGGTGGCATGTTAATGTTGTAGGCTAATTAGTTTGGTAGTCATATTATACCTATTTAAAAGCTTTTTAAAATAACGTTAACATTTTTGGGGTTATTACCAACTGGACACAAGAGACACCATGATGTGTCTAGTTGGTGAAACTCAAAATATTATCACTTATTATTTCGTCATCTAGACACACCAAGATATTTATTTACGCTGTCACATATGACAAGTTAAATTAATTTTCCCTATGTGAAAACGCATATAAACATCAGGTGACGAAATAATAAGTGATGATATTTTGAAGTTTCGTCATCTGGACACACGTGTGTCCAGTCTATTGCATTCAGTTGGTGAATAACCCCATTTTTGAGGATTTCAAATAATAGAACATTCGAATTTGAATTTGTACATTATGTTTTGCTATAAATTGTATCGGTTATAATTCTACCTAAACAGGCTAAGTATGGGAGTAAATCAGAGTAAATAGATTTGAAGATAGAGAAAGCATAATCAGAACAAACTTTATCCTGACCAATTACGAAAGGAAAACTATATTCTTATCTACATATTTCATGCTTTATCTCCTTGACATCTTGGTGGCCATACTACTTAAGAATGTAATCCTATAAAACTTGTAAGTATGCAATATAATTTTTTTCTTCAGTCAGAATGATTCAATATCTTTTCTCTAGAGAAATGATAAAGCAACGGAAACGTAAATGGTGGATTTTATAGTGTATTAATGCTTTTTCTTTGTGTTGCAACATAAATCGACTTTTATGTGGGACGTTATCGGTTTCATTGCCAATTATTGTACTTTTATTATTTAAGAAGTTGGTTGGAAGGATCTTGAGGGTGTTTTTAATGATTTTGATCTTTTACTCGAGAAATTTATTAAGCGGAAGAGCGATAGCGAATACGTTTACTCTAACAAAAAACATTAGAAAACAGGTATTTTGTTCTTTATACAATATGTACTTTATAATGAAAGGGAATAAAGTAGTGTTTTGCAGCACGGCCGCCATCTTGAATCACGAGCAAAATGAAAAGATCATAATAATTTTGACTCCTAAGCGATGGGAAGGAGGTATCAGCTTTATTCCCAAACTTTAGCCAATACCCAATCAAAAGCTTTTTTGATATTTTTTAACTTCAGCCTCCTGCCAGGAATAATGTTACTACTACCCAAGTACCCAACACCAGGGGAACGCTTATTTTATGGCGACGTTTACTCGTCATGTCACATGATCATCACTGAATATTGAAGCTTTTAATAGAGAGCCCATCCCGCTAGACTCCCCACTACATTCTGGTACATCCTGCCGCTGTTTGGTCGGGGACTGGTCAAATATTTGCAGCTAACCACCGTATCTGGTGGCCGTTCACTATCCGCCACCTGTGACCCTTCGAGTAGCCTACAGCCCTCCTTACTCCTAAACTAATAATTATTTTTGAATTGAGGTACATTCAAAGTTATCTAGTCAATGTATTATTACATCATTATATTCAAAAATCGATGTGTATCACATTGAAAACAAATGCATAAACGATGAATATTTTGCTCAACTTAGTGATAGTTCTATATCAACGAAATGTAATCCTATTTTTAAAAGATGAAATATGAAACCAAAAATTGCGCACGGGCGGGATTCGAACCAGCATCTTTCTGGCTAACCGGGCCAACTGCTCTTCCAATTGAGCTACCGTGCTGTCGGTCCGACCGCGTGAAATTCTTGGTCTCATTTTCTCATTTGGTTAGCCAGAAAGATGCTGGTTCGAATCCCGCCCGCGCGCAATTTTTGGTTTCATATTTCATCTTTTAAGAATAAAATATGACACTGTAAGTGTTAAAAATATTTTAAAACCATTAATCCTATTTTGTTTCTACTTAGACAGGAAACTTCGTAATAAGCTGTAGAATCTATTATTTCTTTTTCGAGTCTTTTGTGGTATATAGTAAAAAGTATCGATTTAAAGGCGCACGAGTCGAAAAGGCATTTAAAACTGCAGATACAGATGAGTCGCCAGATCAAACACTTGTCTGATAAAAATAGCACTTAAAGTCCATACTGCAGTTTTCACAAAGATCGTCCTACGTAGTTATACGCGATAAAAGAGTTCCTCCTTGTTTTTTTTACCGACGTCGCTGAGTGCTGCTCCCTGTACCTAAGTTTTATTGGCTTTTACGTCAACCTGTAAGGGGTTAACACACGTATTTCTTATGAACTTTTGAAATACTCCTATGTGATTAAAAAATCTATTGAGTAAACATACATAAGTGACAGTGGCTAAATCCCTTACGTCATTATTTTCAAGTAATGCAATTTTATCGCGGCTAGATTCAGATAATAGATATAAGTATCTAATTACTTATAAATTGTTCAATACATTTTAATTTTATTCAAGGGAAGTGGAAATGTCCACATACTCACATAATTCGTATGTATTGCTTCGTTTTTTTGTACCTGTTACTTGTGGAATAAAGAATATTTTATTTATTACTCTATAGAAATATTTTCATAAAACAAATTAAATATTAATAAAAATTTGACATTTACACAGTTGCTATTTATTTTGCTTTCTAGAAAGATAAAACTTGTACAAAATTATGAAAGCGTAGTAAGTCTTAAATATACATCTTAATAAAATAATAAACTATTCAAGATTTGTATTAGTTTAGCTAAGCATACAAAAAATATCACGACTCATTGTAATAAACGTTATAAAATACTCTATTCAACCCTAGTCAATCTTATGCAACTGCACTTTCACTTCATTTCAACTGCATCTACATATCTTATACGAGTACACACATCTCCCCTCTATCAGCCTCTTGTGTTCTAAGCTTTAGCCACGCTAGCCAACAGAAGTGGTCTGCTAAAGGCCCCTGTCTAGAAAAAGCGCCTTGAATACACAGATTAACGCTTGCTTTCTCTGATACTTTTATTGTATTTCTCTATACTGGCCAATCTGAATAAAATGAATAAAAATAAAATGTGACCATAAAAAACCGGTTAAGTGCGTGTCGGACCCGCGCACTGAGGGTTCCGTGCCACCCTTAACTGAATTCATGGTCCACTTACTTTAACTTAACGAAAACATCACAATATATTGCGACAGCAAAAATAACTTTGTTTTTCATAGTGTTTGTATGAAAGACAAAGTTATATTTGCGGTTGATAAAAATGTGCAATATCTCAAAAACTACTGGTTCGATCTCCTTCAAACCAATTTTCGTTGCTAGTTTTTGTTGAGATCTACATCATATATTTTTTACAAAATTTTCACTTTCTTAGTTCAAAAGTTAGATGGGGGGGACGCCCATTTTACCACTTTGGAAGCGTCTATATCTTAAACCTTACACTTTTAGAAAAAATGGTTTTAGAAACCTCAACATCATTTTAAAAGACCTATCCATAGACACCCCTCACGCATAGGTTTGAGTAAAAATAAATTTTTAGGTTTTAGTTTCATGTATGGGAGCCCCCCCTTAAATATTATTTTTTCTTACTTTTTGTATCTGAATCGGAAAGCGGTAAACAAAATACACCTACCTACCAAGTTTCAGCTATGTGATGGTTATAGTTTCAGAATGAAGTGCCTGTGACATACGGACGGACAGACAGACAGACAGACAGACAGACAGACTTGACGAAACTATAAGGGTTCCGTTTTTTGCCATTCGGCTACGGAACCCTAAAAACGTTGCCTTGTAGGGATTATGTTTTTAATTTCATACGTAACATTTTTTTACGTAACATGAAAATGATCTTATCAACTTCATCAAGTCATTTGGAAGTTAGAATGTAATTTGCGACTATCCCTTTGTTACATAAATTGGTCGAAACCTAAATTCCTCAAAACGAATCTGTCCGTTTACGCATACCAGTGAATAGTAATCAAATCCGATCCAAACAGATTGAGCTGTAAGGACGTCCTACCCTATGACAGGATTCACATCACGTACGGTGGAGTCCCATTGGGGCGAGTTTGTGGCAAGTTTCAATGTGGGAGGTTTTTCCATTGAATACCCAACAAAACACAAAGCCGTGACCTCTTGAGCTATTTAATTTCAGACGTGGACCGCTTAAGACAGCTCGACGTGACGGTATTCTCGATAAGCATTTGAAAAATTCTACTGTTGTTTCACGTGCATATCTGTTTTAGGTGATATATTATGCTATAAAGGTAGTGGTTATAATACTTCGTTGGCGTTTTAAGAGAGTCGTATAATTTTGACTTAGTTACTGTCAGTCTTGCACACACGATACGCAAACGTTGTAACACACCTTAAAATACGACGCCAGATGCAAGAAATTTTGGCTCTGAAGGTGGTTAGGTACAAAAGACCGGGACCTACATATACTAACTTCTATTTAAAATAACGTAAATGTATGTAATTATCTCTTAGAATCTCGAATTTCCATCGTAAAAATAGCACTCCTTTGACTCCAGAATAGCGCTCTACGCTTGATTAAGCAGTTTGCTTGCCGACCCTGAGTTCATTGCCGAGATCCTTAGTGTCAGCGCAGACGAGCAACAATGAGGGCTACAGGTTGCTGTCGCACTACGTTTCTCTTTATTTAATACCAGCGGTACCTGTAAACTTCGTTTCTCTCTCTGTCTTTGTCGTATTCAGTGCAAAGATGATTTTTTATGCCTTCAGGTGAAGAAGTAGAAAAGGCGATAGAAGTTTTAAAGATAAAAAAAATATCATCATCATTATCCACTAAAAGACTTAGGTAAAAGATAGCTGCCACAAATTGTCCTGAGACCATTACCACAAGCAAATGAAAGTGGTTGATATTTTTCACTAGCGGCCAGTAGCAGCTAGCAATGGCGAGTTGCACGTCACTTTTTTTTACGGCAAAAGTGTGGGTGGTGGATGACCACATGTTGTACTGTTGGCGGTTAATAGTAGTCGGTGGCCACCGCTAGTGATCAGTAGGTAGCCACCAACAGTGACGTGTCAGCTGTCACTTCTTTTAATGTCACCCAAAAATAGAAATAGACCCCGTACCGCCATTGGCAAGAGCGATGGAGTAACACTATGTGTGTAGCGGTTCCATATAATCTTAATATTATAATTGCAATTATAAAAAGAAATCGTGTCAGACAAGGAATCGAACCCTGTATTGTACGCTATCCGGGCGCGTGCCTACACCACTCAGCCACCGACACATTGGCAAACCTGTTGAATTTTGCTAGTGCTTTTTAACATGTAAGCTACGTCACTTCATCAAAACACTTAAAAACAAAAATTAATAAAAAATCAAAAAATCTAAGAAATTAGTGGTCACTATAACGGTGTCTCGTATGCGCTCACCCTTACTGCAGGCCACACACCTTTTGTATGCAGTAAACCGAGCCACGATTAAACGTTTGACAGATAAGAAGCCAGGTTAACTGATTTGTTAACAGAGTAGTTTATGGTGAAGAATAAAGTATTAAAGGTTCATCTCAATTGCGTTTCAAATTTATTGAAAACATAAGTTAACTTGAATGTAATCAGTATTATACATACATGTACCGACATCGAAAAAGACAAGTAAAAGACTTTCAGATGTTGTCAAAGCATGAGGGGTTTATTTTAATGTTATGAAAATAGAGACAACATTTTTATTTTACATCGTTATTTGCATTTCATACATTAAAACCGTGAATAAGAATTTCGACTTTCATTAAATTGTTTACAGTTTTACTGATATTACAACACTAGTTCTTTCCAATATTCCGTAATTTATTACATTACAGTAGAGCGCATAAAACTGTAATCACCCCTTGTTTCGATACTAAAAATGTCATAAACAGCTGATGCTGTTAATAATTTCACACCAATAAAGTAGTGTAGATAGAGCAAAGACAATTTAGCGCGACATAAAATATTTATTTTAAAAAGAAATCCAACAAACAGAATTTATTTGCAAGGGTTTTTACGAACTAAAACAGTGCTTGCTGTTATTGATTCTGCACGATACAAACAAAACTGGTACAATAACTAACAATGATAAATTAACAAAAAGATTTTTCAACCAATTTCAAATTGGGATTAGATTAGACTACAAATACAAAATAGGTTAGAAGGTATAAAGTGCGATCTTTTTCTATATATTCCTGATAACAATATACACATCAATTTTCACAGATGATGAAATTGGTTTCGCGTTTCAAAATATTATTCACTTAGAGTATATCAATTACCCCGACTGCCGAACTAAAAAGAAATAAATGTATTCATTCATGAACATAATAATATTCAACTATGTGGTATTAGTAACGATTTCTAGGTATTTTTTTAAACTTTTCTCTTAGCTATTTTTACCTTCATGAAATCAGCTTTTCTGCTATTGCCTACGTTAATATATTGCGTTAATAAGGTAAGTAATAGCAGGTCAGATGGAAACTCTTCATTATAAATTCCGATATACGGTAATTGGATCATATTAACCTACATCACACTGAAAAGGGCGCAAATGGTGCCCATGGGCTTACCCCTTAAAGAATTTATGAAATTTACAACCTAGTTTTTAACTAGCTAATAACAAAAGCAAGTTGACAAAATTTGATAGAGCTGGGAAAATATTGTGATATATATTATAGAAAGAAGTCGCTCAAATTGCTGAGATATTATCACGTAATGTTTTACTCGTTGTCATAAAACAATGACCCACATACTGCAAAAGCTGTGGTTTTAACAAATAACATTTAATTGGGTACAAGTTTTAGTCCATGACTTAGTTTAAATTTTTTCTTGTTTATTTGGTACTAAACATTCATAAAATAGTTTTAAAATGCACTTGAAACACTAGCTTTAGCAATTCTAAATCATAATAGAATACATCAATACTCTTCCTGTCAATACAAATTAGCACCCTTTAGACCCAATCTATATTTTAGGTTTAGGACAAAGGATTATTCTTTTTCGAAGTCGTTAGCAAAGAGCAAATTTTTAACTTAAAAAAAAAATAGTATTCTTAAAAGATGAAATATGAAACCAAAAATTGCGCACGGGCGGGATTCGAACCAGCATCTTTCTGGCTATCCGGGCCAACTGCTCTTCCAATTGAGCTACCCTGCCGTCGGTCCGACCGCGCGAAATTCTTGGTCTCATTGATACGTCATTGCGTCATGAGACCAAGAATTTCGCGCGGTCGGACCGACGGCACGGTAGCTCAATTGGAAGAGCAGTTGGCCCGGATAGCCAGAAAGATGCTGGTTCGAATCCCGCCCGTGCGCAATTTTTGGTTTCATATTTCATCTTTTAAGAATAAAATATGACACTGTGAGTGTTAAAAATAATGTAAAACCAAAAATATAGTACAAATAATGAACCTCACTGAAACAATACAAGAGTGTGCGTTTCTATTCTCATACGCAATTCAATAATACCACAGATCAGAATTTGGACAAAGCAATGGTTCTCTGGGGCTATAGGGTTTGTTAAACCAGCAATAAACTTTCTTTGCCATTGTAAAGGGCTTGAAATGATTTCGGTGATCAACAGTCAACCCATCCTGAACAAAAATAAAAAACAACTCGAAAGAACTGATGCTTCTGTTTATGTCAGGTCGTAAAACACAATGTAATACTGACCTGACGAAGGCAGCCAGAGTCACCAAGAAAATGTGTTAGAGATTAACTCATCATTCACTGGTAACGGGAAAATTGACGTTTAGAATTATTTCACTTATTGAGATGCTCTCGAGATTTCAGACGACAGCGATTGTAGAAGCGAAATCGAATCGCTCCACGTTGTTACTTTGTCTTCATCCTCTGAGCGGTTAGTTGAGTCAGCCGACTCAAGACAATGCAGTCTCCATTAGTAAGTACCGAACCGACAATGGCCGAAGAACAATGAGACATTTTCCCCTACAATAGCTTTTCCTGAATATTGTATTTGACTACACATTGTCTTTGAATCTTAACAGCGGCAAAACTTGTAGCTACTTTAAATTTTGCCAACTTTCAAGTGATACTCGAGTTCGTATAGAAGTTCTGACGTGCCCTCATACATATTTAAGAGCATGACACTCCGCAACTGCGTGTATTGTTTTAAATATAAGGGTGTATTTAATTGTTTTAGTTTTAATAACACGCTAAGCTGATGAATGAGTATTCGGTTTCGTTTAGCAAGCGGTTTGTTTGGTGTTTGATTTGTTCAGAAATTGGCAAAGTTTGGATAAGCTTCTGCTAATAGTGGAATAGAAGCAACATTTTGTTTTAGTGCTTATGATTTTGATAGGTAGCACTAGAAAAATATTGTGGTATTAACATACATTTTATCTTGCCCTTTTAACGAATTCGATTTATATAGTTATGTTTATTTGTGGAGTAAAATAATAATATAAGTACCTACGTTTGTAAAGAAACTAAAGAAATAATAAAAATAAATATCCATGAGATATCTTTGATCTCATGAATTTTTCTATTTGGAAAAATAAAATGAATACTTGTATTTACGAAAGTAAAACTATTGGATTCCTAATGGCGTTGGTCGTCACAAATATCAATTTCCTCGAAGAAATACGGGTGTACTGCACGTTCCCTCTCGATATCATCGTTGGGTTATTCTAAAATATACATCTCATACAGTGCGATCTTAATATAATTTCGTTCGAGATCCCAGCTCACGTACAGTTGAGACGTGACGATCGTTCACGGCTGCTTCCCGCAGCTTGGGCTTTGGACTTCGGTCCAGGGGTAATAGTTTCAGCGATTATAAGTTTTATAGATAGTGCCATCCACAAAGGCGCGCGCCACCTTTCGTCCTAATCGTTTATAATACATTTGTACAAGCTTTGGCCAGTATTTGATGATATAATATTTATTATAATTATTCAATGTTTATTATTGCATATTTTTATATTTGCCACAAATCCCGCACCCCGCGCTTTTCTCAATCAAAATTTAACGGCGCGCGCCTTAGTGGATGGCACTATCTATAGATCATTTTATGTGTAGTGACATCTACTGTCATTGCTTAACAACTTCACTCTCTTCTTTAAAACGTCCAAATTGCAGTTGCCAGGGAACACTTCTGCCGGCAGCGAATTCCACACCCTAGCAGTACGTAAAAGAAATGTGGACCGAAATCGTTGGGTGCGTATTGATGGAATCTTTACGACATAGCTTTGCTTTAATAAGAAGCGTTTTAAACCCAAATCAGTCAAATTACCTATTAAAAGTGCTAGCAACCACTCTAAAAATAATCGCGGATAACCAATTACATCTGAAAATTGCTGGCTGTGATGGGTATCTGTATGCCGCAGGTAATACTTATTTTGAACCCACAGCTTCCCGCGGTTTTACATGCGTAAATATAGTATCTGACAAAATATGATTTTAATTTATATTCTTTGTGTTATTACTGTATATTTTTATCAAAATCTATTTAGTAGTTTTAGCGTGAGGGGGCTGTAAACATCCTCACAAACTTTCGCGTTTATAAGAATAGTATAAAAACATATAATAACATAAATATCTTATGAATTGCACCAAAAACCATTACCACGATGGCTCGTTGCGTGAAAGGGTAGATGTTTTTAACAAATTAACGGGCAGATACTCAGGAGATATAAAAGTCGGCTGGTTACTTACGTATTTAATAGAAATGGCTGCTTTACTTTAATCCGGTTTTAAATAGGGTTTAAACTGAACATGAACTTCATCAAACGGAGAATTACAAAATTATATTTTATTTTTGAAAAATCTTTTCAAGGGGCATTAATAGGGGCTCAAATATAAATAAATGTATGTTTTATAAAACGTAACTAAGTATTAGTTTAAAATCTCAATTATTACAAAGCGTTTTATATCATCTATACCTATAAAATGCTTTGTCCTGAACGACTGACTTATTGATTGACTGACTGACTGACTGACTGACTGACTGATGGATCAACGCACAGCCTAAACCGCTGATCGTAGAAACCTGAAACTGGTAGGGTGTGTTCTTTGTATGGCGTAGGGATCCGATAAGAAAGGACTTTTCGAAATTCTACCCCTAAGGGGGTCAAAAAGGGGTGCAAAGTTTGTATGGAACAACGTGATCCCTTGGTCCAATCTACTTCAAATTTTGCATACACATTCTTTTACAGAATTGACGGAAGATTTATTTTATATTTTATTGCAATTAATCTCCTAAGGGGGTGAAAAAGGGTGACAAAGTTATTTTGGGGGTGATTTTCTTCGAAGTTGATATCAAAACTCTTTAGTGCTAATGATAAAAATATTTTGTATATCAATTTTGACAATCATTTGACATGTCTGAGACACAATGTTCTGACACATGTTTGTTATTGATGTTGCTCTTGTGAAAATGCTCGAGAAGAGATTTTATTCCTTAAAACAGTAAATAATATTTATTTGTGTTTTAACAGGGTAGGTATGTACAGTGTAGATTGCAGGTCGTCTGTTCATATTGTCGGTGGACATTCAACGCTGTTTCTGTGGTCGAAGGGTGTCCAATCTTTTTTTTTGCAAACTTTTCGTGGGGGCCGTTGATTAAAGAAAGGTGGGGGCCTATGTTTAGCAGTGGATGGCTTTTGGGCATTGATGATGATGATGGGGTAGATCCCTAGATAGATTAACCCTTTGAATTCACGATTTGAATTCAAGAAAGTAGAGTATTCGTTATGACTATAAACAAAGCTCAAGTTCAAACTCTTAAGGTAGCGGGAGAAGACTTGAAGGAATTTGCTTCTCCCAAAGCCTGTATGTGGCGTGATGCTGTGTAAGCGCACGGAGTATAGCCTGGTCTTTTTATTAGCACCCGAAAGAAATGTACGATTGACGATAGGCGTAGTAAGTATTTCCATTTCGTTGTAAAATAAAACGATATTATCCCCGTGTAAGTTTGACCAGATTAAAGACCGGGCTACGTGTTGTGTGTACATAAAATATATTCCTTAGAATAGTAAATAATATTGTTTTATGTTCAAACAGGGTAGGTATAAAGCGGTATGTGTCCAGTGTAGATTGCAGATCGTTTGTTCATATTGTCGGTGGACATTCTACGCAGCTCCCGTGGTCGAAGGGTGTCCAATCTGCAACTTTTCTGCAACTTTTCGTGGGGGGCTATGTTTAGCAGTGGACGGCTTTTGGGTGTTGATGATGATGATGGAATAGATCTTTACATAGATTTGTCCCTTTGAATTTACGATTTGAATTCAAGAAAGTAGAGTATTCGCTATAACCATAAACAAAGCTCAAGTTCAAACTCTTAAAAGGTAGCCAGAGAAGACTTGAGGGAGTTTGCTTCTCCCACAGCCTGTATGTAGCATGATGCTGTGTAAGCGCAGAGAGTAGCCTGGTCTTATTAGTACCCGAAAGAAATATACGATTAACGAAAGGGCGTAGGAAGTATTTCTATTACATTGTAAAATAAAAAGATAATATCCCCGTGTAAGTTTGACCATTAAAGACCGGGCTGCGTGTTGAGTGTACATTAAAATATAATAAATATGCGCCAGACAACACACCAATGGTCTGGTTTCGTGGTAAGGAATTATCTACCTTGTGTTACGAAGTACCAGACAACGATTATGACGGGTGCGTCTCCCATAAATACTTAAATACATATAACATCCAACAAAGGTCCGTGCTCATCACACAAACATTTGCCCCTTGCGGGATTCGAACCTGCGACGGCCAGCGTAATAGTCAGGAGCGCTAACCAATACACCAAACGCGTCGTCGAATATAACATTTATCTGTACGCATTTCTATGTATATATATATTTTATAACTGGATGTTTTAGTTTTTTTGTTTAAAGGCGCTAATCACAGGAACTCCTTGTAAGAGTATAGAATATGATAGATAGTTAATTTATCAGGGAAGGCTATAGAAGTAGTTTAATGCGTATAGGTATAGGCTTATTATTTTTCGCTACGATCTATGGGAACGGAGTTAAACTAAAACGCGCGTACGAAGTCGCGGGCGGGCCGCTAGTGTTGAATAAATAGAAATCGATTGTCAAAGACTTTAAAATATTTTTGTTATCGATTTGATAGCAAAATCATATGGTAATAACTTATAGGTTTTATTTAAAAGTGTTTTTTTGTTCAAGGGGTCAATAACGTTTTTATTATTTTATCGGCTACCAAAATATAAAATCTACGTTCGTTGGAAATTTAATTTACTCACGTACATTGTTATTGGGACACAATTTATTTCATAAAAATTAAGTTTCCAACGCACTGCAAAATATCGAGGCCAGACTTGGGCCTTGGTAAATTAAATTTATTAATTTAAATCTGAGCTGTTATATATTTTACCGGTGATAATTTTTTTATCATGATTCCAATTTAATGAAACTTGTGCGAGAATGCTAAAGAATAAATGGGTAGCAGCAATACGATATTAGGTTGTAATTTTATTGATCAGTAGAAATCGTATACTTAACAAGTACCTATTTGAAAATTCAAATAAAATTATAAGATATTGTTATCCAAGAAATATTATCAACCTAATTATAAGACATATATTTCTAAAAACTTTTTCGAATTCATGATACCAGTATTCAGTAGTAGTAATTATTCCATAGCGATAGGTCCAGCATTCAAGTCAGTTTTATACGAATTAATCTATTTTACTACATTTATTTAATTTTTTTCTGCGATCATTTCAGTCCATCTAACGTTATTTCTTTTAAACATGTCGCAATGGTTCCGCGTTACAGGCGTTAATGGGGTTAATGCCGGCAACACTTGAGTGCACTCACTGAGCCGCGGTTATTTACCCTCAAAATATTACCCTTTTAGGATTACACTGGAGTCTAAACTCGGTACTGCGAGCTGCGACCTTCCTTTGTATCGTGTTAAAGTGTTAATAAATTACCAATGTGATTCTAGATAAAAAGTTATTCTATAGGTTCTAGATAGATACCAATATTGAAAAATGGAAAAAGCTGGAGGATTACAATATTTAAAGGGCTTAGGGCAGTTTTCTCAACTACAAATGGCTAATGCCACTTTACCCCAAAAAGTCCACCTTAACCCCAAACCCTTATTTACAAAGAAATAACTTACATCACTCTGGAGTTATAGTGGAATCAATGTATGGATCATTATGAGTTTTGGGGTTATGTGGCATAAGCCCTACAGTATTAGCACTAACCAAATTAAAATAATTCCATAAATTCGTTTGAACGGATAATGCTAACTAGAACTAATGAGGACATTGAGAAACAGTCCGTTAGTCATCCGTTGACTTGTAAGTATACACTAATTCGTGCATTATCTTTCGTGAGCTATCATTTGTACGATAAAAAGTGTAGTATATTTTGAAATTTTTAGGCAATTCACAAACATTTGTTTTGTTCAAATACAAAAAAAAAGTTGTATTATTTAAAAACAATTTTATGAAAGTGATTCTCTTCTTTCTCTTAAAGCTAATCGCCTACAAATATAGCATTAAATCACCTAGTCAATGAATGTACCAAGACAAGAACAGTTGCTCAGGAATAAAATCAGCCAGAACACTAAAATCATCGGAATTAGGTTCCGAGTTTAACTCCTTAGCGGGTCAATGAACAAATCATAAATTTCTATATTGTCTCGGGTCCCGACGCTTCTGATTTCCATATCACAAGTGCATTAGCTACTTAATTTGGGAACAGAGTCCAATAATTATTATTTAGATTTAAAAGCGCAAGTTTAGCACTTTCGTAGTAAGCCACTAGTGCAGGTGTTGGAATATTAATGAAGTTGTGCATCGCAGAACATGCTCTTGTATAAAGGTTGAAGCACATCTATCCAACTTTAATGGGAACAGCACCATATCAACTCGAGGCGTTAGTATTCTTTGAATGAAACTCCATATTTCAACGCGCATCTATCAACTCCTTAGCGTATCTACCATGGATTGGGATCAACTCGGGACCAACTCTCGACCAGTGGCGCATACGTTGCAACACGCTTACAGCAAGTCGCCCGATGTGTCAACTATCCGCCCACCCTGTCGAACGGGCTGGCATTAACAAGAAGAACTGTTATGAGATGTAGCAAATGCGATCCAAGGCGAGACGTTTGCTATTTGAAGCTGATCCCATGCCAAGGCTTTGCTGATCCCTTTACGTACTGTGCTTCCGTATGGTTGACGCCTGGTTGATGACAATATAGCTCTGTTCAGGTTATGGGTGTACAGATATGCTTTAATCTTTACGTCACGCATTCAGCTTAATAAAAAAGAATATGCAGACGTTAACAGTATTGCAAAAGGCAGCTGCTCCATGGTTATAAAAATTCTTTATTTTTGATGAGAAATTGACGGAACTCACCACAGGAAAGCAAATCAGATCCTAGATTTATGATTATTACTTAATCAAATATCAAATACTACTTTACTGTAGGCAAACCTCAGTGGTTTTTATGAGTGCAAATATGTATCTTTATGTTATTGTTTTAAAGTGATAATAAAATGAAAAAAAAAGTATTTAGGAATAGTAATGATCAATTACTTGTAAAAGTAGTAATTATGAAGAAATTAAGTCTGTAGTGCTTTATTTTTATTTCAACTTACATATCAACAGAAAAGATAGAATAAAATTTAACTATTGACTGCACAGCTAATCCTGCGTTGATTCTACAAGATTTATTACGTGACGTTTGAAATATGTTCATTACTAAGAACATATAAGATTAGGCAAAGACGACCCCAACTTTAAATTAAAATTCAAAAGGTTGGGAGACTCTCGTGCTATCAAGATTTCCAATAGCTAATCTCTAAAAGATAACTGAGAAATGAAATTATTCAATCTCAACGCAAAAACTTCTCATTCTCCCGTAGCATTGAAGACGCAATCAATACTTTTGAAGCCCTTTCCCATTTAAATAAGTTTTTACAATTTGACGCCACAGTGATTCGAATATTTTATATTACTGTATCTTTAAAAAATCGTTGAATTAATAAAATGGGTGGATTACTTTCATTGCTTATATTAATACCCTAAAACTTACGCATAGAACTCATAAGTTTGATGATTAAAAAATAACAAATTTGAAAGCGTTCCCTCACGACTGCATCCGCATGTTTAGATTTTACTCTGTTCCTGTAGAAGTATCAATAATATTTTACAAAACAACGAAAGTCCTTACAATATCAGTAAATATTGTTTGGTATAGATTTATTTTAAAGTGTAATCCAATGCATTAATATTAGCAGATAAATCACTCATCAGATAGATTTGGAAGGCAATCAGTATCTCACAAACCGCCTGAATAGCTAATAATTTCTCGGAATAGAACCTTATGTTTGAATGTGAGCAGTAATACAATAGATGCTCATTGCAAATGTTTAACACGCGTTGTGGCTTTGTGTCTCTATCCATTCTGGATTATCTATTGTTCTAACATCATGCTTGATAGGTGAACACATTGACGTAGTGTACTAAAGCTAATTAATTATAACGATCCCTGGAATCTGAGATCGTATTAATCATATTTGTTTTTTGCGAATTAATTGCAAGATTATACTATTAATCATATAGATGAAATATCATAGTGTAACCAAAAGTCGATAGTTTGTCGCCATCTCTCTGCATGACCTAAAAATTTGACTGGCAGAGAATTCATTTAGCTTCTTAAGGATGAAATAAATATAAATATGACACTGTAAGTGTTTAAAAACATTCTAAACCAATTCTTTTAGCATTAAGTCCACGTTTGTGCACCATGATTAGTGCAATAAAGTCTATAAATAAAATTTTGGTCATGTCAATAAATAATCGACATTAAAAAAGGTATTTTTTATACTTTGGAAAAGGGCTAACTATAAAATTAATAAAAACATCGCATCTCTATGACTGTATAACGTCTGAAATCACTATCTTGGAAAGACTATCAATTACTTTATGAAATCACTTTTTACATCATTCTTCTGAAGCCTTTGTGATAGCGAATCGCATCTGAGTATTTTTCTTCACTTAAATAATTTTTCCATAATATACTCGTATACTATTTGTTGTTAGCGAGCTCTTATATTCTAAACTATTGGTTTTACCGTAAACTATTTTATAGCCTCCAACGCAAAACGAGAGAGGTGTTATTAGTTTAACGCTTGTCTATGGTATTGTAGCTCCCAAACGGATTAACAGACTCTCTTTTGTTTTGCCTGTTATTTTTTTTTGTATTCTCAATCAAATAATCTACAGAGTAAATAATAACTCTACACAATCAAATTATGGTCCATCATTGACTGTATCTGCGTCACAGTTCACGTCAACGTATTTATCAATTCCGATCTGGCACGGTTCATAAAATCGAGAGCACTCGTTTACATACGCGATCATCGTATGTCAACCCGCCCTATGTTCGCTGCTTATTTGGATGAAAGCTGGAATCTGACCCTTAGGGTTAAAAGCATAGGGTTGGTATCTTTCTCACGAGTGGAAAAAAGAAATTTGCAAATGGTCTCTTCGGGAAGCGGCAGTAAAAAGTTCTAAAATCGTCAGGGTATCGGGGCCGATACACTGAGACGTGAGCCGGTCGGTATAATCGCTCCCGTGGGCCAATCCTTCATCAATATTTCAGACCAATTCGAGATTTGTTCGCTCATTCATTCGCTTTTCAGAAAGTGTCTGATTGGGATTCGGTGTCTCATTTGTATGAGGAATCGTCCGTAGTTTTGGCCGGCAAATTTAGCAGATGGGGCTGCGGGATTTGAAGGTCGAATTTCTTTGGGGAATGCTAATTTGGTTTTCAATTTTGTGAAATTGGTCTCAGCTTTCCTGCGTTTGTGTCGTTGTTGAATTTTAGAAATCTGTATTGATGACTTAGGTTCTTCTTTTAAAAGACAACTATTCAAATGAAAATGCGGCTAACGCATCCTTGAGGCTTTTGAACGATTGATTTATAATAAAACATGATAGCATTTCTATTGTCTGAATGTGTTAAATTTTACATTAGCAACATCCATTATATGCTAACTAGAAGAGTACTTTGGACAGTAAACTACACGGCACCAAACTTTACGGGAACATTGCATACAAACTTAGCTCTTCCTCTTGTGTGAATATATTAGTCGTGCGAATAATTGAAAGTGCATCTTCTGCTTCTTGTGTCAAATTAAAACAATTTCCGTGAAACTCATGAATGATACTATTTTGTATCCTTATTAAAAATATATTTTGTTTTATTTTATCGTTAACAAGAGGTTTCCAGCGCCTCATGAATGTCAGATTTTCTTTAAATATTTTTTCGTTTCATTTCGGGGTAACTGCATTCTTGTCGTTCGGCAGTTTTTAACAGGTACGCAATCGTACCTGCGAAAAACTGCCCGTCCGTAACTGTCCGTCAACTGAGTCCTGTCAAAAGTCTACCTCTTGCTTGCACTTGCCGATAAACGCGATGCGCGCTGTATAATTCTATCTTCCACAGCGTAGCCATGGTTACTGTGTATATGCTTATTGTCATTTTAGAAGTGGAAATAGTACAGTGGCATCCTGCAAAAAACAGAACCTGCAAAATACGGTATGCGTCCGTAGGAAACGTCCATAACTAACTCACTCATCCTAAAACCAATGCCCATTAGTGAGGGATAAAAGGATGTATGCTAATGTATATTTACGTTACCCTTTGTACGCTCTGTAAGTGCTCGAACAAAAATATCCTATATAAAACAGATAAGACCAATTCCCGCCTCCTCAATTATATTCCGGCAACTTAAAAATGCATTTTCAGTTTTTGGGAGCGTTCCCAGTATTTAAGCTGCAAATTGGGCTCGAAGTTGGGACCTCTAATTGGCGTTCCTAGCCTGGCTTATATTTATGACGAATTTCCGCGCAAGTTAGATTGGACTGTTCACCGGTTAACAGACTAGCTGTCTAGTGGCACAAACTACTTGTGGGGAGATTTTAGGCAACGTAGATGCTTTGGGTTGGGAGTTTTTGGATAAGTTTGCGTTTAGTTTTTTTGAACTAATGAACACTAAAAAGCTATTATTTGATAAATGTGTTGACTTTTTTGCAAAACACGATTTTAAGTGTCAGGATTTTTATCAGTCTACGTTTGTTATGTTATTATTTATCAGCCGCTTGGTATAAAACCGGTTAAGTGCGTGTCGGACCCGCGCACTGAGGGTTCCGTGCCACCGTTAACTGAATTCAGGGTCCACTTACTTTCACTTAACGAAAACATCACAATATATTGTGACAGCAAAAATAACTTTGTTTTTCATAGTGTTTGTATGAAAGACAAAGTTATATTTGCGGTTGATAAAAATGTGCAATATCTCAAAAACTACTGGTTCGATCTCCTTCAAACCAATTTTCGTTGCAAGTTTTTGTTGAGATCTACATCATATATGTTTTTCAAAATTTTCACTTTCTTAGTTCAAAAGTTAGATGGGGGGGGGGGGGACGCCCATTTTACCACTTTGGAAGCGTCTATATCTCAAACCTTACACTTGTAGAAAAAATGGTTTTAGAAACCTCAACATCATTTTCAAAGACCTATCCATAAACAACCCACACGCATAGGTTTGAGTAAAAAAAATTTTTAGGTTTTAGTTTCATGTATGGGAGCCCCCCCTTAAATATTATTTTTTCTTACCTTTTGTATCTGAATCGGAAAGCGGTAAACAAAATACACCTACTTACCAAGTTTCAGCTATGTGATGCTTATAGTTTCAGAATAAAGTGGCTGTGACATACGGACGGACAGACAGACAGACAGACAGACAGACAGACAGACAGACAGACTTGACGAAACTATAAGGGTTCCGTTTTTTGCCATTCGGCTACGGAACCCTAAAAAAGCCTTAAAAGAATAAATTGTATTTTTTTTAGTTGATGTTTGTTTTTATAGTGTTTTGTCATTACACTATTTAATGGTATTTTTTTTCTTACGTTTTGGCGTTCGCAACCGACCAGTTACATATGTATTTTTCTTTTTAAAAATTTTGACAAACTCTACATTAAATCTAAATTCGATCTTTACAAATAATATTGATTTACGTACGGATTACTTGCCATTCATTCTTTTCAGTCTTCCTAATATGATCCCACAAACCACATGAGCCAATTAAGCATCGTAATTAGATTTCAGCCAGCCTATATTCCAAATATAATATTGAATTTGATCGCGAAACACCATTGTACATTAACCCTCTCTGTTTTCGTAAATTGTATCGTGCCAAGACAAACACTCGCACTTTCCAGCCGCAAACAAATCTCATTCGAACCAACTCCGGGTCCGAATGGAAAAAAAATGCAAAATTAACCGACCCTCCTCATATTGGCAAAAGAGGTATAATAGATGGCCTGGTTTCCACAATAAATTGAGCCCAGTGCCCGTAATTGGCAGGTTACCGGTGCGATTATTCAGTTCGGCATTGATGAATTTCACGTCAGTTCTGTTATGTAGTGGTCGAGGCAATCTTTGATCCTCTTTTGTTTATAAAGACTATGTATGTATGTATGGAAAAGGCGTGGGTACATAATACTCATTATGGAAGGATATAATATCAAACCAATTGTAGGTGTACTGGTACTGTACAAGTTTCTGACACAAAAAAGTATCAAACAACAGCACTCTTTATTATTTTCTCTTCTTGTAAAAAGCTATAATCCTTGCAATCGGAAAGTTACTAAGTTTCGTATATTAAAAGTGTTAAAATTCAGACCATAAAAAGCGAGGTCTTAATCCAAAAATTAAACACTACAAATTCTCAATGGACTAGCGAATTTGAATTTAAAATTCTTACTAAGCAAGGACGCTTTACACGGCCCGGTCCGAAATGCTCAAACAAAATAATTACACTCTGTCTGCACTCCGAAGAAATTAATGTTCGCAATAAATAACCGGCTTTTGTCTGTTTATGTTTCACTTAAGTTGTTTCTGTGCTAGAATAAAAGAGTACCTTTTCGTCCTTTTTTTGTAAGGATATTGCGGACTCTGGAAACGGAGTTGAAAATTTTTCGGCCACTTTTCATTCTGACAAGACAACTGCTCTTGAATGTCATAATGAGGGAAATAATGACGTGGTCGTTGTGTAAGGGGGTGATTTATCTTTTTTCTGTATTTATTATTTATTTAAAAAACTTTAGCTAACTGAAAAAAAACACGGAATTATTGTTTTAAAAAATGGTTTAGTTCAAGCAGATGTACGCGTTGAGAGGGATCGGATGGATTCTATTGCAAAATAAAATGATATATTCGGGATTTCAAGTTTCATATTTTTAACGTAAAACAAAAACTAAACAAAATACAAACGAGTCAACAAATAACAAGAAATAAAGACTCCAAAACATGCGTTAATTTATAGTTGCAGTAAAGGTCTTTGCTGTTATCTATCAAATTTGTTGGTATTTCATTAGTTAGGAAACAAAACACTAAAATAAAACTCCCATTAAAATGTAGGAATTCTATTATAATCCACTCCTTGGATTTACTCACTAAAAACATCGAAAAAATTTGCATAAAGATGGAATGTCAACTAGCAATAAAATACTCAAACCAATATTTACACGCGAGCAACTTGCAAATGATATTGAAAAAAGAGTTCTTTGAAACAATTCATTCTAAATATTCGCACACGATTCGTTTTCAGCCCTAACTCAAAGTAAAGTCTTGCGGAAACCACACAATTGCTACTTCCCTCTCACACTCTTCAAATAAAGGCGAACGCTTTTCTTTTATCTAGAGTTTCCCGACTATCGATAACACGGTTGACCCAAATAGCATATCGATAAATTAATACTTTGAAACAAACCGAAATCAACAAACAATGGAGAATGAAAATAGAAACGGATGCTATTGAATTTTAAATGAAGTTCTAAAAGTTGAATAACAGTTTTAAGTTACTTAAATAATTGAAATGTGATTCAATTCCGAATATTAATTATTATTACGTGGCAAAAGTTAGGTCGATAATGGATCAAACTTTCTCTAGCGGGTGCTTGTTAAAGATGTTTTGTTTCTCAAGTCCAGAAAATGCTCATTTGAAATAACATAATTATGAAATGAAAAGTATAAAAATTTACAGTCATATAAATTGCTCTTGTAAAAAGACAACTGTGAACCTGTGACAGACGAGGAATTGAACCCCGTGTCTTACGCAATCCGGGCGTATGCCAATACCACTCGGTCAATTGTGGTTAACTTGATTCGAAAGCGATTATCGATACCTGCTCGCATTGCTTGCATCGCTTTGCTCTCGTTCGATACCTTCGCGAGTGACTCCAGTATAGCCCCGGTTAATATCGGCGACATTGTTTGAATGCCGTGCAAATTACACAAAGACATATTTCGAATTTCGTACAAGTATAAACTTTGGTTCAGGTGGATTTTTGGTTGCGTCGCTTAAATTTCAAACGGGGATGTTACAATGTGTTCAGATTAGAGAAAGATTTAACATTATGGTACAAATTATAGTGATTAAGAAATTTTCCTTTATTTTACATTAAAGTTTTTGAAAAAAGTGATCGGGGTTATCTAGTATTGTCGGAAGCACAAGTTAATATGTTAGCTTCCGCGATTAGCATTTGAAAAAGGGGAAATTATGTACCTCTTATTTCTTCCCTATTCTCATCTTATGGGGTCGCGTCTCCTCACACTTCTGCTCCAGGCTATCCTATCCTGGGTTGTCTTTTCTGGCTTTGGGCTTCCTCAAGGTTTCTTTTAATCATACACCACCAGGTCATTAGTGAGTGTCCCTTGTTCAGGCAAGTTTAGTGAGATTTGATCGACATGTTCCTCGTCTCTTCTTGTCACATGCCCACACGGGAAATTATGTAGGTGATATTTTAAAAATCAACATTAACAAATAATTTTAAAAACCATTCACTATTTACGTTTCTTAATTAGTAACCAGAACATAAATGAGCACTTGTTTAATTTGAACGCAGAAATACTCATAACAAAAATATTACTGTAAATAAACGCAAAATTTAAGTCGAGTTCTAGGAATTTTTATTGACACAAACTGATTGCAACATTAAGGAAAAATGTTTTGTAAAACAGCTTTCAGTTGAAAACGAACATCTTCTAACAAGGTAGAGGCAAAATTAAATAAAAAACTAATCTAGAAATGCAAGCCACAATAAAGTGTTCTGTGCTGTTAAGGTGCATATGTCACCTTTAGTACAAAGTTCCACTAACGTTCCAACGGTATAGAGTGCCTCTTTCCCCCTTACCCCTCTTAGCGGGTATGGTAAGAGATTCAGCGTTTTTATTTATTTTTAGATTTTTTCTTAGAGTTCCTAAAAAACCTATTGATTTTTTATCATAAAACATAAAACAAGTAAATATTTCACTTATTTGCGTGTGCATTAACGTGCGGAACAGGTAGCAACAACACGTCAAGGTAAACGCTGCGGCATCATATGCAGTTGTAATAAGGGCTAGTTTGCAACAAAAGTGGGTACCCTGATGTGCTGGCGACTGTACACTGAAATTAACTGAAGGCACAAGTAATCACTCAACAGTATGTTACCCAACTAATCGTTTATGTTGAGTATTTAATTGTGCGTGTTATGTACTAGAAATGCCTTAAACAAAATGGCAGATTGGCTATACTAATGAAAATTGGTTGAGGTATTTTTTTCTTCAAACCACCCACGATTTAAAATATTGAAGCGCTGGTAACGACATTTAACCATTAGTTGAGTTAACTTTTGATCACAAAAGTGGCCGTTAGAATAAGTTGCAGTCATACATGACCGTACACCAAGTGGATACCTGTATTGTTAAGTATGAAAGAAATTACTGGGTCTGGCTGACACTAACCTAAGCCATTTAAAATTGATACTCGAAGTCAGGTACATTTTCAGATTTCACGTCACGTGTTGAGAAAAATACCTACTCAAAACCACACAAATCGCTCTCACTGCGACTCCACCACAAACTAGTGCTGCGCTCTTTTTCGCCTTTATTGGACCGTATTGAGCCTCTGTGAAATGTGTAAAATTGCCAACAGTGGGATTCAAGGGAAACTTCTGGAACGAGTTTTGCTAAGAAAACCTCGTAGTAAAACTAAATAGCAGACTGTTTCGCTTCGCTTGTAATCTTCGATGTTGAAGTTCAAGAGGAATTTAGCGGGATCGGGATGTTTGAAGCGCGAATTAGCAGCGCAATTAGCGCTAGAGTAGCTGCATATTAGCGGCTTGAAGCGCTTGTGGCTGGGGATCTCTATTATTAGATGCATGTTTGTATTTTAACGACTAATTGCCGGTTTATGAAACATTACGTAATGAATATGTATTTTGTTTGTTAACATCATTAGCTGGACGTTCGCCAATTAGTGCAACTAAGCATTTTGATTTTATACAAAAGGGAATTCTATTAATTTGGGGTCTACGCAGTTCGTTTCTGCTAATCGAAACGTTGTATGTTAGAAAATAAATACCTATTAGAATGTAAAATTGTTCTGATGCTTAATGAGCTTAATCCCTAACTTAAATCACATGATTTTTTTACGATAAAAACTAGCAAATGATAAGTTTAAGGTTAAGGTTAAAATAAGTTAATGCAACCCTCTCAGTTTCTAAATACGAAATCCTTAAACTAAGCTTCTTATTACTGTTTTCATTGTTCAAATTCAGAATTGGTTTCCAACGAAATTGTCATTTCAAACACCTGTCCGATTTGTGCTTTAGTGTGGCAAAAGCAAACTTTCCACTGCACGTTGTAGTACTAAAAAGGACATTTAGTTTTGAAATTATAGATAATATAGATATAATATTATTATGAACAGCAGCTGCAAGCTTTTCGTTCGCTATCAGCATTACAGGAAACACTTTTAATATCTTCGAAAAGATTCAGGTGACAAAATCCTGTTCTCAGCTGTCATGTCTAATCTCTTAATTACCCTCATGGTAAAATCTATATATACTATAAAGTTCCCCCCCCCCCCCTATCACGAACATTTAATGTATTCGTCACGTAATCGTAGCTAGTTTACGTCAGTCGGCAGCACGAAGCACTCCCGTGTCGTGTAGTAAGCTATAAAGCATTACCGCAGATGACGTCATACTAACATAAATATGGCACGTCTAGACACAAGTTAAACGATCTTTTTAAAAAAAAATATTGAAATATATTTATATTATTCGAATGTAAAATTTTTAGTTTGTTTTACGTCCGATAGAGGCGCTATCAAATTTTCATACAAATGATTACGTTACTATTCGAAAACTTTGACGCAATTATTTGGAATTAAAGTACATACAGTTCATAAGTTTTCTAAAATGAAATTCTGAAGTAAGTGAGAGGTCTATTTGTGTTGATAATCATGTAATAATAGCATTATGAAAAAAACTAAGATCGTCGTTAGATAAATACATTTCCCGAGCGCAGATGAATGGAAGTACACAAAACTAACTTTACTTTAATCTCTATCTCTATCTAATCTTTGTCAAATCATACGACCAGATCCGTGCAAGACTGATTTATTTTCCAAATACCCTACATAAACATACAATATAAAACATGGGTAGGTACCATCACAATTCCCCTTTTTAAATACAATTTTATCGAACATTTCCACTGTATTTTCCTTTCTTTTGTTTTTAAGTTTAATTATTAAGTTTGAAAATAAATGATTGATTATTCATTACAAATGCTAATTTTCATAATGAAAATGTAGATTTAAAATTAAAAACACAATTACAAAATCATCAATACATTGAGTTATACATTTGGTACAACTATTTATTTAAATGAAATTATATTGCAAAATAAATAATTATGTCGTACATTTACTTACATGCATTGTCTAATAGTGTTGAATTTATTCATTGAATATAAATTGGTAGGTACAATAATAAAGTGTTTTTTTTTTATAGCAACTTAATTATACGAACATGCATGCAATATTCATACGGTTTTAAGTACAGCTTGTATTCTTGTGCAGTATATAACCAATGTAGACATTTCGTGTTTCTTTAACGCTGACTTCCACTCGGGTAGGTCCACCGATCAGGAGGCCTCACTATCCTGCCAAAACGGGTTCTACGATTAGAATCATTACATAAAGGCGGCGCTTGCACCGGAACACAGGGGAGAGAATGTGTTGTATTAAACTCATCATATGGATAACTGTACCTAAACGCATTCATTGAATCTTGCCGATTGACGGAATCTGCTATAAGATGACGACGATTGCGTCTTAAGATATTACCAGAAAGCATTTTAATAAGGTACGATCTTGGACATAAAATTTTGTATATAACTCCATTCTCCCAACTTGAGCCTAGTCTTACCTTTACTTTTGTTCCGACCGGAAATGCTTTTAAGTCCCTAGAATTCCTATCATAGTATTCTTTTTGACACTGTTGACGTTTCTTCATATTATACTGTACATTTGTAGGTATTTTAGGTTTGTACAACTTAGGATTGCATGGCAAAATACTTCTTAATTTCCTATTATTAAGGAGTTCGGCAGGTGACGGCAAATCATTGTTTAGTGGCGTATTTAAGTATTCTAGAATGGCAATATATAAATCGCTTTTATCGTAAGTTGTTTTTTTCATTATCGATTTGACAATTTGAACTGCCCGCTCGACTTGCCTATTTGACTGGGGATATCTAGGTGATGACGTCACATGCTGAAATTTCCACTCCTGGCTAAATATCTTAAAGCTGTTTGATGAAAATTCCGGTCCGTTGTCAGACATAACTGTCTCGGGTATACCTTGACGGCTAAATATTTTCTTTAATTTATTAATAACTACGTTTGACGTTAGTGAGTTTATTTTCTCGAATTCTACATATTTACTATAATAATCAATAACTATAAAAAATGATTCCCCTCCAAAATGAAATATATCTACCCCTACTTTTGACCATGCCCTGTCCGGTAAATCATGTTGCATTAGACTTTCCTTCGTATTTTGTTTTTTATTTATTAGACATGCTTGACAGTTCGATAAATAATCTAGCAATTGCGTATTCATGTTTGGCCAAAATAAAATTTCCTTAGCTCGTAACCGACATTTTTCAATACCAAAATGACTTGCGTGTATATTTTTGAGCATTTCCGATCGTAAGCATTTCGGAATTACCACTCGTGAGCCACGCCAAACTATATCATATGCTACCGATAATTCACTCCTGCATTCCCAATATGGCTTCAACACATCACTCACATCTTTCTTATGTACTGGCCAACCACGAGATATTACCTTAATTAACTCTTGTAATTCGCTATCTTTTTGGGTAAACTTTGTATCTGTACGAAATGAGTATCCGTTAAGGGATTGCTTGCGACTATCACGCACACCTGTGCCTGTATGTCCAGCTGATCGCGCGGCACGGCGGCATCTGAGTCTGACGCGCTCGCGTCCACTGCGCGAGACAGCGCATCGGCTATGTATAGGTATTTACCGGGTTTATATACCAAGTTAAACGTATACGGTTGAAGTCTTAGCAACATTCTTTGCAATCGAGCGGGAGCCAATGCTAGTGACTTATTTATTATACTTACTAGCGGTTTGTGGTCCGTTTCAATCGTTACGTCGTGCCTTCCATATATGAGTAGGATCGTCACGGATTTCTAACCGAACCATCAGACATCATGTGGGCAAAATAGGCGATCGTGCAAATAGATAGACGTGATGATCAATCAAACTTTATTGCAGACTTCACAAACAGCCGTTATTGATTCTAATTTAGGTAGGCACTAGGTACACTAAACGTAACGCAGGGCAGTTCCGTGACGTAGATCCTCACAGCACGACGATTCGACGGAAAGTGAGCTCCGATGAAGCGTCGCTGACCGCCACGACTCTGCCGAGCGCGCCAAAACCTTGTTTGACGTGAAACACCGCTAGAGGGCGCGCTGGCGTTCCGTTTAGTGTTGCTAGCTGCGACACGGCCATCCTGAGAGACACACGTCCTCGTGTGTTAATCTGTAACAAGAAGAAAAACCAGCACAGTTTCCGTTCGGCCAATCCTGCTTTTGACCCTAAGTATTTCCTCCCAGGAATAAAACATTCGGTATTGTCATATTAACTTTTCAAATGTAACTTAATGTCATAAAGAGTCAAATCAGATAGCCTTAGAAGTTTTTACAGAAGCTAAACCACCAAGTCCAAGCACCATTGAGATTCATTAAGATTAAAATAAACACTAAAACCATCAATTTTTAAGCACCAGGTTGCACATTCGCGATCACCAGCTATCACAATAGCTCAAACACAATCATCAGTAACCATTCTTCCCCACGGGAAGCCACCGTCTACCTTTGATTCTATGATCTTCGCTACAAGGCAAGATCCGACTGCACCACCCAGAACTGCCGCCCACCGCCTACCCACGGACTACTCATATAGAGCAGACACCGATTTCTACTAGGCTACGGCTACGACATTCTGGTACAGTCTCCGATCTATGATCTTCGCTACAAGGCAAGATCCGACTGCACCACCCAGAACTGCCGCCCACCGCCTACCCACGGACTACTCATATAGAGCAGACACCGATTTCTACTAGGCTACGGCTACGACATTCTGGTACAGTCTCCGATCCATCGAATCGTGAACCTGTGCATCAACTAGATTCAGCATCATCATTTATCTCATTTCTACCAACACAATCTCAATCGGTACTTGGCCCTCTGGCATTTCCCTAACACAAGCCTGTAGTAAAAAGATGGAGGCAGATATTTTAACTACAATCTTTGAAGTCACATAACTTCGAAAAGGACGTCTTTGTATCGTACGGCTAAGGCCCACTAATCTAATCTGCAAACCGCCAGTATTCGCCAGTATTACCATTAAGGGTAGAAAAAACAGTTATTAAAAAGCCATAGTATTGTTTTAAATATTCACGAACACACTAACCAATCCGCATAAACATCAGTATCGATATTACAAAAATTATTTGCAGACGCACACTAATCCGTCAATTCACTCGAGTTTACAAAATTTTTCGTAAATGTAGGTACTCGTGAATTCATCCGCAGTCACGCAACATTACAAGAAACCCGTTCTTTAAAATATCACGACCATTTAAAATTTCACTTCGCGAATTACGTAACAAAGCATATCGGGTAAAACGTGGAACATTATTCTCGATCGCGAAATTAATTATTTCTACCAGACACAAACCTATTACTACACTGCGACTATTCACATTTTTACTACTAATAGCAACTAAAGAAATTAGTTAATTAAAAAGATTGCCTTGAAATTTACTATCTACGCTTTCTTTAAAACGAATATTGGACACTAGAATCAAAAAGGACAATGCTCACCAAATGATTTAATGATCCGAACGGGGATGCCATCTCACACACGTTGACTCGTTTCTCCGCCGAGGTCCGCAGTGCGAACCCGCCGGCGACGCAGCGGCTGGCGATGTAGCCGCGTGCGCCACAAGTGCTGCCGCCGAGTTTCTCGTTTTGATGGACGCTCGTAGTAGTCGGCGATGTTGGTTTCCCCGCTTGCTGGTGTCCGAGTTTGCCACTTGATTTGCGACGTCGATGAAAACTTCGTTGACAGAACTGCCCACGTATCGCACGCCTTGAATCTCATTTGCACGATTTGATCCACGGCTGTCAATTACCGGATATAACATAAAGATCCAGTAGTGCGTTGACGACGCACACATCGACGCGCTTGTGCCTGGCTGGTTCCACGACAAGTGCTGCAGGCTCGCTTCTTTCCCGCTCCGCTCCGGACAACTGGACTTGGTCCGCAACCGTAGAAGTAGACGACTAGGTCAGATTTTCAGGCAGGCTGCAACACTGAGTCGAGTTAGGTATCTTCTGGTGAATCACTTCACTTAAAGCTTCTTGTTTCTTTTCGTTTCTTCTTTAGCTATTCACTGCTGACGCACTTGACAAAAATGCTCCTTGAAAGAGGGTCCATGTCATTCCAGAAAATGCAACGGAACACAATCACGATTATTCTCCATTGTACGCGAGTTCGATACACACTTGGCCGGTACTTTCGCCACTTGCGTCGCTTTCGGTTGCACGCGTTTGATTTCGCACTGTCCCTTGATGTATCCACTTTCTTTTCACGTGGGGCGTTACGGCGAATCCCGCTTCTGATGTAGGATCGTCACGGATTTCTAACCGAACCATCAGACATCATGTGGGCAAAATAGGCGATCGTGCAAATAGATAGACGTGATGATCAATCAAACTTTATTGCAGACTTCACAAACAGCCGTTATTGATTCTAATTTAGGTAGGCACTAGGTACACTAAACGTAACGCAGGGCAGTTCCGTGACGTAGATCCTCACAGCACGACGATTCGACGGAAAGTGAGCTCCGATGAAGCGTCGCTGACCGCCACGACTCTGCCGAGCGCGCCAAAACCTTGTTTGACGTGAAACACCGCTAGAGGGCGCGCTGGCGTTCCGTTTAGTGTTGCTAGCTGCGACATACATATAAAACTTTTCGCACGCAAAAACACAAGCGTATAGCTCTTTTTCTATTTGAGCATACGCCTGTTCTGTTTTTGTCAATGATCTGGACGCGTAACATACCGGTAACCCATCTTGCAACAAACATGCTCCTAAGCCATCTTTGCTCGCGTCTACTGATATAGTAACGGGTTTCTCTAGACTATAATATTGTAGAATAGGCGGATTAGATAAACATGATTTTATTTCTCTAAAACATTTGTCATGACGTTCGTTCCAATGCCACAGAATATCTTTTTTTAACAATTCCCGCAAGATACTAGTTTTATCTGACAAGTTAGGTACAAAATTACCAACATAGGTTACCAAGCCCAAAAATCTTTCTAAGTCCTTTACATTTTTCGGAGTAGGCATATTTTTAACGGCACTTATATGTGACTCATCGGGAGAAATACCATGTTGAGTTATTTTATGCCCTAAGTATTTAATTTCTACTTGACCTATTTTGCATTTTTCTCTGTTCAATTTTATATTAATTTCTCTGCATCTTTGTAAAACAGCTCGTAACCTCTGATCATGAATTTCCTTATTTTCTGCATAAACTAATATGTCATCAACGAACAGAGTTACACCTTCTATATCATCAAAATAATTATATACTCTTTGATGAAAAACTTCTGAGGCGGATGAGATACCGAAAGGCATTCTCAAAAATTTATATCTGCCAAACACAGTGTTAAATGTACATAAATTACTGCTATCTTTATTTAATTTCAGTTGATAAAAAGAATGTTTCGCGTCTAGTGTGCTGAAATATTTTGCACCTGATAATTTAGCGGTTACTTCATCTAAGGTTGGCAGTCTAAAGTGTTCTCTTTTGATAGCTCTATTCAGGTCTTTCGGATCTAAACATATGCGTAGGTCACCATTTGGCTTCTTTACAACAGTCATGCTATTTACCCAGTCTGTGGGACCCTCAACCCTAGCTATGATGCCTTGGTTCTCCATTTCCTGCAGCTTATTTTTAACCTGTTCACGTAAAACCAATGGTAACTTCCGTGGCGCATGAATGACAGGTAAAATATTTTTTCTAAGTTCTATTTTGTATTCACCCGGCAAGCAGCCCACACCTTCAAAGACGTCTAAATATTCATCTAATAAGACACTGTTGTTTTTGTTTTCTTTAAGTGAGTATATTCTTTTAATTAAGTTTAACTCGTCACATGACTGTCTACCTAATATCGGATTAGATTGAACATCTGCTATAATGAAACTGAGTATGTAAATATTGCCTTTACAAATTGTTTTCAAATTACATTTACCTATTACATTTATTTGTGTTCCAGAATAACCTTGTAATTTTAATGATGTTGACACTAAATCCTTTTCTGAAATTCCTATCATTTTCAAGTATTTAAGTGGTAAAACATTAACATCTGCCCCTGTGTCCAGTTTAAATTTTATTGTTCTATTATTTATCTGCAAGCTCACTAACCAATCTTTATTATAATGGACAGTGGTTACCTGATCGGTGGCCGTTTCTTCCTGCACAGTATATATTCTACACATCCGCGAGTAATGATTCATTTTTCTACACTTATTGCACTGCTGGCCAACAGCTGGGCACCGATTGTTATATCCATGATTTAGACCACATCTCGTGCACTTCGCTGCGTCGTTCCCGTGGCCCCGACTGTACGTAGGCGATGCTGACGGCCCAGGACGACTGCCCCGGCGCTGACCAGGGTTGAATCCGCGCCGTTGACCTCTCGACCCTGCGTTCACTACGTCGATATTAGCCTCAGTTTCTTGTTTTATGTGGCCAGCTTGCAAGCGCGAAATCTCCGCCAGTTGACATATAGCCATAGCCTTGTCCAGAGTCAGGTCCATTTCTCTCAAAAGGCGTTCTCGTAAAGCCGCATCCTTTAAGCCACAAATAAGACGGTCTCGAATTAAGTCCTTACACAGATCTTTAAACTCACATTCACTCGCCATTTTGTTTAATTCGAAGACATATTGGTCGATCGATTCTAGATCGTGTTGGTCTCTGGTAAAAAACTTGTGCCGTTCCACAGTAATATTTTTCTTTGGAAGGAAGTACTTATCAAATTCTTTGATTAATTCTTTTATTGATGAATACTCTTCTGTGAACTGATCGTATAGTTCTCTGCATTTTTCTCCTATTACATGGAGCAAAATATTTATTTGTACCTTAGCCGGCTTCTTATCCAATTCACACGCATCATAATATATGTTAAATGAGTTTTTCCACTTTTCCCACTCTCGACTTAGATTTCCTGACGTAACATTTACCAAGTTATTTTCAAACCGAAATGGCGGCGGTGGTTGCAATACTGTTTCCATGATGTTGTTTGTTACTTATATTCCGTTTCTGGTCATTTAACGGTGAACTATTTATTTCGTTATTGTTTTTAACACATTACACTTCCATTTTGATGTTTTAACACTTATTTATTAAAATTCGACTGCGCCATGTCAAATCATACGACCAGATCCGTGCAAGACTGATTTATTTTCCAAATACCCTACATAAACATACAATATAAAACATGGGTAGGTACCATCACAATCTTATACTTCATCTTACTCTTGCATTGGCTAGAATGCCAAGATAGTGTATAATGAAAAACAAAACAGTCAAATTACGGAAATTCATCAGTATCAAAACGATCAATCAATTAATTTGAATGGCTTTGCGATGACGCTGTTTGTATATTTTCGGCTTTGAACGATATTAAACGCAAATATATTACTCTAAATTGAGTTTAGCGTTGATTTACATTCTACCGATGATGAATTGAGCAGAAATTTTGTTGCGAGTTTGCCTTTCACTCTGTTTGGTTTCATTATTAGTAAGTTTGAAATTATCCACGAGGTTTCGTTTAAATATACGTAACAGAACTCATACAAATTATAACAGTTATTATTATAACAGTTTTAGCAATCACAAATTAAATTCAGGATCAGATAACGGAAAATATACGGAATGCTAAGTAGTATTCCAAAAATTTGAATCGTAGCGGACCGCTTATTTGGAAGCTTCATAATTTATTAAGGCCCGAATGTTTGATAATTCAACAAGATACATACGAGGAATAGAAAGGTCCCAATCGTTGAACCCGAAAGAGGTTCAAAGCAAAATTTCAATAAATACATACTCATTACACAATATATTGTTTGAAAGATGTTCCTTATAATGAATGTTAACATGAATTTTCATGATGAAATTATATTTCAGAAGGTATTTTACTAACGACCAAAATGATTATACATTACAAATGATAAAACCAATTTTTTACGCGTCAGAATAAAGATATACAACTCTTATACCTCGTTTCTAAACTGCTCTGAACTTGACCTGGATATTGTTGATAAGAATTAAGGCCATCATAAAAAAACATAAAATAAATATGTAATAACTTGATATCTTTTGATAAAGCAAATATCCTAAGCGAATGAGGCAAAAATAACATTAGTAATCCAATATGTATGAATGTTCGTCATAAGGAAATCCAATCATGTACTCCATGATTCGCACTCTTTGAGCATTTATGAGAGCAAAACTAATTTTCCTTACCACTATCACTTACTTCAATGTCGCGTTAGTGACGCGAATTAATGAACTAAATTAATTACGGTACAAGAATATAATAAGAGTGTAACGAGTTTCCTTAACGTCGCTTATTTCAATGGCGAGAAAGCGTCAGTACCTATATTGCAGTGAATTTGATATATCGAGAAAAAAATACGTATAGACGGCTACTGAAGCCAGTAAAAGGTAAATGTTATGCGAATAGTATTGATTACATCGTTCTCAAAGCCCATGTTTTCAGATTTTTTTTATATCTATAAGCGTACTCAATGGGAATCTTCATATAATAAGGTACTAATAATACTAACTAATACGAATCATACGAAAACAAGTTTACGCGAATATTATATCTTTCGAACAAAGTGTTCGAAACGTCGAGATGTACATAATATTTTATAAAACTTGACGAAAAATTACCGAAAATAGTGCTTTAATAAATTTTAACACGTCACTGGATGTTAAATTTCTCTTACAGTGTAACATGTTACACACAATTCTCATTCATATTTTTATAGTAGACCTCGTCGTCTTCAGATAGTTTAAATAGTTAAAGGTACCTTAGGTATAAAAATACAAAAACAACACGCAATCTTAACCCATCGACTCCTACTTTAGCTGCAAATTTCAACGAGGCTCGATAAATCCGGCCCTGGGTGCGTCATGTCCGTCTCTTAATTAAAAGATCCTGACCCTCCATTTTGCCCAAGCTTTTAATCTTGATAGTGACTCTAATAAACCCGCATAGTTCCCTATGAACTGTTTTAAGGGCCACAGCTTAATTCCGACCGAAATTTCGCCGCGGTAAAATGCTTTGACGTAAAAAATTCAAGAGAAATACATCACCTGGCACAAAACTGGATGGTAATAAATTTAACGTACGTTTGCAGCGAAAACCCCAAATATAAAAGCTGTGCGGCTAGCCGATATAATAAAGAATTATCACTGTATTTTTTTACCAAAAATGTGGACGATAATTATTATGTTTTTTTTTTATATAAAAACTTACAGTGAACTAGCAACTTGCATTTATCAATCACAAATATTGAAATCGGAGCGTCAGTAAATCTGTTTTATTTTTGATACAATACCCTGAAATTTACGTTTGTTTTAACAGTTAAATACATTAAAGGTAAACAAATTGTTAACATAGGTATTTATTTTATGCTTCAATCGTTGAGGAAAATATCCCAATTTCCGACTCAATTATAAACCAGGAATACCCTTGCTGAGCTCTGTTTTTCGATGTACAAACTTCCGAAGTGAGCAGATAATACGAGACGCGAATGCACAAAGGCTATTGATACCCCCACAGTACGGTAACGAACAAGCTGCCAAAGTTAATCAAATGGACGGCGACTCAAGGCACTCGTTAAGTGTTGAGAAAAAAGCGAAATGTAAAAAAAAACACATTCTACTAAACAAAGAATGCAGGTGTTGGATTTCTAGGTACACAGCGGAAGAGGATAGAGAATGCCTAGTTGAGGAGTGTGGGAATGATGATTGTTATTTGATGTAGAAGTAAATGAAGTATTAATACGGAAACATATACAATATAAAAACAGATTGTCAGAAAAGTAGTTATGTAATCGCTACGAGGCCCGTGTGAAAATGTCTGTTTCCACACGGAACCGAAAGGAATTGAGTGGCAAGGAATGTACCACAACTACTAGAATATTTGGCATGAATCGATATAAAAGGTGTCAGATCGAAATGTATATAGGTAGTCACATACATACAGGGTGTTGTTTTGGTCAGTGACATCCAACTCAGGGATGATAATTATGAGTTATGCTAATTCTTAAAAAAAAAATATGCAAGTTTTATAAAAGTAAACATCTTCACAACATAAAAATAAATGGCAAAACGAATCGAAACTCGCACCATCGCGCAAAGCTAGTTAGTAAGCTACGAAGAGGTGACCTGGCGTTGGTAGTTTGGACTCGCTCGCTGGAATCGCAATCATAAATGAATTTTTCATCTCTCCTGTTCGGAAAATATAACTTTCCTGTGTAGATAGCCGGGTGGAAAATAGCTTATCCATCCCTAGGGTGGAAAGTGATTTAGTTTTAATTGACATGGCATAGAGTCAAGGCCTGCAGTCAAAGCTTGGACCAAAGATAATTGAGTCACATCATGTTATTAAAATAACAAACATTTTTGCTTAGCTATAAATTGAAAATCATATTGTGTAGTTATTATGTATAATCGTTGATAAAAAAATATACAATTCCTAATTTTAATTCAATTAACAATTAAAATATTTGGATTCCCGCCATAATGCCAAGATGTTTTTTTTTATTTTATATTGTCAGTGTCATTTCAGGAAGGATTCGTCCAAAGCCGTTAAAACTTTTATAAAAAAAAAGAAATTATTTTTGGATTCTGTTTTTATCTGTGGAAAAAAGTCGATCGATATTCTTTACAAAGATTTTAATTATTTGATATTTTCTGCTTTTTTGTACCTACTCTGTTTTCATGTATTCGTGCCGTTATTCTTTCTAATCGTGTTAGGTGTTGTTAGTACTGTAAATCAACTGTCATATTTTGTTCAAAACTTGAGTTTTCCTTTCTCGCTGAACTACATAATACCTTACCAAGACATCTACAACCACTTTTGTAAATTTAATGTTTTCCTCACAGTCGAAATGAAAAATAGTATGTTTACTCGGGTGAAAGCACCCATTCACTCTCGAATTATTGGCGCTCTCACTTCGTTCGAGCGCCAGAAACATCTCGAGTGAAATGGGTCGCTTTCTCCCCTAGTATAACAATCTACTATTGAGAGATTTTTTCTTTTGGCATTAGTATCGTTTGTACAACCACCCCTGAGACGGGCGTCGATGACCAAAAAAACACCCTGTATACGATCCTAATCGAGCAATGGTACTTATTTTGGGCATGACAACTCAATAATATTTATCATAACTGTGACACAACTCTCAATCTGTCATGACGTTTTCGTTTTTCTATTACGCCAGTGAAATGTACAAACTTCAAAAGCATAGCTATGAACAAATCCTTAGGTAACCTCTTGCACGCTACAACACAAGCAGATATGGCCCAAACTGCGGGCACAACTATTCGCAAGGGCCATACAAATCAAAAGGGGTCATCTTTCGCCCCTATAGCCCGCTGCGGTTCCCCACTTGTACCAAAGCAACGTAATTGTTTTAGTTTTGCCCTTCACAGTTTGACGTTTAATTATACCGGATAGCTTTGTTTGCTGTTCTATGTAAATATGAATAGCTCACACTCGAGCAGTCTCGGCCTGTGTGTTATTTTAAGAACCATTTCGGTATTGTTGAGTTAAATAGATAGAAGCGTAGTTAAATAGTTTCGATTTTAGTAAAATCAAAAGGCAGAATTGTTGTTTAGGCTTTTCAACCAATATTAGTTGTACCACATTACTGTGGTAAAATAACTATCTAAGTAATCATTTGTAAAGATTTTGATTTGATGTATTTAATTGACGTCCAACTTTTTGGTGAAATCTTTTTGTTCAGTAAGTTCAGGGTGTGTATTGCGATGTTGCTTTGACAGTTAAGCAGCTCTGCTTCTGAACGGATTAGCAAATTTGTATTGTGATTTTGTATAATCCACTCAGCAAATTAACGTGGTACAGCACTACACAAATGATTTAAGGAGAAATACTTTTAAATTTTTACTCGGTGGCATCGCACTGCCAATTTGGCGACTAACTAGTTGAGTGGAATTTGAACTGCCTGGAACTTGAACGAATTAAAGCCAAACTTGCTTTTGAATACTTAAAATAAAAATTCCTGGAAATCTTATATTTTTTATTTTTTATTCTTATAATTTAAAATAATAGCATTGCGCAAATAACTAATTTATTTGTTTTTGTTTACTTATAAGATGAATGATCAATTTTAGACGCTATGTATGGAAGCAACATTAATAACGTAAGCAATCAAGCATATTTGAAGTAAAATACGGCTGCAAATTGGATATTACGTCATTATTTTTAATTGTGTTTTTAAAGACTTTTGAACTCACTCAATCTTTGAGTAAGCTTTATCGCAATATTTACTAAATAGATCACGCTCTTAGAAATCATTATACAAAACTAAGCTCTATCGCTGTCGATGGAATCGCAAAGGGATATAAATATACATTTTTCTGTGAAATGATAAGGAAGCACTTGGGTGTCGCTGTCTTTGTCCCTGGATGTGATTTGAATTAGTGACGTTTAATGGTGACGTCAGTGGGTTATCGATATTTTGCCGTAGGTGTTCAATAATTCTTGATGGGTAAAGAAATTGCTCAGAAATTCTGTAACTAATACTGAAAATTATTACTTGAATGTACTTCACGCGTTATTTTTCAAGTAAAGATTTAATATAAAATCTTAATTTTTCTTGAAAATTAGCTTCTATTTTTTTAAAGTTCGATAATTAATTAAATACTCACGGTTAAATGATATATTTTATAGTACATGCTCTTTGTTTTTTACGCCATCGAAAACAATGCACACATGAAACAATTTGTTACGTCTCTTAGCTTGATAGCAAACTCAACAAGAGTCAAATAATAACACATTTAAATAACAATCATATGAAATCCACATTTATAATCACTTACAATGGTGCTGACTGAAAAAAATATCAACTTCATTGCATAAAGGTAAGAAACGCAATCACATACACCGATTAGCTGTTGCTTGTCAGCGTAAGTTTTGTTGCTTAGGAAAAGTGAGTTAGCCACCGGTCGTTCCAAACTAAATGTCTGTAAGAAATGTTACAGAAATGAACTTCTTCTTAGCGTGTCGATGGAAACCCATATGGAGGAACTGAACTTGTCACTATCGATGTAGGCACAGCACTAATTTGGATTCAATAAACGATCGACGTAACCCCAGATCGCTTTCCATGGAAATGAAGGGAGTTTCTTTTTTATTTTTCCAAAGAATAATTCCATTGGCGGGTAATCGCCGCGGGTTCGAGGTGGATATTAAAATCCGTGGAAGTTATTCCGTCATTTTGATGCTTTATCGAATACAAATATCGTTATCAAGAAATATAGGTACATTTAGTTTTTTGTAAAAATATAGGTAAACCTTTATTTTTCATACTAATTATATATTTAAGAATATTTAACTATTATACTGATGCATTGATTTTTATTTAAGGCGTGAAATAAACTAATGCCACAGATTAATTAAAAAACGCTCCTAAACTTTAAAAAAAGGTGACCGTTGGAGAAAAAATATTTTTACTAATTTATCTGGAATATCTAGTAGTGGAAAAATTTGTCATTTTGATTGCTTCGGACTATGGTCGCTGGTCAAGTCAGTAAATTCTTAACGGCATAATTTATACTACTTCATTGAATACTTTAACGTATTATAGTAATTAATTTAACCAATTTACATTGAGCAAACTAACGAATATTTATATTTTATTTTAATTATTTAATAAGGTACATCAACAGTATAACGTAAAGAGCACTTACATACATTTTAAGGCACAGTTTAGTTCTAGATACACTAATTATAGACATACACAGCATTCGCCATATCATTATGGATAAATTGTTCCCATTTTATGTTAAATCAATTGTCATGATAAAGTTGCAATTTAGAATGTACTGCAGAGTAATAATTTTCCATGATCAAAACGAACGAACAGATAATAATATAAATCACAATGGTAAATGCAACAAGCAATGTGAATTGTGGGGTAAAATACACCACACCGCTTAGAATATTTTATGAAAACTAAAATTTTAATGTATTAATTTAAGTTTTCATATGACTGAAACCAAAATTGTATATACATATATTACTTATCATAAAACGTGATTATTTACAATGTGTCGATCGAAATTCAGAAATCACACCTAAATAAATATAAAAATATTACTTATGGCCTACGTTGGTTTTACAAAGTCACTAATGTGACAGAAGAGACGATAGTGCCAAGAATGAATCATTGGATCATGTCTTTACTGGTAGCAGCCTATTCTCTCTTTCAAAAGAAGAGCCTATACCTGTCTGTGTTATCAAAGAGCTTGAACACAGCTCCATTCACAACACACTAACAACCTTTTATAAAGACTTTGTTGCCTCTACAGCCAGCCCTGTACCTAGTGTGGTAATAGCTTTATAATTCCACACTGAAATGCTATTATTCGGTAGTTGTTATCATGAATTAAGTTGAATTATGAACTTACAAATTCATAATGCTCCCAAATGCATAGTGGACATTCGCGGGTAGACATGCGGAAATAATTTATACACTAAATTACGATCGTAAAATTATCCTACATTCTTGTTTAGTGATGATTCACATTTTTTGATTTGTCAGGAAAATCTTTCCCATAAGCCTGAGGTTTATGACCACCATCTAATTAGTTGTAACTAGCGGCCCGCCAGCGACTTCGTACGCGCGCAATAGTTTTACTCCGTTCCCATAGATCGTAGCGAAAATATTTTTAAGCCGATACGCATCAAACTATTTCTATAGCCTTCCCCGATAAATAAGCTATCTAACAATGTATGTAACATATTTTATAACCGGACCAATAGTTCCTGTGATTAACGCGTTCAAACAAACAAACAAAAACATCCAGTTTTTAAATATATGCGTAGAAATGCGTATAGATAAATGTTATATTTTATGTACACACAACACGTAGCCCGGTCTTTAATCGGGTCAAACTTACACGGGGATAATATCGTTTTATTTTACAACGAAATGGAAATACTTACTACACCTATCGTCAATCGTACATTTCTTTCGGGTGCTTATAAAAAGACCAGGCTATACTCTGTGCGCTTACACAGCATCATGCCACATACAGACTGTGGGAGAAGCAAATTCCCTCAATTTATCTCCCGCTACCTTAAGAGTTTGAACTTGAGCTTTGTTAATGGTCATAGCGAATACTCTACTTTCTTGAATTCAAGTTGTGAATTCAAACGAACAATTGTATATAGGGATCTACGCCATCATCATCATCAACACCTAAAAGCCGTCCACTGCTAAACATAGGCGCCCACGAAAAGTTTGCAGAAAAGTTCCAGATTGGACTCCTTTCGACCACAGAAGCAGCGTAGAATGTCCACCGACAATATGAACAAACGATCTGCAATCTACACTGGACACAGACCGATTAATACCTACGCTGTTTAAACACAAAAAAATATTATTTACTATTCTAAGGAATAAAATCTCTTCTCGAGAGCAACATCAATAACAAACATGTGTCAAATATTCTGACTCAGATATGTGAAATGACTGTCAAAAATGAAATAAAAAATATTTTAATCGTAAGCACTAAAGAGTATTGATATTAAATTCGAAGCAATTCACCCCCATAATAACTTTGCACCCCTTTTAACCCCCTTAGGAGATGAATTTCAATAAAATACAAAATAAGTCATCCGTCAATTTTGTAAAAGAATGTGTATGCAAAATTTGAAGTAGATTGGACCAAGGGATCTGGTTGTCCCATACAAACTTTGCACCCCTTTTTGACCCCCTTAGGGGTGGAATTTCTGAAAATCCTTTTTTATCGGATCCCTTTGTCATACAAAGAACACACCCTCCCAGTTTCAGGTCACTACAATCAGCGGTTTAAGCTGTGCGTTGATCCATCAGTCAGTCAGTCAGTCAGTCAATCAATAAGTCAGTCGTTCAGGACAAAGCATTTTATTGGTATAGATGATAGAGACGTTTATTTTTGGTGTTTGATCTAACAATCGTGGGTAAATGCGATTTAAGGTACCGTCAACTGGTGACTTGGACTCAGTACCGCGCTTTGGATGTAGTGCATTAAAATAATCATATTTTTTTCTCAGATGTTAGTCAGTTTTTGCCAAGAATGATTGTATACCATAGCGGCAAAGATGTTTAAAAAAATTGTATGTTTAGGTAAAATACATGTAACTAAGCCTCATTATAAACAATTAGCGCTATCGTTTACGCATACCATTAAAATGTAACACTAATCTCTCGTACATCTGTCATTAAAAATTCATCATATCACGGCTCGCATCAATAATTGAAACACTAAACTGGCCCGATGCATATTTAGGAGTGTATCGAACAAACGAATCAATTCATAATTTTCATCATTAATTAAAGTTAAATAATGAACGTACGAATATATCGCGGGCCAGTTGTATAATTGATAAAGCCTTCAGTGAGGCAGAACGGTTAAAATCAGCGTCCTCTGTTTGCGTGTGTCATCGGTTGACTGATACGACAAATTGACTAGTGATGGGACATGGATGGGACAGTGTGCACCCAACTATTGAAGATGATATGGCTGTAATTATCTTAAGACGATGAAGATAGCATCAATGTGACATCACATTGTGAATGTCAGTGGCGATATTTATCGTTTCAAGTGATAATATTTTTACAGTGACTCTAATATCGTCATAAAACCAGTACCTCAATTTTCAAGAAAAAAATCCTATCAACGTTAATGTTAATATAAGTATTTTTTCTTAAGAGCACCCTTTTAACTTCTCAATAAACGCTATATTATTCCTTTTGTCTCTCATTTCAACTCTCAATTAAAAAACACAAAAAAATATTACTTGATCTAAATTCATAAAAATAAAAGTTTTATTTACAAAAAAATGCTTAGCTTGTTTTAGTGAATAACCCCTTTTAATATTTTCACTTAAAGTCACCTCAGACCTCATATTTTCGAGTTTTTATAATGTCATCAATGTTACTAAGTTTTAAATTATTTTACCAAGAAAAACTTGATACGCGAAATAGCTGGAGGACTCGAGGACATCACTAACATTTACTGGGTGATAGTAAACGGACGCTGAATTGATAAAACATTTTCGTCGCAAGACATTTCTGACACCACCACTCTCATCAGTTGATGATTATACAAGGCAATCGTATGCAATGACGCTTGCAAAATAAAACAGCTTAAAGTACCTATCTAACCTAACTATATTTAGAGTATCACAATAAGAGGTCAAAGAGTTGTCATGGTAGACCATGTCTAGAGACAGGAATGGAAAAAACACTGACAAGAGCGAAGCTCTTTAATAATGAAAAAGAAGAAACTTTGTTCTTGAGATTACGTACACGTCAAATTTATTATAAATAATATTTTATTTTAAATTTTTGCTCTATATATAATTTAATTTATTTGTTTATAATCAGTCTACACATAATGAATATAAAGCCATATGTAGCTAACATTGTTAAGCATAATATTTTTTGACACATTTAGGACCCTTTTTTGCCTTCTATCTTTAACTTTTATAAGTTTTTAAAGGAGTTTGACGACAACAAAATACAAATGTGAAGTTTGTTCTGGTCGAAAGTTTGTCAAAGAGCTCAAGTTTCTCGTTTGCAAAGGATCTCTTTGGCTGAGCTAGACCATAATGTGGAGTGAAAAGAGTTTTTTTTTACATTCAGCGTCAGAGCATTTCCCTAATTTGAATATTAGCACAAAGAGGAGGGTGGCGACTCCAAATAAATCTTGTAGAGCGGCAGAGAATGTCGATAGTTTTGAGCTCGTTCACGATAGTTTAAATTCTTATTCAAGCAAACTTTGCAAGTTATTAAGGATTTTTTTAAAGAAATCAAAGATAACATATTACGGTGATTATTTTTAGTGTATCTGTACCCGTCACAATATAGCCTAATATTTTGTTTCATAAATATTACAGACGAATATATTTCAAAGATAAGCGATCAATCAAAACTATGTGAGGAATGAGCCACATCAAGAATTTGCGAACGATATAGCTAAATAAAACATATTTTATTTGGCAAAGTCCACATAACTTATGTTTCGATAAAAGGATAACATAATGATGCGTCCATTGTTATTTCAGTCCATCATTTTATGTCACAATAACAATAGCTATAAACCTTACAAATGAGCGCCTGGGGAACAAAAACGCACGCATTTTCGCACCGACATATCTCACACACTTAATGACACTAGTTAATGTACCGTTCTACTATTGTCTACTGAATAATACATATCGTTAAATAACATTAACGATTCCATTACGTCAGGTCACACTGATAGCAATAACCGTGCTAACATTAATTTTAATTGAATTATTGAGTTCGCGTTACCGTTCGACTAATTTACGATGACCCCTTTTACTCTGTAATATAGTCTTGTCTCGGTTCTATTGTTCATTAGAGCGGGAATGATGTAGACCATCTTATTTTGGGCGTTAATTCTTGACGTGGGTCCTAAGTTCAATAGCAATTTTGGACCGGTACCATAGGCCCTTGGGTGCGATTAGGTGATTACCAACCATGTGATAGGTTTCCTCTCAAGGTTTTGCGAAGTGTTAACTCGAAGTTAATGGAAGTTAGGTAATATAGTCCCTGACGGCCAACTTGTAACTACTATTTTGCCCATAAACTTAATAATATTGACTGTCTGGGCGGTAATATAAACATACAAATGATATTAAATTAGTGTATGATATTGACATTGTCTGTTATTTAGTTTTGTTTATTTTTGCCACGTAGAGCTTTAAAGCAAAGCAAACCTATATCCATACAAAAATCAATGATAAACAAAACATTTCACAAGCTTCATCTCACAACAACAGGTTACCATTCTAATAGTTTGATTCAACAATAAAATTATAATTTAAGTACAATCATGTTTCAACCCGAAAGCGGAATCATCCATTTCAGTGAAATATCCTGAGTCTAACTTTGCGAAATTAATTTACAGAGTCCACTATTGTGCTGACTTTGAAATTAATATTGTTAGGTAGGTATTTTACCAGATATTAATTTAAAGGAAGTTAATAATCTATTGTTGAGGTACCGATTGAATGCTTTATAAAATAAAAATTTGGAAAATAAATTATCTTACCGTACTCATTATTATTACTGAGTTATAAATAAATAAATAATATAAATAAATAAATAAAATATTTTTCTGTATGCTGTATTCCTTTCACTCTCATAGCCCGATGGGACAGCAATCTGACACGACCGGAGAGGGATTAGGCGCAGGACCAGCGGCATTACGTGATTTCCGAGGAACAGGGGTGAAACACCGCCAACTTCCAAACTCCGGGCTTCCCTGAGAGTTTGAAGAACAGAAAAACCCAGGTACATATTTTTGTCCCGACCCGGGAATTATGAATGATGGATTTACAAATACAACTGACAATGTCAACTAACTGTTGCATGTCTAAGTTTTAATGTTTACTTGTTTATTATTTAAAAAGCAAAATTTATTTCACATGATTTTTTCGGTTCATGAGTAAAGAACTCGAAAACATGATCACTGAATATGACCATCCTATTCAGAGATTCTACGAATAGGATCATAAAACATTATTTAGAATAGGAACACATTATTATTTCGTTATCTGGACATGCCAAGATGTTTACGCGTGTCCACAAAGGGAAAATTTATTTAACTTGCCCTATGTAAAAATCTTGGTGTCATCATCATTTGGACGATGACGAAATAATAAGTGATTATTTTAAAGTTTAATTAACTGAACATACGTGTGTCCAGTCGCTTGTGTCCAGTTAGTGAATAACCCACTTAGCGAACAAAGGCGTAGGCAGGCAGAGCGCTATTCGACTATAAATGAAATGCCTTGTCTTCACTCAATCTTAATAGCTCACTCCTTGGCAGAACAGCGTTCACCATACCTCAAGAACACTGTCTACCCCAGTTGACCGCAGCACACGGCACAGTAACAGCTCAGCGCGAGCAACAACGCGCTGGAAGCTTTCCAACCACAAATCGTGGAATTTATTTGCCTTCAGCCGCGCTAGTGCATCTACGTGGAGAGCCTGCGAGATGCATCAAAGAAGTTGTGTTCAATGGATGTTGTTTTGTGACGTCATTATTCGTTTTTTATTCTCAATGTCTTGTAACGTAACGCACGTCGTTTGTTTTGTGAATCTGTCTTGGCTTTGTCCGAAATGTTTTTTTTGGGCGAAATGTCTTGCGATATATGTCTTTTTTTTTAGGATTTTATGGTCTGTTCTTGATGAATTCTTTGCCTTTAGCCGCGCTAGTGCTTCTACGTGGAGAGCACGCGACATGATTCGAGGAACCGATGCTCAATGGATACAAGTTGTCAGGTGCTTTGCGATATTAAATTTTTAAATAGTCCGATGTTTTGTGACGCTTGTCATTTGTTTTTTGAGGCTGTCGTGGTATTACTTAATCAGCCACATTATATTATTTGTTGTATGAACTGACTGAATATCGCTGAATTTATTTGCTTTTAGCTACACTTGTGCATCTATGTGAAGAGCGTCCGGTTTGGAAAGATGGTGTTTCGTAATGTAGGTAATCGTTTTTTTACAACCAAAAATGTCTTATGACGAACGTCATTTCTTTACTGAGGCTATATTTATTGTTTGACTACATCAGTGGTACATGACACAGACTATTCCTTGACATCCACACTCAAAGAGATGACTTAATGAATAATTGTGACACTTATATTAATACACATTATGACGGTTTAATATAGAAAATGTTATTAAACATGAATTATTCACGTGTAACATGCTTATTTTGCTACCCAATTTTTTTTTACTTTTTTAGCTCACTGTGATTACAAAAAGACAAGTAGTGACTTTTACTTATGATTATCTAAGAGTTGTTCTCAAAGCCTCTTCCAGTTAAGTTTTATATCGTCCATCTTGTTCCTGAGTGTGAGCTGTATTTTGCTCGGTCCAGTTATGGCGTTGCAACTCAAGTATTGGACGATAAATAAAGTCACTGCTGCAACTGTATCTTCCAGTTTTCCGATGAACGAATTTGTCAACTTTTGACTAACTACTGGTACGGATGTGCAGGTGCAATGCAATTAAAACTGATTCCTTTAAAATATGTTAATTTGAAAACAGAATGACGTTAATCATACCAAAAGAATCAACATTTTAAGTAGCTATAATAGATTCAATTATAAGCAGTAGTGAAAAGTAAAATCGTATTGTATATACGTATATTATTGTATATATAACCACTTAGGTTACAATAGGATTTTACTAGAAACTTGCCCACGTGGTGTATTCCTGAAATCCAACATAGGGCTAAGGATGCTTATATTCTTGCGGCTTTAAGTTTTTTATACTGGAGTCCATCAAAGAATAGATCGTGTTCCTTAGGACGAATACCTCCTAAGGATTTAAATGAACATGTACCAAGGTCATTCATTTCATAAGCTAACCACGTATTCTATTAAATTTAAAATCATGAGTCTTAAAGGTTATAAATAAAATATGCCAACGAAGAAAGCATTTTATGAAACTTGTTGAGAGTAAAAAAGTAAATAAGAAAAGTTTTTATTTGCAGTTTAAGCCGCTGGAAGAAAATATTAATATTATTGGCCATCACATCAGAATCAATTAAAAACAAAAATATTTAAAACCAAACAATAAAATAAAATACGAACATTTGCTGGCAATATTTTCTTTTATTTATCGGCAGAGAGGTCGACACAAAATACGACTTCCTATACAAATGCCGTTGGAACTTCCGCCCGGTTTGGCATGACATCGTGTTTCATACTGGAAATGCCAACTAGAAATATGGAAACGCTCGCATTGTATGGCTTCTATAGCCTAGTGTTGGTAACGAATGAGACTTTGAGACTTTTTTGTCTCTTAAAAAAAAACATATTCTTCTTCTTTTCGTCAAAAATATAATGCCAGAGTCGACTGGCGTTACATTTTTGAGGACCAGTACCCGGCGACTGATAGAGCGTTATCAGTAGCATTGTACAGATACGCACGTGTGTTATAAGTGTAACATATGTACTAGCACTCTCATAATAACTTGGTAAGTGAAATAATTGTTAGGCCTAATTTCAAATTCTAGCGATATCACATACATACAAGTTGAATTGATTACCTCCATTTTTTGGGGTTGGTAAAAAGTGCAAGTATTTTTTTACAGAATAGCCAGACATTTTGCCACGGTCGCACTTGATGTTAAGTGACAATGTAGCCTAAAACTATCTCCTTGAAAACACATCTGCCGGCAGCGTATTCGATTTATCTTCATAGAAAGACATTAGACGAGTAAAAATTATCCAGAGGAATTAATTAAGCTTATGAAATGCCTGGTAAATTTTAATATAAATCTAGTTCTAATTTAATTCGGATGAATATGAGATTCGGACTTACAAGTCCCGTGTCTCAACACTACAAAGCCTGCTATTTTTGTGCAACACTAAACTTTATTTCAGTGTTTTAAGGACACACTACTTCACTCCTAGAAACAATACGTTTTTGTTTACTGCTGTAAGCCACAGATGGGATTTTTGAATTTTCTGGGTGCGTTCGTTTGTATCGGAATTGTTTAAAGATAAAAGTTTGTCGGATTTTAGTTTCTGTAATACTTAAAGAAAAAGTTCAATTGATAATGGCGGTTTGAATAAATTTAATCTAATTTCAAGTGGAATAAGTATATAACCACTATTTAACCTGTTTGAGATTCTACAATCTTGCACTACGTTTAAAGTAAAAATTTGTAAACTATTCAAATTAACTGTTAGCTGTTGAAATTAAGCATACAAAACAATTATTATTTTGGAAGTATTTTATTGTAAAAATACTGCTATATTGATTAACATGAAAATACCAGCTGTGACAACACTCGTTCCCGCCATCTTGACTTTTACAGTTTGAATATGAGTCTCTTGTTTTAAAATTGTGGGTAATAATAAGCCACAAGCCACGAAACAACCCCAATAGCTTCTTATTCTGTAGATAAATCCATCGGATAAGATCCAGACATGCTGCCTTCTAAGATACTATTTTTGAAATATACGTTCCGTTATATTTCACTAAACTCAGCAATTTTCTTTTCGTCCAAAATCATATTTCCCAACAAAAAAAAATACGTCAGAAACCATTAGGTACCCTAATATCCAAATAAAAAAGACACAAAACGTTCAAATCAAAACTCGAAAAGAACTGAAAGTGGTAAGAAACCATATTAAACACCTAAATCTCAAACTTTGAAAGTCAATTTAAGCCCGACCCTCTTCACACTTCGCCCAGACGTTTTACATTGGCTAAATGTACCCTTTTATTTTTATTTACATTTACGCTTAACGAACACACTAATTAAAGACCGCTTGGGTGCTAACTCTAAACACCTATTTACCTTGCCGGCGTCCAAAAACCAGATACCCATTTAGGAAATCCCTTCGTTAACGATCTACCTAACGCTATAAATTGGGCAGAAACTAGGGTTGTTAATGCAGACTAATTTAGCAGACTTCTGTTTTGTGGCGTTGATAGACTTTATCTACCTCAAGTACCTATTATGGGGCTTCGCATTAAGTAGCCGAAGAAGTAATGGGAATGACTAGCTTACTTCTCAAACGGTAGACAAGGCTGATCATCAGAAATAAGTAAATAAATAAATAAAACATTTTTATTTTAACGTAATGTAAATGCGTGGGTGAATGTATGTGGTAATGTTGTAAAAAAAGGCTAGCAAATCTAAGATTTTCTTTCAACGTTTATTTACCAAATAATGTGTACCTACCAATGTTTTTGTCAGCGCTTGGATATATTTACAATTCTTTGCTGACCAATAAGGCTTGTTAATCTATAGAACCCACAAGAAAGTGTTGGGCACAAAAAAGGGTCAGTTATTATGGTTAATTTTCTGATAGGCTACCACTCTGCCACCCCTTGTCTACAGACGGTAAGTAGCAGACCCGCCACTTAGCGCACCACCTGTCATAAGCCGGTGTGAACTTGTAACAACCAGTTCTAACTGGTTATAACCAGCCGTAACAGGTGAGTTCCAGATATTACCGCGGAATCAAATTAGTTCCGTCAAGAGCGGAAAACTAGTAACACGTGGAACTAAAGCTTGGACTTGACGTGTTGTTTTGTGTAGGATTAAAATTGACTTTGGTGTTTGGTGATAAGGTGGCTTTCTGTCTGATAGGATAGTTTATAAATTTCACGGATAAAGTTTACGCCGTGTGCGTCTATCACAGATGTTTTAATGTTAAGTGCAAATCGCAGTGAAATAATTACATACTTTTACTGACCCAGAACCATTGATTGCGATCGATCATAAATTTCTAAATTCAAGAATCCACTTCACCGCTTTTGTAGTCACTGTGCTGACAACCATATCAGGTTGGCCAATTCCGAAAACTCGACGGTTCGCCGTTTGTAATCGATCCCACTTGTCATATGCCAGCGGAATAACGTACAAATAAATTCACCACAGATGGTTCCTATGTGCAATGTTCCGAAGCTAAGTGCGTTTTCGGATCGCGGCGAACAAGCGATTTTACTCAATTCTGTTATAAAGGATAGATAGAATTTGTGCAGTCAGTTACAGATTGAAAAATTAAATTCCTTTTTTTGTGTCAGACGAGGAATTGAACGTTAATCGAATCGTAGCCTACGCGTTAAAAGAAAACACTTGCTAATTTCATCAGGCTTGTTAAAGTGACGGCGGCCGAGTGGTATAGGCATACGCCCGGATAGCGGAAGACACGGAGTTCGATTCCTCGTCTTTCACAAAGTCACAGTTGCTTTTTACAAGTTCAATTTATATTATAAGTTTGTACAGTGACAAAAAACTATAAAAACAAAAATCAACTAATTTTATTTTTTCAAATGGATAAAAAATATGTAAACTGTGGATAATAATATACTTAAAGAAATTATCGAGAGATTATATTAATTTTTTAACTCAAAAGACTTCAGAGCTACCTACCTATTTATTTGGTGCTTTAAATTCTATGGTTAAAATAACACAGTCCCAAATAAGATAAGACAACTCTTTATTATTAAGATTTTTTTTTATTTTTACAATGAAAACATCGCATTTCGCATTCTTGCATTGTTCTTTGCTACCTCAGTAGTGTGACATTAAAACACTTCACATACGAAACAGCTTACATGTGGCAGCGAAGTTTCGGATGCACAACTCCTCACTGTTTGACTAACGGACTGCACGTGAGAATTGGCGAAACTTGCGCTCGGGGCTGTCCGCATGACTCATTTAATTACAGACTGTGACGTACTGTCAACGGAAAACAAGGATATAGAGTCAGAGGAATGGAATATTTCTAGGCTAGGCTCATTTTTTTTATGGAATGCTCTTTGAAATAATTTTGAATTAATAATATGACGACGTGATACGCCAGCCCTACTAGCATTTAGCCGGTTTTTATCTCTTGTTGTTTAAATTTTCCTTGCATAACAATCTTGGCTCTTACAAGCACTGATCAGATTTAGTAAAGGCGATTAATCCTACAAATGTATAATACCTATGTGTCATGTATTTTTTATAAGCTAAGTAGTTGTCTATTCCCTCTTGCCTCAAGCCTGGGCCAGGTTATACGAAGTAAATCTTATGGACTATTCCTTGGGGATGACGTCATCCGGCAGTGTATTCTAGTTCTTGATATCTACATTGATTCACTAATACGTTTTGTATAAGTAGGTACTAGTGTCACATTATACTGTTCATCGCTCTTCCATTGATTCTTATTCTCAAATAGCAACAGTTAAGCGCCGTGGCAAAGGTGGCGTCAGTGTTAACTTTTGACCTCATTTGCACCCCTATTTTACAGTTTTACGGCTAAATGCGTCTGCAATAGAATGTATGTAATACTAACAGTCTCCTGCGACACATAATATACAATAGTACCTGCGACTTCATTCGCGTGTTTTCTGGTTAATCCATTGCCGTTGTTTTGTAGCGTAATCTTTTATTGCCTAAATCCTTTCCAAATGTTTTTATTGTGTTCTATAAAACTCTTCAACTTTCGAATATAAGAGTAAATTATCTTTTATTCGTTATTTATTTTGATTAACCCCACTCGTTAATATAACCTTTAATTTACCAGACCACTTAACGGTTTCGAGGTAGTGAAGTGTTTTTAATCAAAGCTCGAAGGTTTTATTAATGAAGTCGGCACTTTTAATTTCAATTTAACTTTCATAATTATTGAATTGAAGTCTTATATTTTCCAGTAAATTCACAAAATATTTAAATAACCAAAAATGTTTTTTTGACGTGGGTCGATAATTAAAAATTATTGAACATAAAAAAATATTGCAAAATTTATGTTTCAGGCTCTGCGTTGTTTTTATTGGGTTATATTATTAAAGCCACAGAATAATGTTTAGATGCATTATTTCTTAGAACAAAGCTTTATTAAAACGGTCAACATTTGTTAAAATTGTGATGAAATAGAATGAAATGAATGAAAATGAAATACATGTTAAAGCAAAATGCATAAGTCATCACATTTTGCTTTAACATGTATAATCAGCTCGACATTTGAACAAAGCGATCTTCTTCATCTCTCACGTTTGAATTATTAAAGAAGCCATAGACGTTTTGGCAATGGATGTGGAAAGCCGAAGTAAGCGCTTTATTTGAATATGCAGCGCTGATAAATGATGTTAGTCACGCGTGTAAAGCAGCCAAGAACTAAAGCCATTTTGATTTTAATAATGCTCCTGATGATTTTTTCTAGGGAAAATGACCTGGGCCTCTTTAAGGCTAGCTTTAAGGTATAAATACATCAGCCTTCACATCTAAAATAAGGTGCGATCGTGGCCAAACATCTATTTAGAAACATAAAAAAGTAAGTACTAGCGTTATTTATCCGTAATTATTCGGCTTACAAAAAGCTACAAAATTGTGAACTGTCACTCAGCACTTAACAGATAAGGCTGACCGTCCGCCATTTTGCTTTTAAGCGCCTTATCCGGCTATACACACCCAATGGCGTGACGTTCTTGTCTCCAGTGTATTTGCATTCGCGGCAGCAATGTAATCAAAAGCGTCGGGCGCGTCGCAATGTTGCATTATGGTAATTACACAGACTAAATAGTGCCATAGCATAAAGAAGAACAGACGGGAGATCTAACAGTGAAGCTTATGGCAGACCAATAGCTGAATAGCTAAACTAAGTTTGTTAAGCTTGTATCGGATAACTGGCGTAGTTTTCCATAGGTTTAATAATATCAAGACTTGTTTTGCTTGCATACATTCAGTAAAATCATTGTTATTTATTATACATCTGCTCGGCTTTACTTAACTCCACTTCTATGGAAAAGCAGCCTAGTGTTCCTCATTTTGCACACAAATCACAAGAAAAAAATTCTAAGGCGAGCTAAGTTGACCAATAGTTGTCTGATTTCATTGACAACATACCATTGTGTAGGTAGGTGGTCGATGGAAAGTTGTATTCATAATTTTATCCCCTAATACTTCCACAATATAATCGTTGTCAAATTTATCTGATTGTTCTTATTTCTCTGTAATAGGGCAGCGTTAGATGCGCTTGGCAAATTCTGAAATTTGGGACAGACGTGACACGGTAATAGGAAGCGAACTTTAGGAAATTAACAAGATTTTTATACACCAAGCTCACCTAATTAAGCCTGAAGAAAACTAGCCTTTAGTTTTAGGAGAGCGTCGAAATGAAACGTTTTTGCTAGAATGGTCATAGGATCATTAGGCTTAAGTATTATGAAAATTGTTGAGAGAACATTATGTAGATAACTAGTAACATAGAAAAGTTGAGAAAATAATTGTAGGCTTGAATAAAATTCGAAAAATTTAATTGGTGACATTAAGGTTGTTGAAAAATATATTCTAAGCACAATTCTTCACCAAAACTATAGAGACAGCAATATTCATATGAAAGTATTAACTATTTATAGAGACTGTTACTAGCTATAAGACATTAGCATCTTCGGGCGCCAAAGTGAAAAACGAAATAAAATTCGGAGGCTATTTACTGTAATAAGAAGTACCAAACAAGAGTTAACTTTACCAGTCAATAAGTACTGAAGATATTCGGAAAATTCGGACAGCGTCAAAATGCTCGTTGTGCTAGTTAATATCAAATTTCGGCTTCCAAGCAAGATTGATATTGAAGCCTTTCGCCTTCGGTTGAATTTTGGCAAAACGCACAAAACAGCTTCAGAATTCCGTTTAGTTGACAGCCTTTGTCTTTCAGAATAGAAATTGAATAGAAATAGCGATCAGACTGTCTGTGAGAACCAAAACACCGTAAATACTAAGCCAGGTACTTGATAAATGTAAATAAAAACTTAGTATTTTTAGAACGGCGCCCTACGAAGAAAAAAAAATAGCGTTTACTCTACTTAACACGTTCCGGGACAAAATAATATATTAATAAAACAATAAAACTTCTATTATGTCTAGGATAGTGTCCCGGAGTGTGTTAATACCTGATAAATAAGTAAACAATCTCAAAATCACACAACGAGCGATGAAAAGAGTTATGCTCAGTGTTTCTATATGAGATCGAATCAGAAAAGACAAAATACTTAAAAGAACTAAGGTAACGGACATCATCATCATCATCATGGGGTACTTGATACAAAAAGAATATTAATTACTTTAAATATATCCGAGTGATGTCTGCTCTTTTCCATAAAAGCCTAAAAACGTCCTGATATGTCTTTATAAATCTACGAAAGAAAATATCTATATTCGATACCAAATCAGGATAAAAGAACTTGGCTATTACCGTCATCCACACAAAAGTTTCAGTTGGCTTATGACTTGGAATTACTAGTAATTGCTCTCGACTTTACTTGTTATATAAAACGTTTTAACACGTTCCGGGACACTGAAACCACCTACAGGCGTGAAAACAATAAAAACATCTATTGTGTATAGAGTAGTGTCCCGGAACGTGTTAAGGAGTGATCAATTTGTGTACTTCAACTTAGAAATCACATCTTTTTAATAATCAGTTTCTAACTACGGCCTTAAATTTTATTTAATGCTTATGGCAATAAAAATATTCAACAAACCTGACAAGCACGAAACTTTTGTAGAGTGTTATATCCAATATCAGTCAGTTAAATAGAATAAATAGATAGAGGTTATCAACAGTTATTAAATTGTAGGCGATGAATACAGCAATGCAATACGTCAGTATTTTAATCCACGAGATTTATCAATCGGAATATTCATTAAACGACGACATGTTTGCACAGAATCAAACAGAAAATTTCAAAAGTGTCACTGCCAGAATTAGTTTGGGGAACTAAAACCATTTTATGAATATTCTAACAACGAGTAACACATTCTGCTGTTTGTTGGTATTTTATTCAAATCTATTAACAGACAAACAAAATGAACAGCTATTTTTGTATTGATATAGTGAGGTTGTGAAGGGGATATGAATTAATCCCATAAGAGCCGATATTACAAAAGTTCCAAGAGGATTATTATTTACTCTATTCGAGAACCGTCGGAGTCAACATAATAAGGTTAATCTTTTTATTCGACTCATAACTGAACTGTCAATAAAGTATATAAGCTACTCAAAAATTTTTTTTTAAATAAAATCGTTAATTATTATATTATTGAAAATACAAGTTAAGCAAAAAATTTTTTCTTTTAATTTTGGTATTGCTTGGTTAGGGAACTAATACTCAACGCGGTAACGGTTCGTGTGGTGGGTGCCTGCGACAGGGTCACTTAGCGAAAATTTATTTATTTATTAAAATTTTATTGCACTGTAAACTGTACAATTGGCAGACTTAATGCCTTAGGACATTCTCTACCAGTCAACTGCTTGGGAATGCAGAAATTTTAATCAGTAGCGGAACGTTTTCAGTAATTGAGCGGGTAATATAAAATAAATTATAAAATGCAATTTGTCGAGATAAACATACATACTAATATTACACAAATAATAAATAAGATATATAAATATATATAGGCAAAATAAACATACATAAAATACACAAAAAATTACTTACAAATAACGAAATCGGAGATATTGACGACATCTAGGTAAGAGAAAATAAAAGAATGTACGAAAGATTAGTTCTGAATAGAGCCAAGGTGAAGATAAAGCAAAACAATTTCATAAAATTCAACTTAGTTTAATAAACACTTACGAGTATGACGTGTACGTAATATAGGAAAATAAATATCCATTGATATTTTTGCAGTTCTAAACAAAGGTGTTAAATTCACAGCACGTACAGTAACAGTAACCAAATCTCTCTGTTTACACAGTTGAACCCCACAAATATTCCGTTTTTTCGTTTCGGAATTCCGCTGTCATATTGGAAAACGATTTTTTTTAGACAGCCGGGATTTTTACTCAACTATGAAACAAAACGACGGAAAGGACGATAAAATGCTGCAAATTAAATGGTTTTTGTACTGTCAAGTGTGCTTATTTGTCAGGGCTACCAACTTTATTACTTCCAAAATCATGTAAAGATTGCAATTTTAAAGCGATACAGGTCTTTGTAATTGTTTTCTATAAGTTGAACCCAAATTAACTGATAATAACTTTTATTTACACAATTTACAAGTCAGATACAGAAATTTTGAAAAATCCGAATCTCAGAATAAATATACCCGAGTTAAAACTACCTTACCATACCTAAAGATTCCTTAGCTAGTCCCATATTGGGATGTAGTTTATCAACTTTTTTTTCCATTGGGACCCCTTTTACAGGAAGCCGACTCACATTTCTCCGCTTTTTTTACTTTTGCGTGGTGATGTGGAAACGGGTCAGAGAAACCTTTGCTTCGATTCAAAGGATAATCAAATAGTTTACGGTTGGCGAACGTTTACGGGTTTGTTTCAAAAATAACCAATGCTGGTCTGTTGCGTTGACAGTTGTTTTATTTTTTTGGGACCGCAAGAGTTATTTTTCGACCACAGAGTTTGGATACTAAAAGCTGGCTTGGGAATCGTTTCGTAAAACTTTTTTTTGTTTTCATTTCGATCACGAACTCCGAGCAATGGAGAGTATGTTTCATCTAATAGTATCTGAGTGAATGTTTCTTATATGTAATATTATAATCTCACGATTTATTAACAAAAATCAGGTTTTATTCAGTGTACTTGTGTATGTAATCTAAAAAGGTGTTTTATTTTCATTTGTACCTACAAAAACTCATGACGAAAGCGTTTTTGTACGTCTACCAGTAAATTTATTTCATTTTCAGTTTAGAATACACTATTTTCTCTAATTGTTTATACCTGACATTATGTAATAAATATAAAAATCCATTTATTAGACCAGAAATTAATTAAAAGTAAGTCATGCCGTAGACAGTAACGTCTTACTTGCGAGTGATTATGTGTTTGCGCTGTTTGGTATAAAAACGTTTGCACCTTCCGCTAATTTACTGTTGGGAAAAATTGCATCTACAATTAAATTCTGTATTGGCAAATAATAAAGCTGGCTGGATCCTAGCTCAAGGTTATCATGCGGCAATATAGCCAGTGTCATCGCCTCCTTGTCACACAGAAACGGCTTCGTTTTGAATAGGTAGCTTTCAAGTAAATTTTTTTAGTCATGTGATAAAGTGCGAGGAGAGCTTTGTTTGAGTATTCCCACAATAAAAAAATATTCATTTTTGTTTACCTTGTTTCCTACTCACTGAAGGGCTTCATAGTCAGCAATAATTCAGTCACTGAATTTACATAGCGCGAACCGAATTGGCTATAGCACACAAATTCCATTTGATTCGATACGAAATTGCGTTTGCCCAGATCATTGCTGATAATTTGATATGAATGGAATGGTGGCAGCAAGAATGGAGTAATTGGGGTGAATTATCATACTGAATAAATAATTTTAATGATTTATTCGACCGGTTACGCTATCTGCTAGTAATGGTGAAATAATTTAGGGAGAGCTGAATGGGGGATTCGAATAATGTATTAATGTTGTATTCTTTAGTTTACTTATTTTGGTAACTTGTAGTTCAAAATGGCCATAAATCCCTATTTCTTACGGTAAAGCTTAAAAAAATAATTATAACATTTAATTTTACATTAAAAAATCTCCATCACAAATTAAATAAATGGCTAAACAGATTTTCATGAAACATGGCTCAGAACGGTTTATTCGTTTAAGAGATACATCAGACAGATATTGTAGATTAGATAAAACTTCTAGACTTGAACGCCCGTGTTTATGTACCTAGGAATAAACTAACTGTTTTGTAATACAGATACATAAAATCTATACTTATATTATAATGCTGAAAAGTTCAATTGTTTGTTTGAACACGCTTATCTTAGGAACTACGAGACCGATTGAAAAAAAGTTGTCTTTAATAGCTTATTAATCGGGGAAGGCTACAAAACATCACAGTGCGACAAAACGGGAGGGAGGAAACTCAAAACGCGGACCCTGTCGCTAAGGACGGCCATACTATACAGGGTGACCGGTTATTCGATCTTTTCCCTTGAAGGAGTAAAAATAGAGTTTATTTGCAACATATTGTTTCATGATCAACCCTAACCGATAGTGATCACTTTTGAAGATATTCAAGCTTTTGTTCTTTTATTTTTAAATTGGTCCTAAGTGAATGTCTCATCTCAATATTTCCTTCAAACAACAATAATATGTAGTAATACTCTTAAACTTTATGTTATGCACGTAAACTCGCTAGAGAATTTTTTTTACGTGACAGAATCTATTGCAAATGAGCTCTTTTTCATCGAAAGGTATGTATCGAATTACCGGTAAACCTGTACAAGAATTACGTACTTTGCGTTTATCAAATAACAATTCAGTACATTGTACTTCCACCTGACTTTACTATTTTCTGTCTCGTTCAATCAAAACTCTGGGTTGTAAATGAACAAAACGCAGATATCTCTCGCATACGAAAATGATAGCAATATGTACGACAACAGAACAAAAACTGCTGCAGTCGGTATGCATCACAGTCGCAAAAAGGTATTAAACAATGCTCGAATCGGTGCAGGGGCACGGATTACGAACTGGGCTGATTTTGCTATTAATTGCTATCAAATCCAGTATCTCTACGTGATTCCACTGCCAACGATGCATTTTGTTTAGTAACCTTGTATTGAACCCATAGGACCACCCATAGGTTTCACTGTCGAAATGCCAATAGCGTAAGTAAATGCAATGTTTTTACAAGAAACAAAATTGTGTCAAAGATTATTTAAAGTATGTTTTCGTTATCTACGTAGTAACCAGAATAGAAATAAAAAAAAACAGTCACAGCACAATATAATCATAACTTTTTTTGTTTTGTTTTGTGAAATTAAATAGAAGCTTTATAAACGGAAAGTAATACCTACAAGAAAGTGTGAGTGCTGCAGTCAATATTTGATATAAGAAAGATTTTTAAGCTCTAATTCTTCAAAAGTGATAAATAACATAATAATATAATATGTCGTCACGCAATGACGTATCAATGAGACCAAGAGTTTCGCGCGGTCGGACCGACAGCACGGTAGCTTAATTGGAAGAGCAGTTGGCCCGGATAGCCAGAAAGATGCTGGTTCGAATCCCGCCCGTGCGCAATTTTTTGTTTTCATATTTCATCTTTTAAGAATATAATATGTCCCAGAAAATATTTTCCCAACATTTAGATTCCATCGTCCAACCGCGTTCAAGCATGCATCGCATCGACATTCACAGGTAAATAGCGATCGTATAACGCAGGATGGCAACAAGCAACGGTAATGCGGCATTATGCTAATGCTCCTTGCCTAAATAAAGCCGGCTGCGAAATATGAGCGAGCTCCCGGACAAATTACGCGACTCTCACGGCTAATGATGTCTAACCGTCGACGTAGTGGGTCTGCTATTGCGTGATATTTTTTATTAAAATATATAACCTTACCTTTGTAGGTAGGTAGAAAAATAACACACCTACTTTTTTGGACAAATCCATAACATAAACAAAAAAATCAATAAAGCTAAAACATAATTATTTTGTTTTAATCTTCCAAGGTACCACAGCATCCAAGAGATTGCGTTATCCACAGCAATATAGATTGATTTATATATTTTAAACTGAGTTAAATATCTTATTTCTACGGATGACAAAGGAGAATATAAAAAAGAAGAAATAATCGTATCTATTTAATTGACATTCATCCGCAATTTGACTTAACACGTTCCGGGACACTATTCCAGACACAATAGATGTTTTATTGTTTTCACGCCTGTAGGCGTTCACTGTCCCGGAACGTGTTAATTATACATACGTGTAGTGATGATGAAACGTAGGACAGATCATCTTACTACTAACGAACTACGCATTAGTGTTAAAAAGGTCCAAATTTTTGTATTTTCGGCCTTCGTTTCTATAACAAAGCTAAAACTTCAAACTATCGATAGTTAATTATACACTTTCCTATAAAGTCGCGTCCCTAATCCCGGCTAATAAAGATGGTAATACTGGCCGAACAATTTGTATCCGCAGTTGTACTGTTATTGTTTCATGCATTTTAGTTGCATGCATGAATAAAGATATGCGTCTCTCCGTTTTGTTACTGGTTTAGATCTGTGCTATTTGTATAATTTTGGCTTCTTAATAGTGCAGTTGATTTAATTTTGGTATTACAATTTTTGAACACTGGTTTTAAAATAATAGCCAGTTGATTGATTTGATTCAATTTCCAAAAACAATTCACATATTCTTTTTTGAGAATATGTTTTATTATTTCAATTGTATTAACCTCGCAATGCCTCGCGTTTGAAAAAGAGTTGTTGTTATTAATTCTTTAAAAAAAAAATACCGGCTTCAAAATCATGTGCTTATTCTACTGTGAAATAGCAAAAACTAGTTTACCTTTGTAACAGAATCAATTTTGAGATGGAACTTTAGCTTTGGGTAAAAAACCATATATTTTTCTCAATATTTTCTCTTAAAGCATATCATAACGTGTGACTGGATATAACCATCTGTGCCAGTGACCTTATCCGTGTAGCTGCCAACCAAAGTATAGCTTTTGTTATATTGAGCAGAGCTTAACAATGCAATATTCATAATAATAAAAGGCGTAAAAGTAGGCACTACATCCATAGAAAACTTGATAGTTTTAATGATATGCCCATTATTTTAACTCCAGAAAATCTACATTATTTCACTTTCAAGTGTCAAAGTAGTGTGAAGCAAAAATCATTGTATTTGATAAAACATAGACAGTTAGTGCGCCTTCACATTAGAGCGACAGCAGCGTCGTCGTCTTTCGCGCTGAAGACGCACTAAGAGCGCTTTCACACTTGGCGACTTTCTGAAGGGCTTACTGCTGTCGTTTAATTATGTATGAAATTGACAGCAGCGCGACTGTCGCGCGACCGTCGCACCGTTAAAGTCGCCTGAGTGTGAAGGCGCTCTTAGACTAAACACGCAGTATTAGTTCGCAATTATTTAAAAATTTACCTCACTTTTCAAAGACTTTACAGCGTTTGTGATCACGGGTCAACTTTACCAAAATGTTGTATAAAAATTTCGAAATACGAAGGTAACGAAGCAAGACCTCGTTGTTCATAATTGGTAACACGATCTTTAAAGCCGCAACTCATTAGAATTTCGTTTGGTAGCAATATTTTCATTGGTTTTGTACGCGATTATTATAAAAAAAAACCTTTTTTCCACACATTTCAAAGGGTTACGTGTATCAATATTTTATCGGCTTTTATAGCACGTTAATGAAGCACATTTTTTAACAAGATTCCATTTTTTTTTTTTATTCGGTGATGATCTTTATGAATACGTATCGTGAAACGTCGAACGTAAACTCATTTCCAAAGAAATATGAAAACAACAATAAAAATATTGTTTTCTTCCCGGAATTGAATTCCGACAAGTTGTAAAATTTTACTTCACTACTTTTTATTACTTTCATATTTTTTCTCTCCTTTTTACAACCCACTGTTTTATTAGGTTACTTTCAAAAATGTATGGAAATAAATATTTATCGATGAAATTATTTTTGCGATTAATATTTTTGTTTATTTCTCATTGTCATGTAATAAGTTCTTAACTTCTTAATGCTCTACAACAACTACAAATGCCGAAATTGAAAATTATGAAATTCTGAAAAAAGAATTCTTAAAAATTCTTCAAAGATAAAAAATAGCTCTCTCTCTCTTTAGCACGTTCTTGAAAACTACAAACTTTAATAGCTACATTATCTCACATTCATTAAAAAGGCTGCTTTTATTCAATAGTAGTTAGAAGTACTTGGATCAACTAAGATGCTCAAAGAATTTTCAGTATATTTTATCTTTCCAGAAGTTTTAAAATAGCAATTTTACAGCTACGATCCAACTATTGATAACATTATACAGGCGTGGTATACAAGCCTCCCTTAGAAGTTTATTATTGCAATTTTTATATGATATCAAAATATGGTGCCTCTACACAGTGAAACAATTATATTTCTAATAAAAAAGTGAATTTAAATTTACTATTGCGTAATATCGTTACAGTGCCAAGAGAGAGAGAGAGAGACTCATTTATTTACAATTTTGATTTATAATTTTAGCAGAAAAAAACTTAGTACAATGTAAATAATTAAATACTTTACAATTTGAAGTCAGTCAAACAACGAAGTTTAGTTATTAATTTAAGTTATACGAAATCTTCTCACTTCTCTACGTTCAAACTGAATTTCAGTGGCTTCGTAAATAAATGCTTACTAATTCTGTCCATAAAATAGAAATCAAGAAAATAATAAATTATAGTTTATTCAACAGTCTGCGCTTAATTGGGCAAAAAAGGACTTACTGTACATATTGAAAAAGCCTAAGCAGATTTACGAAAGAAAGCCATTTTCTCTAGTTGATATTTGATGCCCTTAATGTACAAAGAACCTTTCTCCTATCTTGTTAGGATAATGGACACGTTCGTGATGTTTTTCATCTTTGTTTTATGACTAGGTTATGAAGTTGTATATATAATTTATATATTTGGTAAATAAATAAATGTTATTGGATGAATTGGATGAAATCAAGAATAACAAACAAATAGTAATTTTTAATAGCAATAACGCTATTTTTTTCTAGACTATTATCTGCAAATCGTAGAATGTGGTATTCAATTTCAATGGGTTTACTTATAGCACCACATTAATATATCAATGCGAACTTTATTAGCATGCTTCAAACGCAACAAGCACAGATTTTCAGAATTGAGCGACTCCCACAATTCTATGAATCTATAACTGCCGAACATTAAAGGAGAACATTATGTGCTTAAAACGAAGTTTCTAAAATGTATTCTTGGAAAACTGCAACAATTATAACCTAAATTAAATCTTTATAAAAGAATTACTTAACGGCTAAAAAGTTTTTTTATAAAATATGGTTAAATAAAAATCAGAACATCCTTTTGGGTGCTATATATTTAAATATAAGCTAAAATTGTATTTTGATTCAAATACCGGCTAATTGCTTAAGATTTATCTTTCCTCATCTCATTATACTTAAATGAAATGTAATTGTGTATGAGAATAAAGATCTTTAAACCTGGGTCAGGGGTCATAAAACATTAACTCTGAAATTGGGATGATTCGCGTCCAAACTGGGGTAACCAGTAGAAAAACTAGTAAACGTCTTCTCGTTATCCTAGTTACCATTGTAGAAGCTCATGCTTTGTTTTGGCTGGCAAATTGTTTGATTGTTGGAACAGAGTAACAATATTTATTTCCTTTTTTTTCAAAATTCCAAATTCCTGAAACTAAAACCGCATTCTGGCTGTCTGAAAACCTCCGTATCCACCATTAGATGTGACAAACCGACCTACTTACCGCCATTTGACGTCACGCGTCCAGGGACTGCCCGTCGCCATTTTAAGATTTACGACCGACGCCGTGGCAGCCATTTTGTTAAAACGTACTCCACGCGACATGCAAAAGCACTCGAGCCCAGAGCGCGGGTGTTCAAACTACTCTGAGACGTATGAGGTGGGTACGCGTAATTAAATAATATTCATTACGCGGGGTGTCATGCAAGGAGCAAAGGAAACGCTCCTTAGTTTACACTTCGCCGCAATTTAGTCGCGAGAAAGTTTTGACGGTTAATTTTGTTGCCGCGATGGGTTAATTGCATTTTACGATGTAGTTTATAAACGACGGCTAACGTGCATTCGTACGTTTGTTGTGTATTTAGGCATTTCATTTTGGATCAGGTTGGAGTCTTAATTCCGCAGACTTCCACAGACCTTGTAAAAGTCGCAGGAGGTGATGATGTTGAATGCAAACTTTCCTGTACGTTAAAATTTCAGCATTCCCAAGCGGTTGACTGGTAGAGAATGTCCTAATGCACTATCTATTACGAATACACCCGAAAGAGCTGTCCTGGAAACTGAAATACGTTTACATGAATATTTTGTATAAAAGAAACCGAAGTACCTTAAATCGTGTCGGCTTTTATAAAAACCTTTAGAACTTTATCAGGGTTTCAGTCTAAATATGGAATTTGTGTTCATGGATATGAATACTTACCTCCTTATTGATAATAACTCAAACGGTCTTTTAAACCTATTTTAGCTATTACACTGTTTTGTCACTTTCTGTCAAACAATGACAGCGCCAAGAAATAATGAGACAAAACAGTGTAATAGCTAAAATAGGTTTAAAAGACCGTTTGAGTTATTATGAATAAAACAAAGCATGAAACTGTTAAAGAGTTAAAATAATTCAAACCAATTAGTCAACACTAGTCTTCATTATGGCAAAGATACAGAGTTTAGGTCCACATACAGCATAGAACAAAGAGCCATTAATTTGTTAGTGCAATAAATTATAATAAGGCTACTTACCCTAATGGGTCCCACATATATCCTCACTTCCTAAGAGAAGCTTTCAGAGGTGCGTGACTACAGGAGTTGGGGTAAAAGTAATTTTAAAATCATGTCGAAATAGGAGTATGCAGCAAAAAAAGATTGTTATTTATTTTTTACGAAGCACATAGTTCTTATTTTATTTTATTTTAACTCAAATATAGTTCTACAAGTAGGTGTATAAATGCCTTTGGGCCTGATTCTCGGTATGCAATGAATAAAACAAAATCGAACTGGAAGAGATGTTTACAAAAATTCTAAGATCATAAACAGTTTCTTTAAAGTATAATATTTAATATTATGATGTAAAATGAAAAATAAAATAATTTATAATATTCTTTATAGCTTGACAGCCTGAGCTATATTTTCTAGTTCTAAAATCAATTGTTCAAGGCCAAACACCCGCAAACAAAACAAAATCTATCAATGTCAAAATGACATCGACAAATAGAGGACCTAGAACGAGTTATGGTCCAAAAAATCGGTCCACTCCTTCTCTAATAACATATTTCTTACCAATCGCACAAATAAACGAAAAAATACCATCAACCATAAAGTCATACCATCTACATGTTCTGGTAGGAGTAGCGTATTCGAAAGGTTCACAAGGGCTATCTATTGGAATAGGGTTACAACGGTATGCGAATTTATGGGTTATTCTGGTCATGTGTAGTAGTAGTAGAGTCATGCGTAAAAACTGTCGATAGACTATCGATAAAAAGACGACCATGAAAACTATATCAAAGGTTAGGTATGACGTCCTAATTAAGTGATAGCATTTAAAGTGTTCTTACGGTTTAACTGTACCTACATAATCTTTATAGTTTATCGTTAAATTAGTCTTGATTGTTTACCGATATAAATGTCTTGACATTGAGTTCAATGATAGGAATCAGTTGTTTTTAAACTTTATTGCATAACTCTGAAGAATTTAATACAGGGTTATTGGAACTGCAGTTTTATTTCTTTGAAATAATGTTTATAATGTGAACTCTAAGAAAACCGCAACAAAGTAACCCCCTTATTCATAATAACTCAAACGGTCTTTAAAACCTATTTTAGCTATAACACTGTTTTGCCACTTTCTGTCAAATGGTGACAGCGCCAAGAAAGAATGAGACACAACAGTGGAATAGCTAAAATAGGTTTATTAGACTGTTTGCGTTTTTATGAATAAGTGTGGGTAGGGTGTAAGAGTTTGAATACTAAATTATTTTAAAAGTGAGCATTCTTGTTTTTTTTAAAAAAGCTAAAAAGAGTTTTTTTCCATTCTTTTTTTTACCATGACCCTTTGTTACAACTCTACATCTGACTTTTCAGCTAAAGCAGGTCACTAGTAATTTGTATTTTACAGAATTACCAATATTGAATTCAATCAGTCCCAATATCGGTAGTTTCATATCGATATCGACAACCGCCTCAAAATTCGTTTGGGCCTCATTATTTGCCCAAAGGCAGACGCACTGCGGAAACGGCTTGTCCCAACATTCACACAATATTACCTTCATGAACACTTCAAATGTTACATCAGTGTTTTCAATACGGCAAGTACAGGATTTTGTCTCTGAAAGGTTAAAGTTATAGTTGTACAAGGTGGAACGAATATAAGACTGTTAATATAAGAACATGAGGGAAGAGTTTTTTCATGCCAAATTTCATGAATTTGGACTCTCATGAGTGGTCTTATTATACTGTCAACTCCATTCTATGCAGCATTGGTCTTTTTTATATGAGACTAGTGGTTCTAGCGAACTTCGTTTCGCCCCCAGCCCCGTCCCGCCCCGGCTCCGTTTTATGGATAATTATTATCTTCCTTGACTTTACGTTTTAGTTAGAAAACGTTTGTATGGGAAAACGAAAAGGGCTGTTTTTAGGGTGTTTCCGAAAATTATTCGAATTTTTATCTGCCATAAAAACATCCTTGAACTTTGGCAAACATTTTGAAAAAAGAATTGGCGAAATTGGTCAAGGCGTTGTTGAGTTATGCGTTTACCAACTCATTTTGCCATTCATTTTTATATAATAGGTAATCGCTGAAAGGTTTGATCCATATTATAAGTATTTATTATAATGGTAGGTTTGTACTACGTATAAGGCATATTTCACATTTTCACAATGCCCTAAAAAGTAATGATTAGCGTTATCTGTCTCATGTTTCATGCGAATAACCGTTTCATTCTTAAATATGCATTGATGAGTGCTTTTTGTCAACGGTCATATTAGCCAGTTCATTCATAGTTTACAGGACAACGTTTGTCGGGTCAGCTAGTAGGCTATTAAATTATGTTTATAGTAATAAATTTAATTTCGGCAGCCACAGCACGTGGAGAGGTCTCGTTAAGGGCCCTTGAACCTTAAGTGCTCTCGAACACTATTAAAGGGTCGTTTGAGACACAATTACCTGAGTACCTGAGGCGTAAGAGGTTGGTGAAGCAAGCCTGTTTACAAATTAACTCCCTTAAACTAAACAATACAATACAAAAATGCTACGTTACAAACGTAGATTTGTACTACAAATATTTGAACCAAAGGAGGCGGTCGGCCCGCCATACATTGCTTGCCCCAAAAGTAAAAATCCATGCGTCACGACCAAAACTAATTTTATGGGTTCGTTTCTTCGCCTTTTAAAATAATATTAAGTAAGTAATAAGTAATTTAAGCCGTAAATAGCGGAGTTTTCACATAAAACGAAATAAAATGTGTGGAGTCAATCTCTTGCACAGGTCTTTCTAGATCATAGTGCCATCTGTGTCGAAAACCCGCAATCTAGGCCACCAAAACTAAAACATAGAAAACTGCCCCGCTAGGGTGCGTAACGCGTGAAAATTACGATGACGCAAACAATAGCCAACGAAAAGAAGTTCCTTGTCACAGTTTTTTTTTTCAAGTTTTAGGAAGAGGTTGGTAGGTTTAAAGGTTAGTACCTGTTTCGTACTGGAATAGGATTCCATCATTTATTTTCAAGTTAAACAACTTATTAATTTATTTTATGATTTATGATCATACCTGTGACAATAAAAACTTGTTAGATACAATCAACTATTAAAAAGATTTGTAATTCGGAATTTGAAAGCCATTTCCTGTATTGCGATTGTTTCGTTTTGCTAAGCAATCCACTGCGATTGGCTACTCGATGAGCGCGCCCGTCTTTTAGCGCCATCTACATCCGCAAAAATAAAACAGTTGAAATCTCTTGCTGCGTACGCAATGACTGCGCTCCTATAATATTAATGAAAAACGTATAAATATCTCGGCGTGAGTGATTGTGCGCGTGTGGAAAACCCGTAATAAGTGCCACAGAACCTATGGAAAACTCTTCACATGGATTTATGCAGTGATCAACGCCCAGGATACCCACATCAACGTGTTTGCCGAGCCACCAGGAGCGCGAGGCGACCGATTCGATTTTAATGCAGGTATTTGGTTAGATCTTTCCGCATACAAACCACAATTTGATCCGTTCGATCCGGATTGGTATTGTTTTACGGGTTTTTATTGTCACTAGGTATTTTCCTTGGCCCCATATTTCATAGCGACGTTACGCGTCCATATTCAAAATGGCGATTCAAGACCTATTCGAACGTGATATAATTCTAGACGAACTAAAACATACACTAGGTTTCTACGAAACTAGTGAACAACAGTTCTTAGCTCGGTGTAGAGATATCAATTCAACTCAAAAGAAATTTCTCAAATTACAAACAAAGATAGAGAAATCTTTTATCAAAGACGAAAGTCTTCTAGCAAGTGATAGAAATGAACAATTAGCAATTCGAAACCAGTTCAATGACCTTTATTACATGATAATTTCGCATCAAAGTGAGATTAAAGAGCGGAAGCAGGAGGAGTGTAAGCGCGCTAGCCGTAACTCTGTAGTACCTACGAGTTGTAATAATCACGACAAATTACCTACACTTCCACTACCTTCTTTCTCTGGGCAATCCACGGACTGGCCATCGTTTTACGACTTGTTCACGTGTCTCGTTCACAACAATGGTGCTTACACGGACGCTGAGAAGTTTAGGTATTTACTTTTAACACTTAAAGATGAGCCGTACAATCTTATCAAATCGATTCCAATTACGGACGAAAACTATAGGGTTGCGTTTGACATTTTAATATCTCGCTATGAGAATAAACGAGCAATTGCATCCACACATTTAGATCGAATACTTGATATAGACAGCTGTTCAGAATCGATTCAAAGTTTACGTAAATTACTGAATACCTATCACGAGAATATTCAAGCTTTGAAAAGGATGCAATTCCCCGTTGATCAATGGAGCTTTCTATTGCTAGGCATTTTACTACGTAAAATACCTAATTCAATTCGTAAAAGGTTTGAGTTATCATTGCATAAACCTACAGATATTCCATGCATAGATTCATTGATCAATTTTCTTGAACGCGACTTAGCTGCAAGCGAGATAACTGATTCTAACAAACGAAATAAAGTACCTCCTAGTACTGTGCGTTCTGGTGCGAACGCGACTCGCACTCAACATGTACTTACGGTTAACTCACAACCTGAGAATAAAGCGGCTCAATCTAAACCTTATTCTTACGGCAATAAGAACAAATGCTTATGTTGTGACAATCCACACTTTATAGCAAAATGCAATAAGTTTCTCACGCTATCTCCGTCCGATAGGTACAATTTCGTGAAGGGAAAGGATGTTTGTTTTAATTGTTTAAATACTGGACATGACGTAAATAAATGTAAGTCCAATTTCGTGTGCCGTTCTTGTCACAAACGACATCATTCACTCTTACATTTCGACACAGTTGAAAGTAATGCTGTCTCGTTCTCCCCTGCTACGGGGGTCGATGACCTCGCTCAATCCTCGACTGACGACAACGCGTTTACTCCCGTAGTGATGACGTCGACTAATAACGCGATAAGTGATAACAATGATAACACGTTAGGGAATACTTGTCTTCGTACGGTTTTGTTATCAACGGCGCGCGTCGATTTATATGTAGGCGGGAATAAACGTTCGACGGTTCGATGCTTGATGGACACTGGCAGTCAGGCGTCGTTTATAACAGAGTCTTGTGTTCAACGCTTAGGACTGGAACGACGTGGGGTAAATGTACCTGTCAACGGCATAGGTGAAAGTAGGCCGATTCAACCGAAAGGGATAATTTCATGTTTCATTTCTCCTACGGATTCGGAACGACCTTCTATTCCCGTAGAGGCATTAATTTTAACGAAATTAGTACCGAAAATGCCCAGTGTGCCATTGCCTCATACAGGGTGGCCACACATTAAAAATCTCAAATTAGCAGATCCTTCTTTTCACAACCCACAAGAGGTTGAAATGCTAGTAGGAGCGGATATACTATCCCAGATACTACTAAGCAATGTCATTACTGGTTCTCCCGGTTCGCCGATTGCGATGAACAGTATTTTTGGGTACCTATTACTAGGTGCACTTTCATTCGAGTCTACGACTCCATCTCAGATTAATTCTTGTTTTAGCTCATTTTACGATGACAACGATTTAAAAAGGTTCTGGGAACTCGAGTCTGTGCCTGAAGTGAAGGCGTTTACACCTGATGAGCGACTTTGTGAGCAAATTTATGAGAATTCATGCACTCGTGATAACACTGGTCGCTATGTGGTTGCACTTCCCTTCAAGCCTGACGCTCAGCCCCTTGGGGAATCTAGGGATATCGCCCTCGCTCGGTTTCATAAGTTAGAGCGTCGGTTAGAAAACAACCCTAAACTCAAGGAGGATTACCATGCTTGCTTACAAGAATACCTTGACCTCGAGCATATGGAACCGGTCGAGGGAACCCCGCAATCGGGTAACCCATATTACATTCCGCACCACTGTGTAGTTAAGGAATCGAGTGAAACTACCAAAACTCGCGTAGTGTTCGACGCTAGTTGTAAAACTTCTACCGGAAAGTCACTCAATGATATTTTGTTAACGGGTCCTAAATTGCATCAGGATATCGTAGATATTATTTTGAAATTTCTTAGACACAGTGTTGTTTTTACAGCCGATATAAAACAAATGTATCGAAACATTTTAGTTCAATCTTCTGATAGGGATTTTCAACGCATTCTGTGGCGGACGTCACCTGACAAACCTATAGAAGATTTCCGTTTACGAACCGTCACTTTCGTAGTGAGCTCATCCCCGTACTTAGCTCTGCGTACGATTAAGCAACTAGCTCACGATGAAGCGACACGTTTTAGTCAAGCTTCGGGGGTCCTATTAGACCAGGTATTTGTTGATGACGTCGTCACAGGGGAATGCAATGAAAGTAAGGCTCTCACCCTACAGCAAGAACTCATTGATATTTGCGCTACGGCCGGCTTTGAGCTACGTAAGTGGCATAGCAACTCGCCAGCGATACTCGCTGCAGTTCAGACGCCAGAGGTTCACGGTGAGCGGCCCGATAACGTGCCCTTCGCACCAATGGAGAATGATCACAAAGTTAAGGTACTAGGGCTTCAGTGGAACCCTCAAGCTGATCATTTCACCTTTAGTGTTCAATGTAATTCGGATAAAATTACGAAACGAACGATTCTTTCTGAAATAGCTAGAATTTACGATCCAATGGGATGGTTATCACCCGTGACTATTTACGCTAAACATTTAATGCAGTTACTGTGGATATCTGGTGTCGATTGGGACGACCGCCCTCCTATTAGTATCGTTAATTCTTGGTGTGCTTTCAGACAAGAATTGTGTCTTTTATTGCGTGTTTCTATCCCGCGCCAAGTATTTTTCGATGGATGTAGTTTTCAAATTCACGGGTTTTCCGACGCGTCGGAGAAGGCCTACGCCGCTTGCGTATACCTACGTCTTACGGACGGTAACGGATCGTCTCATACTTATCTTTTACTTGCTAAAACTCGCGTCGCCCCCATTTCTCCGTGTCTTTCGATCCCGAGACTCGAGCTTATGGCGGCCGTGCTGTTAACACGACTCATTGATAAGGTATTACGTACCTACAGTGACCGGATGAGTAAAAACGACGTGTACGCCTGGTCTGACTCGTCAATAGTGCTAGCGTGGCTTCGGTCACCTCCGTACGAGTGGAAGACATTCATTTCAAATCGTACGAGTGAAATACTTACGCTAGTACCTAGTGAACGTTGGAGGCATGTTCCATCTGCTGACAATCCGGCTGACGCGCCGTCACGTGGCTTGTTGCCTTCAACCTTTTTAGAAAACACAGACTTGTGGTTTCATGGCCCTGAATGGCTTTCTCAAGATGAATCTACTTGGCCCGTGCGCAAGGAAATCTCACGCACAAATGAAGAAAAGCGCAGTAGTCCCGTGTCGTCCGTACCTGCAGTGTCGGCGTCTAGCGAGGACAATAGTTTTATTGAGAAGTTCTCATCTCTCAATAAATTAGTACGTGTGACATCCTACATATTTCGTTTTTATAAACTTCTCAAAAGTAGGGTTAACAAAGAGAAACTTTCATTCCACTCTTACGTTTCCGTACCAGAGTATAATTTTGCACTTAATAGACTGATATATTTAGTGCAACAGTCCACATTTTCCGCAGATATTCAAAATATTTCGCAGCATAAAATTATCTCGAATCAATTGAAGCGACTTGATCCATTCTTAGATAACGATAATTTTTTACGTGTTGGCGGACGTATACATAAGTCCCTTTTACCGTTTCAATCCAAACACCAGTTAATTTTACCAAAGAGGCATCACTTGACTAATTTGATAATTGATGACGCTCATTTAACCCAATTGCATGCTGGGGCTCAATTAGTTCAGTATACTCTTTTTCAAAAATACTGGATTTTATCTAGCCGTGACATCATTCGTCAGCGTATTCACCGTTGCATTCGCTGTTTCCGTGCACGACCCGTAAAGTCACAACCGACGATGGGCCCTCTGCCTGCCGCGCGCGTACGTCCCGAGCGCCCGTTTCTTAAAACAGCTGTTGACTACGCCGGCCCGTTTTACGTTCGTGCCAATAAAGTTCGCAATGCTAAGGTGATTAAGTGCTATGTTTCGGTTTTTGTATGTATGAGTACAAAGGCTACCCATCTCGAACTCGTTTCCGAACTTTCAAGTGAGGCGTTTCTAGCCGCCCTACGTCGATTTACGTCGCGTCGTGGCCTATGTACTGATATATATTCGGATTGCGGTACAAACTTTGTGGGATGTAACAATCAATTAAAAGAATTATATCAATTTCTTAAAAATGTCTCTGTTCAATGTGCTTTGAATTCTCAAACCTTGCAACAGGGTATTACGTGGCACTTTCAGCCTCCGAAGGCTTCTCACTTCAGTGGAATTTTTGAAAGTTGTGTAAAAAGCTTCAAACATCACTTTCATCGAGTGATAGGAACTCAGATTCAAACGTATGTTGAGATGCATACTTTACTGTGTCAAATAGAGGCGGTGTTAAACTCGCGACCTCTCTGCGTATTGAGTGCAGATGCTAGAGATCCCTTGCCCTTAATGCCTGCCCATTTTCTAATCGGAGGTCCTATGACGGCACTTCCAGACGTATCTCTAATAGATTCGAATCCGAGTCGTTTAGTTAGATGGCGTTGGGTACAACAATGTCTTCAACACTTCTGGAAGCGTTGGAGCCGTGAATACTTGCACGAAATTCAACAACGTACTAAATGGTACCGCGACCAGGGCCCGCCTATTCGTGAAGGCACCGTTGTTGTGGTATGTGACGATAATCTTCCTCCTCTTCAATGGAAATTAGCTCGCGTGCATACACTCCATCCTGGCTCTGACGGGAAAATACGTGTTGTTACTTTACAAAGCGGAAGTAATTTATATAAAAGAGCAGTTGTAAAAATCTGCCCTCTTCCATTTGAGTAATTATTAATTGGTAATAATTTGATAGTGCTGTACGAAGCCAAATTTTTTAGCTCCTCAAACACTTAGCTTAGGTAGGGTTTGTGATTATTTAGATTCATTGTAGTAGGATATCATGCCTATATTGTAACTTCAGTCGATTTGTGTTAACTTAGAGACATTCAGTTCGAGGACTAGGAATTAGCGTCGTACAAAATTTAGTTTTAGGTTTTAAATTAGTTAAAATAATTGCATTATTTTAAGGTGAGCGGCATGTTTCGTACTGGAATAGGATTCCATCATTTATTTTCAAGTTAAACAACTTATTAATTTATTTTATGATTTATGATCATACCTGTGACAATAAAAACTTGTTAGATACAATCAACTATTAAAAAGATTTGTAATTCGGAATTTGAAAGCCATTTCCTGTATTGCGATTGTTTCGTTTTGCTAAGCAATCCACTGCGATTGGCTACTCGATGAGCGCGCCCGTCTTTTAGCGCCATCTACATCCGCAAAAATAAAACAGTTGAAATCTCTTGCTGCGTACGCAATGACTGCGCTCCTATAATATTAATGAAAAACGTATAAATATCTCGGCGTGAGTGATTGTGCGCGTGTGGAAAACCCGTAATAAGTGCCACAGAACCTATGGAAAACTCTTCACATGGATTTATGCAGTGATCAACGCCCAGGATACCCACATCAACGTGTTTGCCGAGCCACCAGGAGCGCGAGGCGACCGATTCGATTTTAATGCAGGTATTTGGTTAGATCTTTCCGCATACAAACCAGTACCTATGGGAGGCAAACGTCATTTTCCTTCTTAAAATAGCGATTGCGAGCGCTTACTTATTTAACTAACTGCCAGTTCTATGACACAGTATGACACAATATGCCATTTCGTTAAGCGGTCGTCAGTTTGCTTATAAGTGCTCGAAACCGCTATTTTCTGCCAAACACAACAATTGTTGGGGACAGGAAATTGTATTCATTCGTTGTCCTATTTATTTTGTAGATTTATATGCCGCTAGATAAAAGCAAAGTAAATTAACAATATTGTATTAAAAATTCAATATATTTTTTGCAAAATGATATAGTCAAGTCTCTTAATGCTTTTCTTTACTCAAACATAAAACGACTCTGGGGCAGGATACGAACGTCTCCTTTATACTACAGATATTTGAACCAATTTTTCAGATTTATCAAATGATATAATATAAGTGCAGCGACACTTGTAAAGAAATGCATCAATCAAAAATTACACCTTTTAACTTCGGTATATTTGAAGCTATACTGCATTCTTTTAGGTTTACTGTTATTGTTGTTATAAGCTGTAGTTATTTAGGAAATACTTATACACAATTTGTTAGCCCATATAAATATTTAAAAAAATCAAATCTCATTCCCGCAACGGAGTTACTCGTAACAAAATAATCCTATTTGAATAATGTATCTTTTTGATATCGCCACATCTGCTAATTCTGTAATCCCGGATTTGTAAACGTTGTTTATCCTTTTTTTCTATTAATATACTTATTTTGTATTATATTAAAAAATGAAGTAATATCAATAAAATACGAGTAATCGTGTGATTGCTACATTTACAGTATTTTACTAATCGTAATTACATGTAGCAGTATCACTATCATAAAGAAATCATAGGCCATATCAATATGCGGAATGAATTATGGCAGAGACACAAAAATAACATGGCGGATAAAACACTTGAAGCAAAATACAAAGTAACAAGATCCAAAGTGCATAAAAAGATTCAAGAAACAAAAAAGGCATACTATTTCAATAACTTCCAAAAACACGTAAAGAATCCCAGATCAATGTGGCAAGGTATCAATAACCTTGCAAGAAATGAAACAACAAATACAACGGGGCCGCATAAAATTATTATGGACTCAAACAAAATCACTGAAGTCAGAGATATCTGCGAATGCTTCAACAAGTATTTTGCAACTATAGGTGAAGTTTTAGCAAGTAAAATTCCAAATGTTCACTTAAAACGCCAAAGTTTGTTAGTTCCTAAACCGCCTGTTTCTAACATTCTGTCAAAATTTGAGCCTGCTACCACGGATGAAATTGCGAAAATAATCGATGAACTTGACCCTAATACGGCCTGTGGGATTGATGGCGTAAGTGCCAAATCGATTAAATCCATTAAACGGCTAATCACTAACCCACTCGCAAAATGTATTAATGACTGCTTGAACCAAGGAATCTTCCCAGACTCATTAAAGATCGCAAAGGTCAAACCAATTTTCAAATCAGGAAATAAATCAGACCCATGTAATTACCGCCCAATTTCGATCTTGCCCATCCTGTCAAAAGTATTTGAAAAAGTAATCTACTCACGATTAGAAAAACACCTGAAAAGTACTAACTTCTTATACAACAAACAATACGGCTTTCGACCAAGGTCTAACACACTCGCAGCCACAGCTGACCTCGTGACCAAGATGAGGAACAAGATTGATGAAAAACACCTAGTCTTGGGTGTTTTCATCGATCTTAAAAAAGCTTTTGACACCATCAGTCATAAAATCCTTCTGGAGAAGCTGTCTGATGCTGGCGTCTCGGGTTCTGCCTATGCCATACTAAAATCGTACCTCGAAAATCGCAAACAGGTGGTTGTAATCGGTCAAAGTCAAAGCTCTGCTCGCCCGGTTAACTTTGGTGTCCCTCAGGGCTCAATTTTAGGGCCACTTTTATTTTTGATCTACATAAATAATATACAACACGTAGGCCTTACTGCCGATATAACTCTTTACGCAGACGACACAAGCTTGTTTTACTTCGGTCACTCGATCAAAGCTATGACAACAAAAGCACAAGGCGATTTGGATCTTCTCAATAGCTGGTTTCTATCGAACTCTCTCACCATTAACTCGGAAAAAACAAACTTTGTTCTCTATGCAGCAAGAAACAAAAAAATCGATGGTAAAGTCAAACTTCATATAAACAACGAAGAACTTAACGAAAAAACACACGAAAAATACCTAGGGCTTATACTCGATCACCAACTAAACTGGAAAGTTCACATCAAAAAAGTTAGAACAAAACTTACATCACTCACTGGTACAATTCGTGGCATTTCTAAGTTTCTTCCATTCAAATTAAAATATGTTATTTATAACTCTCTAATCAAGCCCCACTTAGACTACTTAATTGAAATCTGGGGATCAGCCGCCAAATCAAACTTAAAACCATTACAAATAGCCCAGAATAAATTGATAAAGTCCCTCTTTCACTACGACTTTCGCACACCGACGGAAAGAATTTATCATGAAACCAAAATTATGAACATAAGCCAAATTTACATGTACTACACATGTATATTGATTTACAAAATTCTAAACAACCACATTCATACATCCTTATCATTCCACAAGAAAGCCCGTATACAAAAAATTAAATTAAGAAATGCTAATAATCTAATCGCACGCCCACCTCGAACAAAATACGGTTCGAAAAATATTGAATTTGAAGGAGTTAAATTGTACAATAAATTACCTAATAAAATAAAAGAGGCAAAATCATTACCCACTTTTAAAAAAAAAATTAAAATTATACGTGCTTACAGAGATGTAAACTTATCATAAATACAATTAAAATGAAAAACCTATAGGTATTAAAAAGACAATCTTTAGTACATATATAATAATAATAACGTAAATTAAATAATAACAACAAAATGCAAATAATCTAATTTAAAAGTACAGTTAAATATAATTAAATACTATTAATATGCAAAATAGGCTACAAATACCTTACAACATGCCACATCCATAAAGCAAGTACGCTCAGTGCGATTTACATCCGTGGTTGACAGACGTGTTTTGTTTGTCACTCGCTCGGGTTCTTCTGGCTCGATGTTTTTGCAAGCTACCCGACATAGTTTATTAAACTATGTTCGTAGTAATAACGTAATTAAATACATTAAAGTTGTTGTAACTAATTTAAGTACGCTCGTTATGTTTAATTCTCCATGTAATTGTAATTTCTCAGTGAGTGAATTATCTGTAATTCTTTTGAGAAATAAAGTTCTTAAACCGTACTATCATCTCTAAGAGCTTGGCTCTTGTCAAAAGGTTTTTCTATTCTTTCTGGTATTCTGCAACGATAGAAAGTAGAAGAAATCGAACGTTGTGACCCCTGTACCTTTATTACGAAGAACTATGGAATACGTAAGCGTATCGAGAAATGACAATTCGTATAGAAATTGGACTAGCGCCCCTGGCGGTGCGTAAAGAAACAACTTTTTTCGATACGTTTACGCATTCGATAGATTTTCATGCTTAGATTTTATGCGCTTTGTATACTGATTGGACACGATCATTTTCTTAAAACTATAATAGAGGGAAGGAAGGATAGAAGGAAGAAGTAATATCAATATAATAAGCTATATGGATCAAATAAAGCAAATTTTAATGTCGTGTCGTATCAGAAGGACAAGAGAATGTAGCACTAATCATCATTTATATGATTTTTTTCTTATTATTATGCCAAGACTTTCTGCAACTTGGCTTAATTTCTTAAACTCTGAAAATTAAAATGCTAAATTAATTTAGAAATTAGTAAGACAAAAGCGTTGCTCATAAATGTAATTTGTTAAAAAACAAGAATGTGAAAATAATATTTTTTAAACACAACACAGATTGCAGTTAAGTTTTTACATGATTTTGCGTTACAACGTTAATTTACGAGTGAAAATTAAGCGAGCCAAGAAATAAAGTTAAAATACGGTTTCAAGCGTTGGATTTCACTTTGACTGTGGAAAATAATTACGACCTGTCTCCGAGCACATAATTAATAATGCGAATAAATCATAAACTTTTGTCGAGTTCGGTTACTTGGCTTATTTAGAAAATACCCGATGCGAAGTTCTTTATCTCTGGTCAGTCAAGGTTTTTCTTTTTATGACTTAAAAGATAGAAATAACTTAACCAAAATACAATAAGAGTCTGTGTCGATACGTAACTCAATGTTGTACTAACTCCATATAAAATCTAAAAAAAATTATAGTATTAGAATAAATCCTGAGTACACAATAAAGCTCTATTTCTCAATACGAATGTCAAAAAGTACCTAGTTGTTTTTTTTTAACAAAAAATCTGAAGTTGACGACATGCTTAGTTTGACTGAAATATCTAAAACACTTAAGGAACACGCTCAAAACTTGAGTCAAAAAACGGTACATATTTTTATTATAAAAATACTGCTTTTGCACCTATCCATCCGATTACGTTATAAAATCCTTATTGCGGCAAAGTTTGAACATGGATTAGCGAAGCGATCCCTAAACCATCTATTTCATCGTAGAATAAGTGAGCACACACCGTGTTTTCTCTGCATTTTCCAATTGAAACGTCGTTTGAAAGCATAATTTGACGTCTGCACCGTCTACCGACTTCGGTGGGATCAGGAGACTTTCTCAAAGGTACTTAAAGAGACACCTTCCCTGAATCTGTAATGGGATCGTGACAAAACTGAAGATATACTTACCGATGCAAATAGGTGTGCCGTTTTGTTGGAGTTTGCTTGGCACGCCTTTAGAGCTGTAAACAAAATAAAAGTATATTTTTGACGGGTATTCTATAATTCTTAATACTCAATACATACATACATAACTATGAATATATAAAACCAGTAATAAAAGAAAAAAAATGATTGGTTGTATCGGTAATGATTAGGCGATAAAAAAAAATGCGATAGCTAGGAAAAAAAATGCATTTTGGTAGATATAATTGTATTTACAATAAACTGAACAAAATTGCATATAAATACTAAGCGGTCCCCCGTGACTGCGTTCGGGCGTTTTGAATTCCCCCCTCCCCTCCTGTTACAGCGTGATGTTTTATAGCTAAAAATCTTTCTCGATAATTATGCTATCCAACACAAAAATGGTTATTCAAATTTGCCTAGCGGTTTCTGACATTAGCGCGTTCAAACAAACTTAGAAATTCTTTATTTTTATTTAGTTATTTATTACACAAACAGCGTTTTACAGATACATATACAGTAGTCCTACAAAAATATTTACATAGTTTGTCTGTGGGATCACGAGTCTCAACATTCCAAATTAAAAAACTTAAATGTTAGCTAAAAAATACTTTTTAAGTTTTCTTTTCATAACGTAGCTTCATAATATTAGTAAATATAAGCAGCAAAACCTATTCGTTTCTGTATCTTCGACTAGCGGCAAAGCGTAAAATGTAAAGCACTAAGAGCTTCCGACTGTTGCATGCAGGGAGCCAATCTGACCGAGTGCTTGGCTGGACCAATATAAAGATTTTCTTCTCCCTTGAATGAATAGGGTAAATGGTTGTGAAAATAATGAATGAGTGACCAAATCATTATAAATGTTGTAATTTTTATATTTTTTTTTTGTACTTTTGTAGTGTACCGAATAAATTACTTTTCTTTCTTTCTTTTCAAATCAGTTTATATTTTTTTAACTTAACTTATCTATAAAAATCAAACAAGTAGCTATAAAAAATAACGTTACACGTAAGTAAATACGGAAAATTACGGCTTGCACAATTTTTTGTATATTCCTATTGTGTGACTTTATATCACAGTATAACTGAATATAATCACAATAAGCCAAATATTAACGAATAGGTGGTGAGTAATTCAGTGTGTAATGTATATATTTATTGCAGTTATTTCAGTCGGCCAGAGGCGGGTCTTCGGAAGAATACCCAGGACAGGACCTAAGTCAAGGGTGATTATAACCCCCCTCATAAATGGCACCGGAGCACAGAGCACAACCCAGATGTTCCGGAAAAATTCTGTCTTAGATACATAAGGTACTATGTGCCAAACATGAACAAAACTTGTTTGTTTAAAATTAGTTATTAACTTAGTAAAAGATTTTTTCAAAGTTCAATTTCGTAATAAATGGGTTGATAAATTTATTAAGAACATAGAAAAGTATATTTTTTTTACTAATTTTAAATGCAAATATGTAAAACTGATAAATTGTCAGCTCCTTGATATAACTACAAGTCGTTTCTAATAAATAAGGTGTGTCTTTTACGGAACAGTAGGAACAACTGGGATTGGTTTTTCATGGGTCCCCCACATGGTGATGGTGTGTCCATTCATATGATAAATTAAAATATGATAGGTGACTTGTCTAATGATAAGCTATGATTATGTAAATAGAGCATAAAATAATAATAAAAAACACTTTATAGAGATAAGAGATCACCTTGAGACTGACGTTACCTTGCCCTTGTTTGCGATTAAAATGTTTTTTATTTATTTATTCCATATGGCATTGCTCTGAAAGGTGCCTTCTGATAAAGGATATAAAGTATTAAGATATAATTTATATCTTTCCCCCTTCCACACTATATGATATACAAATACATTTTCATAATTTTGTATGGGATCGTCTACCACCGCAGGGCACAGGCAAAAGAGTGTGTGGGGGTGGAATCTATATATTTCTTGAATCGCTCAAAAACAAATTATAGTTTCTGGAATAAATCATATTTGTCAGTAAAAAGGGTTCTATTGTTAACAATATAATAGTGAGCAACATCGATTTATTTCTCTGGATATAATGTATATTTTAAAGTGTGCCCATTCACTCTGACTCTAGACTAGCCCTGATTGGGCTAACATGGAGTCGACAATGGAGCTAGTTCACCCAGGAGAATCCTGTTCCCTCTGACTTTGAAAGTCAGAGGGAACAGGATTCTCAGGTTTTTTTTAAACAGAGTGAGGGAGCGGGACCTGTACTAGGATACCCTGTGTTACAGTCTTCCGGCCCCCCATCTACGGACATGGGCTATTTAAACTTACTTACCTATTATAGCAGATAAGAATTACTTACAACATTGGAATTAGCTACATACAGTTTTATTCATATTAATAAATCTTTTCTTGTGCTTGGGTGTGTGTGTGTGTGTGCGCGCGCGAATGTGTGTGTGTATGTGTGTGTGTGCGTATGAGAGAGAGTGAGTTGGTATGTGTGCATAAAGTGTGTGCGAAAAGGTCAACTACACCACAGTTTTCAGCATAAGCTCGCATTCATTATAGGTTTTAGTTAGTAGAAATTCTGTTAGTATGCGCTTGCATTTTGCACGTGTCATAGGATATAAATTGATTGCTTTATTAATTTTGTTATACAATTGTGGTCCTAAATAGATCAAATGACGTTTTGCAAAACGTGAGTTGTAAGGTATATGTCTAAAAACTTTAACGGATCTTTTCACGATCAAAAGTGGTTAGAGAGTGGCTGTATAGTACTGTTTGTAATATGTACAGCTTTCTTACTGAGAGAACAAATGTGTTCATGTAATACTTCCTTAGGAACACTGGTGCGGGCAGACAGCCAGAGCGCCACTCTTTAGCTGTGCGCATAACGTTAAGAAGCGCTTAGTTCGCAGCAGTGAAATATCTATGGGGTATCGATGGTAGCCCGCGGTGCGTCTATACGTGCGATGGTACGGGCTGGAGTAATGAGCTCATATAGTTATTGTGCACACCTTCCAAAATAAAGCCTGTAAAAGACCAACAGACAGGCAACCTTGTCTTTATTTATTTTATACGATTTGTTATCAACCTGGGCTCATTACCTTTTCTAGAATTTTCTTCTTGTTCTTGAGATGTTACGCCAGTGATAATAATAATGTTTTTGAAATTATTATTAAAGATATTTATAAATTGAACATTATTCTCCTACTTTTATATTCGATTTCATTAATAAATTTATATATAATTCACTATACTTGCACTTAATAAATTTAAGTACATATTAATAAGTAATAATTTACTATTGTGGTATGTATTTGAGCCTTGTTAGATGAAATTAATGACATGGCTATTTCAGTGAATTTATGTTCAAAATAAAAAAAATAGTTTCTAATATTTTAATATGTATCTGACATGATGACTGTAAATTAATTTATGTTAGAGGGTAATTATTGTACATCATTATTTATCTAATTTAATAGATCGAAAAGAAAAGATCTAATTGATCGTATTTTTTTTTATATCGTTTAATATAAACGCCTATAAAATGACACGCATTCTATTCTCTAACATCCTTCTTATAAGCAGTGTTTTTGGCACACTTTATAAAGGTGATGTATAAAAAATAACTCACATCTTTTTTCTATTACTGTAAATAACTGCTTTCTGCGTGCATTTCCTTTCATAACTAAATGTGCTAGTCGGTTGATACTAAACATAAGGTAAAAATTATATTAATGAGCATGTTAACCGCAAAAACGTTAATTAAAACTCAGAAAAAACAATAAAGCGAAAAAACGCCGAGTTTTTAAACTAGTTTATTCATAAAAATTGAATTGGTTTCGACTTCAGTAGATCGAATTTAGGCTGTATTTTGTGCGGCGTTAGGTTTGATTTTAGAGGCGAACGTTTTGATTTGAATACTAGTAAATGTCTAAGGGTTTTGCTTTTGTTGGGTCATGCTAAGGTCATTACTACGAACCTCTTACACGAAAAGGGCGGGTAACTGAAACGTTATTTATGACTAGTTATTACCTCACTGATATAAACTAACTGAATTTAGATTGCTCATGTTTTTGGTCCTAGCACAGATAAGTTTCTGATGGCGAGATTAGCTAGAGAAATTATGATTAATTAATAATTTAAAAGGTTTTATGCAGGGAAAAAAGTAATAGTTTTAATTATTATCATCAATTTAAATATTTATGCTCAATGCAGCTGTCTGCTGAGATGGTGGCGCCACTGTCCCTTTTTAATAATATGCTTATAAATTTAATGTCGTCTTATTACTATAATTATATTAATCTTATTTATATAAATGTACATTTTAATAAGTGTTTATTTTCATGTCGGTACCCACAAAAAAGCACAAAGGATAATCAGCGTCGTGGTATGCGTTCTGCTACTGCCACGGCCAATGCTGAGCGAGTGCCTTTTCGACTTAAGCCTACTTACCTATTTTTAATGAATTACTCGTGGGATCTGTATTTAATCTTAAGTAATCTCTCAATGTAATTTTTTTGTTAATTTTAGGTCGAATAAATTTATTTTCTTTCATTCTTCTTCTTTCTTTCTATTAATCATAATTATAACGTAAAATAATTGCAAAACCCGGCCACTATACAAAGTGTAACATAATCACCTCATTTCCTTAAAGTATTTTGTTCGGAAGCAGATACTAAATTAACATGGGTTATGTTTATCCACTAGTCAGTCCGTGTTAACTATAATGACCAAAGCCGTATATCCTAATAATTAAAATCACATGAATTGCCGCCACTTGAAGTTGAACAATGGAAGCAAATAATAATAAATCTTATATCGTAGGAATAGGAAATTATTTAAATCATACTCATTTTATTTCAATCCATAAAAAAACTGATAAATGGAACTAAACCTTAAAACTAATATCTAATACTCAAATCAATGCAAAAATACAACATATCGTCCCCGTCGTGGCAAAATTAAATAACCAACAAAACCAAAGTTCCGAGATATTTGAGTTTTTGTGATTTTTTTAAACAAAAATGGCGATAACATTCCAAGCCGCAGGAAATTTACCGTCGAGATTTTGATATGTTATGAAGCTGCTTCAACTTCATAATTTAAATAGTCTATCATAATGCTACTTTATATTATTTTAAATATAAAAATAAAAAAGTAATTATTTAGTTTTGCCACAAACGTATTTTATAGCAAAATTGCAGTTATCAAGTTTTTGTACGTCACTTTTGCAAGTTTTGGCACACAACCAAGTAATACTTTTTTTTATATTACCTACATCATCCCACTGTTGGGCAAAGGTCTGCCCCAATTCTATCCATTTGTCTCTGTCAGCGGCCAACAACACCCAATTTCTCGCAAAGCTGAAAAGATCGTCACTCCACCTCGTCTGGTGGTATCCATCGCGTGACGATTTGGGCCCATCTATTCGGGTGCATTCTACACACATGCCCCGCCTACTCCTATTTAAGCTTTGCTGTCTTTTCGCTTACATCTGCTATTCCAGTTCTGGAGCGTATTATGGTATTCCGGATCTTATCGATCCTTTTAATATGGTGAAAGGAACGCCAGGGTACATTTCTTCCAGAAGCCACCTCAAAGGAAATGGACCTGGTTGAATCCGGATGGCACGACGAGAAATGAGATAGACTTCATCATGACTACCAAGAAACGGTTATTTAATGATGTCTCCGTGATCAACTGAATAAAGACCGGTAGGTAGTGTTTACCGGATGGTTCGAGGCACATGGAATTTAATGTCAAATTGGAAAGGTCTCGCTTGATGAGGTCCACGCTCCGACCTACTCGTGCCCATATCAAAAATCCCGAGAGCTTTCAACTCGAGTTGTCAAACCACTTTGAGTGCCTAAAGAATTGCGTTTCAGTGGACGAAATAAACAACGAGTTTATGGAAACTATTCAAACGGTGGGGTCTAAGATTTTTAGTCCTGGCCGTAAAAATCGTCCTCTAAGACTCTCGATCCACACTCTCGACCTTATAGCAGAACGTCGATCTATAGCATTGAAGACCTCCTTTAATGTTGAAAACTACAGTAGGTGAAAAGACGAATATGGAAGTCCCTACGACACGACATTTCTTCCTTTAACACGAACAGTGTTAAAGAACCGATAGATAGAGTGAAAACAAGGCTCCCAAGCAAGAGACATGTCTATTGGGCAAAGCCTGTTGACGAAGCTTAAGACGGAGGGCGGCAGTGTAGCGTCGACAAAAGCAGATGTTTTGAGGGAGATCAAGAAGTTCTATGGCCAGTTGTTCACCTCAGTTGCCGAACCCGTTAATAGCTAAGGCCGGACACCCAAAAGCTATCCTGACCCGACACTACACCGAAGACATCCCAGACATCAGCCTCTACGAGATAAGGATGGCCCTGAAACAGCTTAAAAACAACAAGGCACCTGGTGAGGTCGGAATCACAGCAGAGCCTTCAAAAGGGGGGGAACACCGGTACTCAAAGTCCTTCAGAGACTCTTTAATTCCGTGCTGCTGAGTCATGGAACAGGAGTTTGGTGGTGTTATTTTTTAAAAAAGGAGACAAAAGGTATGACTGGTAGAGAACGCCATATGGCGTTAAGTACACCTTTTGTACAAACTCTGGTTGTGCAATACAGTATAAATAAATAAATAAACAAAACTTACCACCTCAGCCCTGAGCCATGTCAACAAGCTGATTCAAGAGTTATCACAAATCGTCTCGCACGTAGGTTTAATAAGTGTCAGCCTCCCTAACAAGCCGGATTAGGCCTGATGGTCGTTGGGGCAGAAGAGTTCTACATTGGAGACCCTTAGACGACCTTGTAAAGATTGCAGTCTTTGTGGGAAATCGTGGGGGAGGCCTAAGTTCAGCAGTGGACTAGTCATTTGGCTGATTATGATAAAAATATATAATACAATGTTTTAATGAAAAAATAAACAAGAGCACTTATTCAATTTTGCCACAACCAATTTTTGTAACAATGTTTCCGAGTCAGTTGTGGCAGAATTAAACAAAGTCACTTATTGATTTTGTTGGTAGGTATGTCAAAACCCTCAATTGTAGTTATTTAATTTTTTTGTCATTTATTCAGTTTTTCCACGAAACTTTTTTAACAAACCTTGTTGTAATATGTGGTCAATAGAGTTACTAAAATTATGATATCTTCGCGAATATCATACATATTGCAACGAAAAATAGACCAAAATGTAGCTTACACTTTATATTATTTAAAAATAACAAAAAGTGAATTTCGGCAAACGTGTCAGTTATTTAATTTTGACACGATGGGGACGATATTATCCACAGTTGAAAGGCAAAAAGCCAGACTTTGGACGATAATGTTTCTTTTCTCTAATTTAACGATGACTGAGTGTGTGCGCTAGATCTGTTACCTACTCGTACTTTTAAGGCCGTCTTATTCCGTCAAATTATCTCATAAGCCCCGCCCCCTTGTTAAAAGTGCGGGGCGCTTCCCCCACCAGCACCCCCGCACAAAACTTTTTCTGTCAACTTTGTCTTACAAATCTCGTGTATAATTAAGCCATCTAGTGTTTATTTAAGGAACAAAATTTTCTTGAATAAGATACTTCATGCGCTTTTGTAAGTAACATACCCACGCCATCTAGCAGAACCCCTAAGAACTTTTACAAAATGGTTTCTTTAGTACACCATACATGCTTTTTAGTCTAAACGTTTATCGAAAGAACAAGGAACGCAAAGAGTGGCATTTCATTCTCACACGACTGGTCAGCACTTTATGCCAGCAACCTGTAACCATTATAAAAACAAGAAAGAATATCCGATAACATTTATTATATTCTTTATTGCACTTATAAGGTGTACAGAAAATAGGTACAAGAAGTCACAATGTGAACAAAGGTGGGCTTATCCCTAAAAGATACCTCTTCCAGCCAACCCATAGGTGTAGGAAATGTAATGTAATAACATTTAGGTGGTTTTTATTAAGATCCTTTTTGTCGACACAGTTATAGTCTCACTACTATCTTCCATCAGTCTTCCAATTGATGATGACTGAAGACCATTACAGATATGGCACTTCAAATTTAGGGTTCCGTACAAACCAGTAGGTATATAAGTCAAAGTTCACCCATCACGAGAATTTTGTCATGGTATTTTTTTACACACTGAAATTCATAACATTACAAATCATCATCATCATTCTCTTGCCCTGTTCCCAGTTTATCTAGGGTCTGCGCAGTATGTTTCACGCTTCCGTTTAACATTACAAATATGGAAAGCTAAATTAAAGACAAAGGTTTCTTTATCGTTTCAGTAATTCTTTGATAATATCAAAGTTATTTATTTACTAGTCGTCTCCCGCGACGTCGCCCGCGTATATTTTGGATGTCCCGTGAAATGGTTCAAAGTAATTACTATCGAGGTCACCCACACCTTACCACGCTTAAAATACTCGCTTAATATCAGCTTGAACTATAAAAATGACTTGACTATCATGTGTTAGAAAGTAAGAAAATAGTAAGGCAAAAGTAGTTAGTAGTAATCTCTCATTTAGATGCAATACTTTTTTCGGCGAAGTTCACTATCAAATATACTGAGCATTGAACTTGGCTATCATTTTTCACATTGATGTTTTTGTTGGGATATCATAACTTTTTATAGAAATATTTATTTGCTTATTCATAAATCATTAATACATATTTTGTGCAAGCTTCCATCCACTTAATTATAACGGTTTCAGACCCTACAATTAAAAAACTTTCTTTTGTTTTCAGATTTTTTCCTTCGCTTACACATTATTACCTAGCTAGATGCCATATTTCAACTGTCTAGGTTTGTTAATTAGAGCACCCACACAATTACTTTGATAAACCATAAATGGTTTTGCCATGTTTGACTTTTTGTAGTCTAGCTTATAGACCTTTTTTACTATAAAACTGTAATTTGGCATGGGTTTCTTTATATGCTAATCACACCGCCTAAAATATGTATTTTAAAATATTTTTGGGACACCTCCCTACAAGGAATGAATTATGATGAGCATGAGTTCCTACACCGAAAGGGCAACACCAGGGTTTATCTCATGAATCGTGATAGTAAGACAGTTGAAATTTTCAGGAAGGATGTATTCATGTTGCCGTTGAAAAAACAAAAACTTAAAAAACAGTTTTTTTTTCAGGTTGCTCTCATACAACTTATCTACTCTGATAATGATAATAATGAGGGGCTGCCCCATTATTAGGACTTCATATCTTTTGTATGGGACTCCCTGACAACAGATATGATGTTTATGCCATTTTCATAGATAATGGTACGGAACCCTTCGTGACCCCGAAGCGCCATTTCGCGCTAACTACAAGATTAATAGAATTATTATGTGTCACAAACACCAAAGTTGTTTTGGATATTCAGTAACAGCAATTTGAGGAACAACGGTTATAAAAATAAAATTAAGACAGTCTCCACACATTTTCGAAAGAACAAAATTGAAAAAATTATTCAGATTTGACATTTCTGAATGCAAATATAATTGGATTATACTGAGTAATCTCTATGTTCGTCGCTCAAGTCCATGTCACCAAATAAGAGATAGATAGTCAATGCATTATTACTACACGATTCAGAAAATGTGTACGTACGTACGTAAATAACATGGAAACCTGAGTTCCATGCACGAAGAGAGCTAGACCGACCTTAACTTAACCTCCAATGTTTGTATTTTGTCACAGGAGTCTAGATGTAAATAAATAAATAAAATTAAAATAGACCTATCACCTAATAATTTTCTCCCTCCCTCAAATTCATATAATATTTTCTCGTCTCCAATATACTAGAGTCACCAGGGCACAGCTTTAGCATTTGAGATTACTGCTAAACCTACAGTTATGGTTTAGCTCTGATTTTTCCAAATAGAGAAAATGTTCAAAACTACAAAAATTTGACATGAGTGTTTTATGCTTTTTGTTTATATTGTTACTATAGAAACGGATTCATCTCTACGATTGGTACAAAAATATAGTTCATTTATTCACATCAATTATATATGTCGCTACAGCCTTTCTCTTTTTATTTTGCTTAACACGTAGAGGTTGGGGGTTCCATCCTCATGGCATTGAGGAGATTTATCCGCATGGTGATGATGTTTTTGATACTAATTTTCTTTTTGAAATTTATTTTCATTGTTATGTAGTTTTTTTAATAGGATTTGCTACTTTAAAAAAAAACCTAAAAATTTAATTAGTTTTTATTTTTAATTTTTTTTATTTTATATGTTAAAATGTCCAAAAATTAAAATAAATACTTATTTCGTTTTCTAAAAAAATATTGTGACTATGTAGAAAAATATTCATGATACCCCCGATTTGAACTCGCGACCTTTGATTAGTATAAGACTGGTGCTGATCCAACTGAGCGTGACGCGGCGCGGCGAAATTAGCTATTATTAGTTCTTAGGTGTTTTACGTAATTAAGTACGCAAATAAAATTGCAAAAATTGACATAGGTCCAGCGTTCGCAGTGGCGTCAAGGGGAATGAGGAAATGGTATCTCGTGCTTGTCATTTGAATAAAAAGATAGCGCTATTTCTGCTTGCATGTATAGAATAGAGATGACACGACGATCAACTGTTGCGTCAAAGTCGTTGCGCGAATCACCATCGTCACAAGTGTGAGAATCACTAAATCAGTGTTTTATGAATGAAAATGTTAATAAAACTGGAAAAAAACGATTGGACGCCCTAAACATCTTTGGTGTCTAAAGTAATCTTAAAAAGACAATTGGAAGAATTTGCTGCTTGTAAGAAAGAATACAGACTAATGAAAAAAATGGACCTTTCTTTGCCTGAACATAACACCGATAAAAACTAAAAAAAAATCATTTGATTCATAGCTGAGATCTCACTTATGTGGTCAAAATGTATATTCTTATAATCCCCTGTTCCTCACATCTGTGTAGCTTGAGCAAATCAAGATCAAAAAAGTCGAAATAGGTCAAATAAAGTGTTTTTAGATATTTCGTTATTCTGATCTAAATAACAAACATTTTGAAATCATTTTAACATGTATATGTGTAGAATGGAATTACCTACGAAAATATGTGATTTTCATAAATATAAGTCCAATAATTTGAAAACTACATAGAAAATACGAAAAAAAAGGGGCCCACTTCTGAGGCAATTATTATCGAGCAAAGTAATTACAATCGTGTTTCCAACCACAATCCAGCTTTCTAGTAATCTTCTTCTATAACATATATAGATTCGAGATTTAAATAATTAGTGTTTCCATGTTAAAACTCAATCG